>JAFMOD010000786.1:91238-152010 GCA_019802435.1 Corydoras maculifer
AGCAGTCTGCCCCCCCCCCTCTCTCTCCCAAAACCGGCACGTGGCCATGCCTCCGTGTCTAAATCCGAAGCACTGCCTCACGAATCATCTACATTAAATTTACATTACATTAGATTACCGTATTTTCCGGACTATATGCACCTAAAAGCCCAAAAATTTTCCCAGAAATCGGACGTGCGCCTCATAATCCAGTGCGCCTTATACGTGCACTGAGTTCCAAATTCTATAAAAGTATTGTTGTGCGACCGGGTGGTTTTTTTCCACACATCACCGTCACTGCTGAAAAATCCGAGTGAAGAAAATTAATTCGGAGCATTCCGTCGTTCTGGGAGGATTAAATAAAGAACTCCAACCGCTGGACATTGGCGTAAACAGGGCGTTTAAAGTAAAGTTGTGGGCGGTGTGGGAGCGATGGATGATAGACGACGAACACACGTTTACTAAAACTGGGGAGGCGACGGCGGGCGAGTTACGCCCCCGTCTGTGAATGGATTGTGGATGCCTGGGTTAAGGTTTCTGCTGTAACCGTTGTCCGAGCTTTCGCGAAAGCCGGCATCATTGCTGAACGGCCGCCTGGTGACGAGACGGACTCAGACATCGATGAGGGGGAACACCGGAGTGCAGCTTTTTAATTCAGACACAGAAGATGAGGACTTTGATGGGTTTGTGGGAGAAGAGTGAATAAAAATAATGTGTGTTTTGTTAAGTAGTAGAATAAACTTCAATTATAAATCACCGTTTTGCATCCTTTACTTTTCTTGTAGGTCGTATGTTTTAGCAAGTGCCTTATAATACGGTGCCTACAAAATAAGTACCGTACAGAAATAGAGTCCGTAATTGAGACTGCGCCTTATAGTACGGTGCGCCTTATACGTGGATCAAATACAGAAATAGACCCCGTAATTCAGACTGCGCCTTATAATAGGTGCGCCTTATGGTCCGGAAAATATGGTAGATTAGATAAGATAGTTTCTGTTTGTGTTTTTGCACTTTATTTGACTGACAACATGAGTGAAGGTCTCCAAAAGAACAAAAATGTTCCACTTTCATTTAGAGTGGGAGAATGAATATCAAATATGCATTTGCTTGATTTGCCAAGTAGCCATTGCACTTCCATTGTGTTTGGTCGTTTGGCTGTAATAAAACCAAGTTTTCGACCATGCTATTTGCCTGGAATGTGTTATATAAAAGAGCAATTTCTGTGAAAATAGATCTGAAGCCATCAATTCTAACAGATTCGACAATACTAACATGATGTGTGTAAACAGGTTTCAATATAAAAGCCTAAAATAAAGATGAACCCTGATAGATCTCGATGACCTGTCCAATGGAAAAGTAGATCTCGGGCACCCCTGCTGTAGACCCATAAAGTCAGTTAGACACACACACACACACGTTGATCAATCAGCAATCATTATAGTTGATTAATCACTAGTTAGTTATTCCTACGGTGGCTTAGTGATTAGCACGTTCGCCTCTCAGCGCTAGGTATTCCCGGTTCGAATCAAAATCTGGGTGGAGTTTCCATGTTCTTCCTGTGTCTGCGTGGGTTTCCTCCGGATTCTCCGGTTTCCTCCCACAGTCCAAAAACATGGATCAAGTCAATTGAATTCTTAAAATTGCCCAATATAGAGTGTGTTTGTGTGAGTGAGTGTGTGCCCAGCGATGGATTGGCACCCTGTCCTTGGTCTATCTGCCCAGCGCCCGAGACGTTCTCCCCTGGAACCCCACCGCGACCCTAATAGAGGATAAAGCGGGAGATAATGAATGAATAAATGACCCTGGTAGATCTCGATGACCTGTCCAATGGAAAAGTAGATCTCGGGCAAGAAAAGTGTGGGCACCCCTGCTGTAGACCCATAAAGTCAGTTAGACACACACACACACACACACACACACACACACACACACGTTCCTCACGTACCTCTCTAAAATCACTCTGTTCTATAAAGATGGTTTTTGAAAAGGGAACCACATGGCTCCCCCTGCTCTCATCGGCGGGAAAGTCAGGAACGCGGACTTCACTCTGTAAAGACATAAAATCTTAAGGACCATCTGAGGAGGGTCTGAGTACAAAGCGTAACCATGGTGATGCTGGGTACCTGCACGTTGGCGGGCAGGTTGGTGATGGTGACTTTGAGAGGTTCCAGAACCGCCATGACCCTGGGTGCGCTGTCGTTCAGCACGTCCCTCACACAGGACTCCAGCAGGTGCGGCTCTGTGGTGGTCTGAGAGACGGTCACGCCCACCTACCCAACACAGCGCGAGCGAACGGGTGAGACGAGGTCAGAGACGGGACGGAGAACCTTCAGGTTACCTGCTGATCCACTTACACGAGCACAGAAGTTGTTGATTGCCTCCGGGGGGAAACCGCGCCTCCTCAACGCCGTCAGGGTGAAGAGACGAGGGTCGTCCCAGTCCCTAAACACAGTCACAGGTCATAATGACATGAGACACACAGAGAGACACCTGGTGGGGGGTTTAAGTCTATATTCATTTCTATCGAAGCTTGGTTCTTTAGAAGTCTGTCCCTCACGCTCAGTGTCTCCTGGTCTTTCTCTCGCCCTCTGGCAGTGTCTCTTAATCTGTCAGAGAGCCTGAGACAGAGATGGGTGAAGTGAGACAGACGGGGAAGGGAGAGTGAGACAGAGACGTGGGTGGAGCGAAAGATCTCCTTCCCGTCTTGGTCTCGTCCAATCCCTTCATATGTCTCACTCCACCCCATCTCTGTCCTAATCTATCTCATCTCAGTCTCAACCCATCTATGTCTCACTTTATTCTTCACCTATTTGTCTCTCACCACCTGTCTCACCCTCTCCTCCTTCTCTGAGACAGAGATGGGTAAAAGTACAAGACACTCTCTCGTTTCCATTTCTGTCTCACCCTCTGCCTTCCCCATCTGTCTCACTCCACCCCATCCCTGTCTCACTCTCCCTTTTCCAAGTTGGTCTCATCCTCCCCTCTATTTCGGTCTCACTCTCTCCATGTCTGTCTTTTTAATCTCTCTCTTCGCATCCCTAATTCGCATCTCCATTTTATGTAATAAAATCCAACCATTATCTTCCGCTTTATCCTCTATTAGGGTCAGGGGGGGGGGTTCCCCATGCCCATCCAGAGGAGAACTTTTCGGGCGCTGGGCAGATGCACCCAGGACAGGGTGCCAATCGCTGGGCACACACTCACTCACTCATACACACTCTATATGGGGCAATTTGGAGAACTCAATTGACTTGATCCATGTTTTTGGACTGTGGGAGGAAATCGGAGAACCCAGAGGAAACTCACGGGAAGAACATGGAAACTCCACCCAGTAATAAAATAATAATTAAAATATTAGATTTATAATGCAATTTACATTTCAAACAAATTGCCAAGTGCTAAGCGGCTCTTTTTGTTCTTCATCCATGTCTCTCTCTCTCCCCCCCTAATCTGTCCCCTTCCTTTCTCTTCCATCCTCTGTCTCAATTTCTCTCTTTGCCTCTCTGACATGTTCTCCATCCGTCTGTCTCACTCTTCCTACATAATCAGTTGGAACACTTATTTATACAGTAATGAAGGAAAGCATGTGGATCAGGTACGAGGTGGAGCTTCTCACCTCACAGCTCCCGTCTCCACCAGTTTAATGATCTTCCTCTTGGAGACGACGGTGTAGGTCAGGTTGAGTCTGCCGTACTCCCACTGCACGGGGCAGTAAAGGTCCAGCGCGTTGCATAACCAGAAATAAGACGAGCGTCTATGGTGGAGAAAGAGAGATGTCTGAGACGGGCTGCATGAGACACAAGCTACAACTGAACACAGCGGTGTCTGTGTGATGTAGGAACCTGGACTGGAACTCTTTGGTGCACAGCGAGTGTGTGATGTGTTCGATGGAGTCACACAGGCAGTGGGTGTAGTCGTACGTGGGATATATACACCTGCAGACAGCATGGTCAGAACATGGTATAAGCATTGGAAGTTGTAGATATGTGGATGAGCAAATGAGGGGCGGCAGTCTTACCAGGTGTCCCCCGTCCTGTGGTGTGCCGTGTATTTGATGCGGTATGCCACTGGGTCCTGCTTGCCGTCCTCCATGACCATTTTCATGCGCAGCGTGACCTCTCCCTCGGCGAACAAGCCCTTCTTCATCCGCTCAAACAGAACCAGCGACTCCTCCACAGGCCGGTCGCGCCACGGAGACGGCGGCGGGTTGTGGCCCTTCAGCTCCTCACTGCGCTGGTGGCAGACATACGCGTGGCCCCTGGAGGGAGAGACAGACCGTGGTTTTAATTACAATCACCAGAAACAGGGTTTCAGTTCCAAACAGGGAGAATGTCATAACATGGCCTTGCCACCAGAGGTCTCACTTTTTAATCTGTATAACCACAAAGCAGTTGCATATATATATATATATATATAGTAGGGGTGCTGGAAAAAAAATCGATTCAATGAATCGCAATTCATAGTCCAGGCGATTCGGAATCAATTCAAAATGCCCAAGAATCGATTTTCAGAAAATGTATTTAAGTAAATGTTTTTTTTTGGCGCCCCCTCCCTCGGCCACCGTACAGCAAGCTTGTTAACCAGATCCTGTTATACTTGAAGCATGGAGCAGGGGGAGAGCGGGATTCAACCCCCCACCCCCCACCCTCATCAGCCAGTAAGAGCATGAGCATGAATGTTTACAACGAGTGTAAAATTAAAATGAGGTACTTTGAAAATACGACAAACGTTGGCGCCCGTTTGGCGCGACATCAACTTGAGCTAAAAGAAGTTGAAAAGTTGAAAAATATATTTAATATTTAAAGTTAAATATTAAAAATGCAGCGAATGTTGTTGGAATGTAGTTAAAAAAAGACTGAAGTATGGATTTCATTTTTTAATGTTAAGTTTTAAAGATTTGCAAAATATAAATGGCACGGTGGCTTAGTGGTTAGCATGTTCTCCTCTCAGCACTAGAGATTCCTAGTGCGAATCCCTATCTGGGTGGAGTTTCCATGTTCTCCCCGTGTCTGCGTGGGTTTCCTCCGGGTTCTCCGGTTTCCTCCCACAGTCCAAAAACATGGATCAAGTCAATTGAATTTTCCAAATTGCCCCATATAGAGTGTAATTGTGTGTGTGAGTGTGTGTCCAGCGATAGATTGGCGCCCTGTCCTGGGTATATCTGCCCAGCGCCCGAGACGTTCTCCCCTGGATGGGCATGGGGAACCCCACCGCGACCCTAATATAGAATAAAGCGGGAGATAATGGATGAATGAATGAATGAATTATTTGTTCATTGATGGATGTTTTTTATGTAAGAAGTCAGACAGCTAAGCGAACCTAATACTGCTCATTTTAATTTAGCGCAATCCTATTTTTTGTATAAATATAAAATAATGCAAAAAGATTTGATACAGTAAGGAACCTGAAAGTATTGATTTAGTATCGATCGTTTCATCTTGTCAATCACATCATTTAAACAAAATTTAAAGAGTATTTGAACTGAAAGAATCGTTTCTGAATCGATTCTGAATCGAAAATCGTTTCTGAATCGAATTGTGACCTCAAAAATGGGAATCGAATCGAATATAGCATAATTCAATGTATCCAACAGTATGGGGAAGGCCTGACTGCGCTCCATCTCCGAAAGCAGGATCTACATGTGGATTAGGTGATTTTAGTGTGGAAGAAGACACACAATGACAGGGAGACAGACAGACATACAGGGACAGAGACAGAAACACACACACACACTCACCTCCGTATCAGCTCCACAGCCAGGTCATACAGAATGCCAAAGTTGTCAGAGGCGTGTGTGATGGCGTACGGTTTGTACCCTGAAGAATTCAGCAGAGTCTTAGAGCTCTGACATCAGACAGGTAAAATAATTCCCGAGTCAGCACAGTACGAATCGAGTCCTGACTCACCCAGCCACTCCACCATGTCTTTGATGGCAGTGAAGTATTTCTCCTCCTCCTTCTCGGGGTTCGTGTCGTCGTACCTCAGGTAACAGATCCCGTTATTCGCCTTCAGAGAGATTCAAAGGAAGCGTGTTAAACTGTACAGTCTGTGTGTGTGTGTGTGTGTGTGTGTATATATATATATATATATATATGAGAACAGGAACCTTAGCGTAGCCGAAGTTGAAGTTAATGGCCTTGGCGTGACCGATGTGCAGAATGCCATTGGGTTCTGGAGGGAACCGGGTCCGGATCTAAAGACGGGATAGGACAGGATCATGAGTTGGAGTTACATTATCTGATTATTGATTATCTATTAACAGTAACCACTCTGATCACCAATTCAAACAAAGAGAAGATGGAACAATCAAAACTACAGATTACAGATGAACCTGCACACGGATGCGCGCACACAAACATGCAGACACTCGCACAACAACACTCACACACATACCTACCTGTCCACCGGTGAACTCCAGGTGCTCTTTCAGAAGCCTCATGGTGTTTGGAGTCAAAACATACCCTTCAGTTTTGTAATTCTCACCTTAAATGCAAAAAATATTTTACATAAATTACCAAAAGCCGTTTAGTCGCTAGCATGTTCTCCTCTCAGCGCTAGGAATCCCAATCTGGGTGGAGTTTCCATGTTCTCCCCGTGTCCTCATGGGTTTCCTCCGGGTTCTCCGGTTTCCTCCCACAGTCAAAAAACTTGGATCAAGTCGATTGAATTCTCCAAATTGCCCCATATAAATTGCCCCATATAAACTGCCCCTCCCCCCCACCGAACCTAATATAGGATAAAGCAAAAGATAATGGATGGATGGACCAAAAGCTGTATTTAACCAAAGTACAAATGTAATGGGCCTGGGCGTCGCGATCCTCGGTTGCTGAAATTGGCTTTCGGAACTTGGAACGTCACTTCACTGGCAGGGAAGGAGCCTGAGCTTGTGCGGGAGGTCGAGAGATACCGGCTAGTAAGGATGCCTCCTGGGCGCCTTCCTAGGGAGGTGTTCCAGGCAAGTCCGGCTGGAAGGAGACCCCGGGGAAGACCCAGGACACGCTGGAGGGAGTATATCTCTCAGCTGGTCTGGGAACGCCTCGGGGTTCCCCCAGTCGAGCTGGTGGAGGTGGCTGGGGCGAGGGAGGTCTGGGTCACCCTACTTCGGTTGCTGCCCCCGCGACCCGAACCCCGGATAAGCGGAAGATAATGGATGGATGAATGGACAAATGTAAAAAACATTGCCAAAAAGATTCGTTCTCTATAACAACAGGTTTTCATCCATCCATCCATCATCTTCCGCTTTATCCTCTATTAGGGTCGCGGTGGGGTTCCACATGCTCATCCAGGGGAGAACGTTTCGGGCGCTGGGCAGATACACCCAGGACAGGGCGCCAATCCATCGCTGGGCACACACTCACTCACACACACACTCTATATGGGGCAATTTGGAGAATTCAATTGACTTGATCCATGATTTTGGACTGTGGGAGGAAACTGGAGAACCCGGAGGAAACCCACGCGAACACAGGGAGAACATGGAAACTCCATCCAGATTGGGATTCGAACCGGGAATCCCTAGTGCTGAGAGGTGAACGTGCTAACCACTAAGCCACCGTGCCGCTCACACAACAACTTAAAAATGAAAAATGTTCCCATCTGATAGAATCAGATTCAGAACCAAAAGTAAAAGCAATCTGTTCACCTGGTTTATGGAACTTCAGAGCTTCACCTCTCAGCTGCTCCATCAGAGACTTTCCCTCCACCTTCACGTCTCCTGAACACAAAGACAACACACAGACTGATTAATAACACACACACACACATAAAAACACATACGCAAACACAAACAAACACACTGATGACAAAATGATCCAATGTCTTAATAGTGAAATAAGGTAAACATACCATTTGCACAATCTTTCTCCTTCTTCTCTTTTTTCTCCTTCTTCTCTTTCTCTTCTGTTTTCGGTTTCACCACCTTTAAGACAAGAGCGGTTCAGGAGTATAAACGGCTGTAGAACCGTATAAATATATATGAGCATTGTATTACAAACTCATTCATTCATTATCTTCCGCTTTATTCTATATTAGGGTCGCGGTGGGGTTCCCCATGCCCATCCAGGAGAGAACGTCTCGGGCGCTGGGCAGATGCACCCAGGACATGGTGCCAATCCATCGCTGGGCACACACTCACTCACACACACTCTATAGGGGGCAATTTTTGTAGAATTTAATTGACTTGATCCATGTTTTTGGACTGTGGGAGTAAACTGGAGAACCCGGAGGAAACCCACGCGGACACAGGGAGAACATGGAAACTCCACCCAGATGGGGATTCGAACCGGGAATCCCTAGCACTGAGAGGCGAACGTGCTAACCACTAAGCCACTGTGCCGCCATGCATTACAAACTACTGTATTTAAACCATGGCTCAGTGTTTAGCATGTTCTCCTCTCAGCACTAGGGATTTCCGGTTCGAATTCCCATCTGGGTGGAGTTTCCATGTTCTCCCCGTGTCTGCGTGGGTTTCCTCCAGGTTCTCCGGTTTCCTTCCACAGTCCAAAAACATGGATCAAGTTAATTGAATCCTCAAAATTGCCCCATATAGGGTGTTTGTGTGTGTGTCTGTGTGGGTAAGTGTGTGCCCAGCGATAGATTGGCGCCCTGTCCTGGGTCTGCCCAGCGCCCGAAACGTTCTCTTCTGGATGGGCATGGGGAACCCCACCGTGACCCTAGTAGAGGATAAAGCGGAAGATAATGGATGGATGTATTTAAACCAGCGAAAGTTTCTTTATTCAAACTAGAACCATGTTCAGGGAGTTCCTCAACAGTGGAACCGAACGTCCTGCCTGTCCCCCAAACAGAGACGAGCTGCAGTACCTTCGCTTTCTTCTCCAGATCAGCTTCGGTTTTAGGACCGAGGAGCTGCAGCACCTACGAACAGCAAAAGAGCAGAGAATGAGCGCAGAGAACATGAGGTCTTCACAGATTCACAGCAGCGGGACGATGCTGACCTGCATGTCTACTTCATTCTTAAGGATCTTCCCATCCGCCCACCTCAGAGCAGCTCTGGCTTCACCTGCGGCATCATCAGTGTCAGGTTAACAAACCTCCCATCATTATACACACCATTATTCAGGTAATAAAGAAAGGAATATTTTCATTCATTCATTCATTATCTTTCGCTTTATCCTCTATTAGGGTCGGTGGGGTTCCCCATGCCCATCCAAGGGAGAAAGTTTCGGGCGCTGGGCAGATACACCCAGAACAGGGTGCCAATCCATCGCTGGGCACACACTCACTCACACATACAAACTCTATATGGGGCAATTTAGAGAATTCAATTGACTTGATCCATGTTTTTGGACTGTGGGAGGAAACCAGGGAACCTGGAGGAAACCCACGCAGACATGGGGAAAACATGGAAACTCCACCCAGATGGGGATTCAAACCGGGAATCGAACCGTGGCTTAGTGGTTAGCACGTTCGCCTCTCAGCACTAGGGATTCCCGGTTCGAATCCCAATCTGGGTGGAGTTTCCATGTTCTCCCCGTGTCTGCGTGAGTTTCCTCCGGGTTCTCCGGTTTCCTCCCCAGTCCAAAAACATGGATCAAGTCAATTGAGTTCTGCAAATTGAACCATATAGAGTGTGTATGTGTGAGTGAGTGTGTGCCCAGTGATAGATTGGCGCCCTGTCCTGGGTGTATCTGGCCAGCGCCCGAAACGTTCTTCCCTGGATGGGCATGGGGAACCCCCCCATCCTGTGACCCCAATAGAGGATAAAGCGGAAGATAATAAATGAATGAATATATATATATATATATAAATATATATAAAAAATATTTACCCATCAGCAACCCCATGTTAAAACGGTAGCGCTCAGCTAACAGCTGCTGCCTGTGTTTTTGGATGATCACCTTGACCTGGGGAGGAATTGGGGGGGGGGGGTAACCGATCAGAGCATATACAGCTGATAGTTTTAGTATTACAGATGTCCTTGTTTTGACAGCATCACGCACTGACTAGACAAAACTCCAATGCACCATCAGCCAGCAAGGCCGTTGGATAGGAGAACCTAACAAAGTGCAATGTGAGTATGTGTAAAGACGGATACCCGGAACTTTTTAATACCTTATCAACAGTTGTTCAAATAATAAATAATGTTCAAATCAGGTAATGGATCAGACGTTAAACAGCTCAAGCATAGAATAACAACCTCTACTTACATCTCACACAAAAAGCCCAACAGGCTTGTGGAGCCTGTTCACCCTCCCTAAACTGTTTCCAAGTCAAAAAGAATATGGCAGAGCAGCAGAGAAGCAGGAAGTTTTAGGATAAATATACAACAAGAATCCAAAGTATGTACTGACCGCCCAAGACGTACAACAGGTTCAAAGAACGCAAATCATGAAAACCAACCAACCAACAGCACCTGCATCCTTTATGTAACGTGATAGTGCGTGTGTATGACATACCGTGTCCTCGATCTGCTCCGGCGTGACCACCACCCCCACGCCGCAGCTCGTCTCGAAAGCCTGCTGATCCACTGGATCCTGGGGGTGACTCTTAATGAAGTCCAGTGCAGCTGCGCGAGGATCAGAGACATTAATGACAGTGAGCTGGGACAGCGATTCACTCCTTACCAGGCCCTTCGCAACAGGGCAACCAATTGCCGGGGCCGTGAGATGGACTGGGGTCCTCAGACAACGACTGGTTGGGTATTGCATTATGATAACAACCTGTGTAAGGGTCTCTTTAAATTCTGTGATGGTCAATGCAGTAAAGTTCAACCACACTGTTCATAAAATCTCCCTCAAGGAGGCGCCTCCCACTATCTGCTTAGAAGAAATTGTGTTTGTTTGCATAGGATGGCAGTAAAGTTTCATATGTTTTCATTTAAATATAACTTTTTTTTTAAATAAGTGAGCAATATTTGATCAGTGGGGTATTTTTAAATGCTTTAAAATGGCCCTGCTCCTTACAGCTAGGAGAGGTATGAATTGTGAAGGTCGGTGAGTTTCAGTCACCTGTCAGCTGCAGGTCAGTGGTAATTTTGCGCTGGACCACATAAGCTGTTAAAAACTTCAAGCGCCGGGGCTCTCGGAGACGGGACACCATGCTGTACAGGAGGGTCCCCAGGGTCTTGTCTACATCCTTAGATCCTAGGAGCTGCTGAGTCTATGGAGCGGAGGAAGACATCATGGGGTTAGGTTTAGGGATGGAGATAGGTTGGCACACTTAAAAACAGCAACCTTCTATCCATCCATTATCTTCCAGGGCGCGGTACCTCAGTGTTAGGGCATTAGGCTATCAATCTGAAGGTTGGCAGTTCAAATCCCAGCTTTCACCTTGTAAGTCGCTTTGGATTAAAGCTTCTGCTAAATGGCCAAAATGTAATGTAATATGTAATCTTCCGGGCAGCACGGTGGCTTAGTGGTTGGCACGTTCGCCTCTCAGCGCTAGAGATTTTCTGTTCGAATCCCAGTCTGGGTGGAGTTCCCATGTTCTCCCCGTGTCTGCGTGAGTTTCCTCCGGGTTCTTCGGTTTCCTTCCACAGTCCAAAAACATGGATCAAGTCAAATGAGTTCTCCAAATTGCCCCATATATCTGTGTGAGTGAGTGTGTGCCCAGCGATAGGTTGGCGCACCGTCCTGGGTATGTCTGCCCAGCGCCCGAAATGTTCTCCCCTGAATGGGCATGGGTAACCCCACCACGACCCTAATATAGAATAAAGCGGAAGATAATGGATGAATGAATGTAATGTAATATGTCCCATGCCCATTTCAGGCACGGAGCAGATACACCCAGGACAGGGCGCCAATCTATCATTGGGCAAACACTCACTCACACAAACACACTCTATATGGGGCAATTTGGAGAATTCAATTGACCTTGATCCATGACAACATTGAAACTCCACCCAGATTGGGATTCGAACCGCTGAAAGGTTGCCCCACAGCGACCTTTAATAGATACAAAATTAAGAAGTTCACCGGAGAGAAGCCAGATGTCAGTCTGATCAGGAAGGAAATGAAAGGAAGGTGAAATGCGTTCAGTATATTTACCAGATCAATTTTTTCAATAACACTGAATTATTTGCATTTAAAAAATGAGAAAATAAAGAGCAACCGGAGTCCTTTAATACAGTAACACAGGCCACCACTGTCATTGGGAAATCCTCCACCTAAACAGCTTTATTTCAACTTTACCTCAGTTATCGCCTCCTTCAGAGACGCTGTGAGCTGCTCGTTTTTGATCGTCTCCTTCGCTTTCTGTTCGCTGAGCCCAACTGAGACGAAGAGAGACACTAAATCAGCCATTTCTCTGACTCGCTGTCTCTCACTTTGTCTTCATAAGCGCTTCCAACTCCAGAGAGACAGACGTGCACCACTGTTTTACACTGCACCCACATTCTAAATCAAATCCCGCCCCCCGACTCAGGATTGGCTGTTGGGAAACCCGCAGCGCTGTGATTGGCTGTTTTACCCATAACCCGTAGTTCTAAGCGTTAATAAACTAATAAATGTAAAATAAAATAACAATATACACTTAAATCGCATTGTTTTTACATGAAACAATCGTCAATACAAAAAAATCCTAACTTAATGTATTATGATCAAACGGTTTTATTGTACTTAAGCGGAAATTGCATCAGACGTTAAAGTGTAATTCCCACCCGTTTACCGCGATTCACCGCATTGTAACCAAGCGCTGAAAACACGTGTGGGATTCAAATGTTACTCGGATTAAATAAATACAGTTGTGTGTTTATTCATCGACTGTATTATAAATTCACTCTATAAATTTGTATGTATATTAAACCACCGAACACTCTCAAACATGTATTTAACAACGAGTCATAAGGTAAACAGTGTTTGGTGGTTTAATATACACTCAAATTTAAAGAGTGAATTTATAATACAGTCGATGAATAAAACACAACTGTATTTATTTAATCTATAAATTTGTATGTATATTAAACCACCGAACAAGCTCAAACATGTATATAACAACAAGCCATACGGTAAACAGGTTTTTTGTTAACAAACCAATCGAAGCACGGTTTGTTCATCGTTTGTCCAATCAGCGCTTGCCTCACTGGTGTGCTCGTACAGCTTGTACTCAAACGCTCATAAACGCCGTCTTTTAAATATAGTTTTTTCAAATTAATTAACTTAATGTAAAATATATAACTTTACATTTCCATTTAGGGCGGAATGAAGCGAAAGTTCAAAACATTTGCGCTTTGATCAGCCTCGCTGCCCAGTGACGTAAGTAAATATAGCCCAATTATTACTATTAATTATGGAATTGCTTTAATATTAAAACCGGAACTCCGTCACATTGTGAGAAGCATAGAATTGTCTGTTGAGTACTGTAATTTTAACTTTAAATAGAATATATATCATGGTGGCTTAGTGGTTAGCACATTCGAATCCCCATCTGGGTGGAGTTTCCATGTTCTCCCCGTGTACGCGTGGGTTTCCTCCGGGTTCTCCGGTTTCCTCCCACAGTCCAAAAACATGGATCAAGTCAATTGAATTCTCAAAAATTGCCCTATATATAGTGTGTGTGTGAGTGAGTGTGTGCCCAGTGATGGATTGGCGCCCTGTCCTGGATGTATCTGCCCAGCACCCAAGACGTTCTCCCCTGGATGGGCATGTGGAACCCCCCCGCGACCCTAATAGAGGATAAAGCGGGAGATAATGAATGAATATATCATGATATACTTTGTTTACAGGAGTGTCCCCATACTTTTGGCTATATATGGTGAAAGTGGGCGGAGTTAAAGGTTGACCTGAAGTTATATAGTGATGTATTCTGCAGTATTTACACACAGAGGAATGAGTCCTCCACATTTTACCCATTAGTGCAGAACACACACACACACACACACACACACACATACACACACACTGAGTACAGTGAGCACACATGCCCGGGGCGGTGGGCAGCTCTGTAAACGGCCCCCGAACAATCAGTGTAGGGTCACCTGTTCAATCTACCACCCAATTTACTAAATGACTACTTCATATCCGGACGTACTAGATTATTATTGCCTGCAACTTTAGCATATTAAGTAGTTTGCAAGCGTGGCGTGGTGGCTTAGTGGTTAGCATGTTCTCCTCTCAGCACTAGAGATTCCCGGTTCGAATCCCAATCTGGGTGGAGTTTCCATGTTCTCCCCGTGTCCATGTGGGTTTCCTCAGGGTTCTCCGGTTTACTCCCACAGTCCAAAAACATGGATCAAGGTCAATTGAATTCTTTAAAATTGCCCCATATAGAGTGTGTTTGTGTGAGTGTGTGTCCAGTGATGGATTGGCGCCCTGTGCTGGGTGTATCTGCCGAAAGGTTCTCCCCTGGATGGGCATGGGGAACCCCCCCCCCCTACGACCCTAGTGCAGGATAAAGTGGAAGATAATGGATGGATGGAAGTCGTGACCAATATTCCATTTGTGATGCAACAGGATGGAGGATGAACTCATGTTAGGTGGCACAGTGGTGTAGTGGTTAAAAGGGCCGCCTCTCGGCGCTGGCAAACCAGGTTCGAATCCCGAGCTTAGTGGAGTGGAGTGTACATATTCTTTACATGTTCTCCCCGTGTCCGTGTGGGTTTTCTCCGGGACTTCTGGTTTCCTTCCACAGTCCAAAAACATGGATTCAAGGTGAATTGGCTGCTCTAAATTGCCCCTCTATAGTGTGTCTGTGTGATTGACTGTGCCCAGTGATGATGTGGCGCCCTGTCCTGCGTGTATCTGCCCAGCGTCTGAAACGTTTCCCCTGGATAGGACTTAGCAGATTATAATGGATTTATGGATAAACTCATGTTTTCAACTCTGCCCCTTATTAAAGGTGAAGGTGCAACAGCAAGATGTCCCAGCATGCCCTGCTTTCGACAGGTGCCAAAACATGGCACCGACTCTCCTGCCCCATATCCGAACTTCAACTGGACCTGACTTTAGGATGCGGCCAGAGCTTCAGGTAAATCACATGCAGCGAGACACCTACAGCGAGACACCTACAGTGAGACACCTACAGTGAGACACCTACAACGAGACACCTACAGTTTGCCTTTTATTAGGACTTTCTACAAGATTTGGGATTTTTTTGCTCACAATCACTGTTCTGATTCATCCCAAAGATTAATATTATTTATAGGGTTAAGACCAAGTTTATGGTCCACTCCAGTCCTTTTGTACTGGGGCACATTTATGCTGGGCCTTCCACAAACTGTTTACAATATGAGAAGCATTCAGGTGCTGGCATTTGTGACCCAAAGTCCCAATATTTATGTCTACTTAGTGACCATCCATCTATTATCTTTTGCTTTATCCTCTATTAGGGGGTCCCCATGCCCATCCAGGGGAAAACGTCTCGGGCGCTGGGCAGATGCACCCAGGACAGGGCGCCAATCTGTCACTGGGCACACACTCCCTCACATACACACTCTATATGGGGCAATTTGGAGAACTCAGTTGACTTGATCCATGTTTTTGAACGGTGGGAGGAAACCGGAGAACCCGGAGGAAACCCACACGGACACGGGGAGAACATGGAAACTCGAACAGGAATCAAACCGGGAATCCCTAGCGCTGAGAGACCAACATGCAAACCACTAAGCCACCTTGCCACTCACTTAGTGACCTTTTGTGAAATTCAAATAAAGTGCAGGATTTTCTAAGCTGACTTCCTCTGGCAGATGGCGTGAGACTGGAGAAGGACACTGGACCGGCGTGATGGGAGGACGTTTGTGGACGCTGACCCAGACTGAGGACACCTTGTGGTACCATGTGTACAGACAGCACAAGCGTCCGATGTTTGCGACGGGACGGAAAACAAAAACAGAGCCAGCCACAGAAACAGAGATGAACACGGAAGACGCCACGGCGACCCTGGGGTGGGACGGAGGGGATGAGGACGAGCAGGTGCTGAGGGACTACTTCCAGTTGGATGTCAAGCTGGCGGAGTTATACAAACAGTGGAGCAACGCGGATAAGCACTTCAGTCAAACGAGCAGCATCTTCTCAGGTGAGCTTGACATTATCCACTTACTGGGGGGACACATTGTCAGCTATTTTGCATGTTCTCCCCAGGTCTACAGTACCAACAGCCCAGTGGCTGAATTAACGATGCTGTTTGCAAGTGGGTGGAGGCATGATGGCAGATGCAACCCCCTTACATACAGGCTGAATGAGATGCTTTCAGTGTAAAGTTTACATGTTCTCCACATACATGCAGTACATGAAGTGTCCTGGATTCCATTCTCATGCTGGGAGGATGAGATGCTTTTCTTTATTTTTTGAAGTGGGTGGAGGCACAGCGCCCCCTAATGGGTAGAAGATATACAAGCAGCTGTGTGAATGTGTGACTGGTGGCCAGTTTGGGTTGGGTTGGTTGCCAGCCCCGCTGCTCAGAATACAGACTGAATTCATTCATTCATTCTTTAATTATCTTCCGCTTTATCCTCTATTAGGGTCGCGGTGGGGTTCCCCATGCCCATCCAGGCGAGAACGTTTCGGGTGCTGGGCAGATAGACCCAGGACAGGGCGCCAGTCTATCGCTGGATGCACATTTACTCACACAGACACACTCTATATGGGGCAATTTGGAGAACTCAATTGACTTGATCCATGTTTTCGGACTGTGGGAGGAAACCGGAGAACCCTGAGGAAACCTACGCGGACATGGGGAGAACATGCAAACTCCACCCAGATGGGGATTCGAACCAGGAATGCCTAGTGCTGAGAGGAGAACATGCTAAACACTAAGCCACCGTGCCACCTACAGACTGAATAAAGATTCTAAATACTGTGCTTTCAGGAGTGAGGATGCTGCGGCAGGACCCTGTGGAATGCCTCTTTTCCTTTATCTGCAGCTCCAACAATCACATCTCCAGGATCCAGGGCATGGTGGAGCGCCTGTGCGGTACTCTGGGGACGCCGCTCTGTGAGCTGGACGGCACGCGCTATCACGACTTCCCCTCTGTTCATGCGTTAGCAGGTATGATGATGATATAATAAAGTCCTACAGTACTTACTCACAGAGAAATTAGGCCTCCACATTTGACCCATCCATGCAGAACACTCACACATACACACACACACACACACATACACACACACACACACACACACACACACACACAGCCCTGTATGCAGGGCCCGGGGAGCAATTAGAGTTACGTTAGCCTTGCCTAAGGGCACTTCAGCCATATTAATAGGTGGGACTAGGAATCGAACCAGGAACCATTAGGTCACTGGTTCCTTAACCAATAGTCTCCGACTGGTGGATTGAACGCCAGTGACCGATCTATCCACTCAGTGCTGGGTCATCTGTGTGTCACACAGGCAGCGGTGTCGAGGCACAGCTTCGCGATTTGGGATTCGGCTACCGAGCTCGATTCCTGCAGCAGAGTGCGCACCGTATAGTGAGCAAGCATGGACCCGAGTGGCTCCACACTCTCCGGAGCGCCCCCTACCTGCAGGCCCGGGATGCCCTCCTTACGCTGCCTGGGGTTGGGATGAAGGTGGGTAGAAATGTGAGCCCAACCTGGATCAACTAATGACTATTACTATATACAGTGGGTTGCAAAAGTATTCATACCCCTTGAACTTTTCCATATTTTGTCACATTACAACCACAAACATAAATATATTTCACTGGAATTTAATGTGAAAGACCAACACAAAGTGGTATACAATTGTGAAGTGGAATGAAAGTTATACATGAATCAACAATTTTTTTACAAATAAAAAACTGAAAAGTGCGATGTGCAAAATTATTCAGCCCCCCTGAGTCAATACTTTNCTCTTAACCAACATCTGAGGCCGTCACAGAGCAGCTGTATTTGTAGTGAGATTAGATTACACACAGGTCGACCCTTTGAAGTCATTAGCAGTCATCAGGCAACTTCTGAATGCAACTCAGGGAAAAGGGGGCTGAATAATTTTGCACATCGCACTTTTCAGTTTTTTATTTGTAAAAAAATTGTTGATTCATGTATAACTTTCATTCCACTTCACAATTGTATACCACTTTGTGTTGGTCTTTCACATTAAATTCCAGTGAAATATATTTATGTTTGTGGTTGTAATGTGACAAAATATGGAAAAGTTCAAGGGGTATGAATACTTTTGCAACCCACTGTATTGATATGTGTGTGTGTGTATATGTGTGTGGGGGGGTGTTCACAGGTGGCCGACTGTGTTTGTTTGATGTCGCTGGACAAACCCGAAGCCGTCCCTGTGGATACACACGTATGGCAGATAGCTAAGCGGGACTACAGCTGTGCTGCAGGCGGAGGACAAAAGACTCTGACTGATAAAGTGTATAAGGAGATTGGTGAGGAAAGTGTCTCTAATACACACATACACACTCAGATATATACACACAAATGCACAAGCCACAATATAATTTCACCCCCTTACATCAGCCACTAATCATATAAATGGACTTTGTAGTTCTACAGTTACATTCTGTAGTCCATCTGTTTCTCTACATACTTCCTTTAGCCCCTTTAGTCTGTTCTCTAATGATCAGGATCCCCAAAGAGCAGGTATTAAAAGAATCAGATGGACTACAGACTGTAATCATAGAACTACATAGTCCATCTAAATGGTCAGTGAAGCCGAATCAACACAGTTAATGGATTTTTTTTAAGTTCATGGTATCATGTATCTGTTCGCAGGCGATTTCTTCAGGAAGCTGTGGGGATCCTACGCAGGCTGGGCTCACTCTGTAGGTGTTTTAGGGATAATCATATGATTCATATGATTTTAGGATTGAAAACATGTTTGCTGCAGATTAAAGGTGTCGAATCCACTCACAGAGAGGGACCAAATTAAAACCCCCAACTGTGTGGAGGGCCAAATGGACAAAGCTTATCAGACAATAGAAACAGGATCTTGGATAAGGTGTGAGAATAAATGATCCATCCATCATCTTCCGCTTTATCCTCTACTAGGGTCGCGGGGGGGATCCCCATGCCCATCCAGGGGAGAACGTTTTGGGTGCTTGGCAGATAGACCCAGGACAGGACGCCAATCCATCGCAATCCATCCACACGCAGACATTTATACTCTTTATGGGGCAATTTGGAGAATTCGATTGACTTCATCCCTGTTTTTGGACTGTGGGAGGAAACCGGAGAACCAGGAGGAAACCCACGCAGACACGGGGAGAACAAGGAAACTCCACCCAGATTGGGATTCGAACCGGGAATCCCTAGCGCAGAGAGGCGAACGTGCTAACCACTAAGCCACCGTGCCGCCCTAGAATAAATTATTTTAGATGTAAAGTTTTCACAAAGTTCCAGCTGTATTAAATGAATTACTGCTACTGGGAAAAAAGAACAAACCAAATTGATAACTGGATGTGGCAGCAAAAATAGTGCCTTGCAACTAATTACCCCTACAGTTAATATATTACATTCATTTATTTATTAACTTCCGCTTTATCCTCTACTAGGGTCACGGAGGGTTCCCTATGCCCATCCAGCGGAGAATAGTTCAGGCACTGGGCAGATACACCCAGGACAGGGCACTAATCTATCACTAGGCACACACACTTACACACTATATAGGAGCAATTTAGAGCATTCAATTTACCTTGAATCCATGTTTTTGGACTGTGAGGAAACCGGAGAAAACCCACGCAGACACAGAAAGAACATGGAAACTCCACCCAGATCAGGATAGGAACCTTGATCCACAGAAGTTAGCTTATATAATTAATAAAAAAAAAGGAATGTGTGCATATGTATTGATGCATATGAATGTGTGCATATGTATTGATGTATCGGAATGTGTGCATATGTATCGTTCGCCTCTCAGCACTAGGGATTTCCGGTTCGAATCCCCATCTGGGTGGAGTTTCCATGTTCTCCCCGTGTCTACGTGGGTTTCCTCCGGGTTCTCCGGTTTCTTCTCACATTCCAAAAACATGAATCAAGTCAATTGAATTCTCCAAATTGCCCCATATAGAGTGTGTCTGTGTGAGTGAGTGTGTGTCCAGCGATGGATTGGCGCCCTGTCCTGAGTCTATTTGCCCAGCGCCCGAGACGTTCTCCCCTGGATGGGCATGGGGAACCCCACCGCGACCCTACTAGAGGATAAAGCGGGAGATAATGAATGAATGACGATATATATATATGAGAGAGAGAGAGATATATATATATATAGATATAGAAGTACAAGCATCAAATGTTCAAAATATTCCTATTGTTGATGTCCCCTCCTCCCTGCCAACAGGGGACCCCACTACAGCTTATAGACCAGGTGTCCTAATACCTTGAACCACATAGTGCATTGTGTACGGTGTGAAGTCTGTCTCTCCTCTTCATCCGGCTCTTTGTGTCCAGGTTCTGTTCTGTGCTGATTTAAAGAAGTTCCAGAAGCTGAAAGACGTCCCACTTGTTAAAAAAGCGACGCAGGCAAAGGCTAAAAACAAGAGAAAGGCCCAAGAGTTTAAAGAGAAATGTTGTGAAGAGGATGAAAAGCACAGGACGAAGTCTGTCTCGCTCATTTCTAAAAAATTAAAGACCTGATTTGGTTTCCCTTAAAGACTCCAGAAATAATTCTTCTTCTCGTTCTGGAACCTGCACTGCTTCATTCCCTGCACTGCTTTAAATAAAGAACCTGAGTAGTTTTCTCACAGGTTCTCTGTCAGTCGTGCTCTGTGGAACGTCCGGTGCTGACCCGTCGTAACCCTGGCATTCTCAGAAGCTGAATTATACAGTGCTGAACGTTTGGGGGGTTTGAATCGATGTGTGTATAATTAGGTTGGAACTGAGCATTTTGGGTTTGGCGTCAACTCTCCCAACTGTCCACCAGGCGGCGATAAAGAGCATGGGACCCAACTCAATGTGGTTAGGACTTTTAAACATGACCTCATTATAAATATTTATGCTGCATAGCAACAGGTTCCTATAGGGACCGGGGCAAACATGCTGTGTGTCAGTGTGAACGACTCAATGCTTTTAGATCGATTAGTCTGGCTGATGATTAGTAGCTTCGCTGGCAGAGTTTAGTAGCTGGAGGTGGAGACGCGGGGCAACATTGACTCAACTCATTCTGTAAGATGCTCGGGGTCTTTACCCTCAGGTCAGTGGTCCGGCATTCGGACGTCGTTCTGCATAGCATGACTTCATGTACGTCAGGTTTGTGTGGAAGGTCATTATTTTTTTATTAAAATCTCCAAATTCCATCCATCCATCCGCTTTATCCTCTATTAGGGTCGCGGTGGGGTTCCCCATGCCCATTCAGGGGAGAACATTTCAAGCGCTGGGCAGATACACCCAGGACAGGGCGCCAATCTATCGCTGGGCACACACTCACTTACACAGACACGCACACAAACACACTCTACATGGGGCAATTTGGAGAACTCAATTGACCTTGATCCATGTTTTTGGACTGGGGGAGGAAACCGGAGAACCCGGATGAAACCCACACGGACACGGGGAGATTTGATGGGGGATGGGGATTTGAACCGGGAATCGGTAGCGTTGAGAGGAGAACATGCTAACCACTAAGCCACCCTGCCGCTCCTAAGCACATATGACATCAATTATTCTAATGGGAAGGCTGTCTACTCCCTTTGGAGGACCATATGTCAATGAGACACAATGATGCACAAAGGGATCTTGGTTTCAGTTCATCCCAATGCTGTTTCATGGGGTTTATGCTGGAACAGACAAAGAGGGCCTTCCCCAAACTGTTCCCAACATGTCCAGGTGCTTAAAGCAATGAGACTGAATAAAGCTTTAACTGTGTCAACGTACTTCTGTCCATAATCTGTAGATTTAATGCTGAACTGCATGTTTTTGCTGTTGATAACTGATCCAGGAGATGAAACGTCCAATCTCCAAATTGACTTTTCCCATATCAGGAGAGGGATTGTTTGAGCCTATCCCAACACAAGTCAAATAAAAAGCAGAGAACAGACCCAGACAGGGTGCTAGTCTTTACACCAGGGACAATTTCATCTCATTATTTAAGGGGGGGGGGTGTATGTGTGAGTGAGTGTGTGCCCAGCGATGGATTGGCGCCCTGTCCTGGGTCTATCTGCCCAGACCCCGAGACGTTCTCCCCTGGATGGGCATGGGGAACCCCACCACGACCCTAATAGATGATAAGCGGGAGATAATGAATGAATGAATGAAAAGGATAAAGTAAAATAAAATATATAATTACAATGTGCAATTAAAAGTTTAAAAAGAGGAACTGATACACTGTAACAGATATCAACTTAAACTTGTTTTATAAGTTATAATTAAAGTGAGTTTGTGGCACGGTGGCTTAGTGGTTAGCATGTTCTCCTCTCAGCGCTAGGGCTTCCCGGTTCGAATCCCCATCTGGGTGGAGTTTCCATGTTCTCCCCGTGTCGGCATGGGTTTCCTCTGGTTTCTCCAGTTTCCTCCCACAATCCAAAAACAAGGCTCAATGTCAAATGAATTCTTCAAATTGCCCCATATAGAGTGTGTATGTGTGTCTGTGTGAGTGAGTGTGTGCCCAGTGATAGATTGGCGTCCTGTCCTGGGTGTATCTGCCCAGCGCCCGAGATGTTCTTCCCTGGATGGGCATTGGGAACCCACCGCGACCCTAATAAAGGATTAAAGCGGGAGATAATGAATGAATGAATTAATAAAGTGAGTAGTGGTTAGCATGTTCTCCTCTCAGCGCTAGGGATTCCCGGTTCGAATCCCAATCTGGGTGGAGTTTTCATGTTCTCCCCGTGTCTGCGTGGGTTTCCTCCTGTTTCTCCGGTTTCCTCCCATAGTCCAAAAACATGGATCAAGTCAATTGAGTTCTCCAAATTGCCCCATATAGAGTGTGTCTGTGTGAGTGAGTGAATGTGCCAAGTGATAGATTGGCGTCCTGTTGTATCTGCCCAGCGCCCGAAACATTCTCCCCTGGATGGGCATGATGACCCCCCCCCGCGACCCTAATAGAGGATAAAGCGGAATGTAATGGATGGATGGATGGAATTAAAGTGAGTTTTTTGGGCAATGGGCAAATACACCCAGGGCACAGACACACACACACTATAGGGGCAATTTAGTGTAGCCAATCCATCTTGGATCCATGTTTTTTGACTGGGAGAACAAGCAAACTCAACCCAGATTGGGATTCAAACCCGGTTTCCTTGCTTGGTGTACTAATCACTATGCCACCAAATGGTTTTAATGTTTTTTTAACTGAAATGCTGCACAAACATACAAACTTCTCATAGCTCTTGTCCAACCTGCCAGGGAGTCATACCCTGGAACTTTTTGCTGTATCTGCTAAATTCTTAATACAGACTGTTTCGCTTGTTTTGCTAATAAATCTTCTTAAGATGCTAAAGTGCAGAAGCTATAGGACGTACAGGTGGTGTATGTGGGCGCGGCCGGGGGTCGTGTCCCGTCACGTCCGGCTCTATTAGAGAATTTTACACGAGGCATATAGCAAGTAAAGAATGGAGGTTATGGATGTTATATAAACACAGGGACGTGTTACAGTTGCTCAGTGACTCAGATGCAGCCGAGCTCGATGGGACGCAGGAACAGAACTGACTTTAGGGCAAAAAGAGACGGAAGATAAGAATAGAACATGAGAGCTAAGAGAATCAACATGCAGTCATCTGTCCCCCCCCCCACACACACACCCATTCTGTAGCTCTGATTATGATCTGACTGCTTTGTATTTATTTGAATAAAAACAGAATGTGTAGTGACATTCTTCTGTGTTCTATTTTTAAAAATGATGACTGCATCCCAAATCTCATACTGTACTACCTATGTACTGTAGGTATACTACCTAGTGTGTCCGAATAATCACAGCGCTTAGTGAACTGCAAAAAAGACTGCTAAGCAGAGGAAACGACTGTGTCTTGTGTATTTTGCATGTTCTCCTATATTAAAAAAAAACATGCTGGTAGGGCGGCACGGTGGCTTAGTGGTTAGCACGTTCGCCTCTCAGCACTAGGGATTCCCGGTTCGAATCCTCATCTGGGTGGAGTTTCCATGTTCTCCCCGTGTCTGCGTGGGTTTCCTCCGGGTTCTCCGGTTTCCTCCCACAGTCCAAAAACATGGATCAAGTCAAGTGAGTTCTCCAAATTGCCCCATATAGAGTGTGTTTGTGTGAGTGAGTGTGTGCCCAGCGATAGATTGGCGCCCTATCCTGGGTGTATCTGCCCAGCGCCTGAGACATTCTTCCCTGGATGGACATGGGGAACCCCCCAGCGAATCTAATAGAGAATAAAGCGGGAGATAATGAATGAATGAATGAATGTTCCTTTGTGTAAATGTGCGTGTCTATGACTTGGCTGTTTTTTCCTGCCTCTTCCCCTATAAACACTGGGATAGGCCCGAGTATAATTAAATAACTATGATAAATTAGGGGCAGCAAGGTGGCTTAGTGGTTAGCATGTTCGCCTCTCAGCACTAGGGATTCCCGGTTCAAATCCCCATCTGGGTGGAGTTTCCATGTTTTTCCCATGTCCGCGTGGGTTTCCTCCGGGTTCTCCGGTTTCCTCCCACATTCCAAAAACATGAATCAAGTCAATTAAGTTCTCCAAATTGCCCCATATAGAGTGTGTCTGTGTGAGTGAGTGTGTGCCCAGTGATAGATTGGCGCCCTGTCCTGGGTGTATCTGCCAAGCCCCCGAAACGTTCTCCCCTGGATGGGCATGGGGAACCCCCCCCCCCGCGACCCCAATAGAGGATAAAGCGGAAGATAATGGATGAATGGATGATATATTAGGAGCTATTCAAACAAATGTGCAGGGTCAAAAGGTTTAATGATGGTTAGGACACACACCTCACTACAAAAAAAGCCTGGGTTTGATTCCCAAGCAGAGCAAACAAGGGCCTTTCTCTGTATATTTTGCATGTTCTTCCCATGTGAGATTCAATCCACAGGTCCAAAAACTGGCTGGTAGGTAAATTAAAGACATTGGATTGTCCCAAGGTGCAAATGTGCAGGACTATGTCCTGGGTGTTGTCACCCTGTGAGCACTGGGATAGGCCTGAGTATGATACAATAACTAGAACGTGAATGAACAAATGGATCTTAGTGTGCTCGCCTCACTGCAAAAGAATCCGAGGTTTGATTCCCAAGCAGAGCAAACAAGGGTCTTGCTATGTATATTTTGCATGTTCTCCCCATGTGGTTTTTTTTCGACATGTCAAAAAACAAGATATATTGGATTGTCCACAGATGCGAATGTGTGTGCCTTTGACCTGGGTGTTTTCCCTGTGTTTCACCACATGAGCACTGGGATAGGCCCCAGCATGATGAAATAACTGGGTAGTGATCAGGCTGGTGTAACTGCCCTGACATCCCACTCTTGGTGCTGCTGTGTACTCTCCTACCTCTCTTTAAAACCCCTTACACAGACCTTTAGCTGAACCCCCAGCAGGTGCGTGGACCTCCCTTACTCCCCAATATTATTTTTTAAGACACCGTCTCTAAAGTCTTCACATTTCTGGGAGCTTTGGCAGATTCCTGCATGCCAGTTCACCCTGACAGCACTTGGAGAGCTGAGCTACTGGATTATATGAAACTAAGGTGCAAAACATCGGCGTCCTTGCCCAGACTGCATGCCATTGTCCAGTGTTTATGAAAAGACCGCGATGTTTGGGCGGCTTCTTGAGATCCTGGTGTCTCGCAGACCAAGAATGCGTTGCTCTGTCTGTAATTTCACACTGCCGAAAGGACCTCGGGGCTCCAAACTTTCCACCGGTTCTCAGAAAACAAGTGCAACTTGTAGTGGAAAAAACAGCCATGGCTGAACTCACGCTAACGACGTGAGCACCAGATCAGGACGTCCAGAAGCGAGTATATTTAGTCCTTTCATGACTCTGGCTCTAGAATAAATGCACCTCAGAGTCACGGCCGCATCTTCTGAGTTTATTCTTATCTTCCTAATTTCACAAGTCCCTTCCAAATGTAACCAGTGACATCTGGACAGGATGCTATGAACTGTCTATCTCATTTGCTTCTCATAATCAGAATCATGAGGGCAGGGATAGGAAGGAGGGGGGCACTGTAGACAGGTCTCCAGTTCATCACAGGTCAGGCACAAGGACCATTTCTTTCCATTCATCTTTCTATTCACTTATTACCTATTACAAGCCGAACTGCCTGATAAGCCTGAACCTTATCCCAGCACTCAAGGCTTAGTTTACAAAGTAAAAGGCAGGAAAACACTCAGGTCACATTCAGACACAGTCACACTGAGGAAATCAAATATCGTCAGCTCATCTGCTAGCATGTATTAAAATTGTAGGATGAAAACCGCGCAGCGATGGATTGGCACCCTGTCCTGGGTCTATTTGCCCAGTACCTGAAATGTTCTCCCCTGGATGGGCATGGGGAACCCCACCGCGACCCTAATAGAGGATAAAGCGGGAGATAATGAATGAATGAAAAGATGAAAACCAACTATAGCATGGGGAGAACATGCAAAATACACACCGAAAGAGCCTTGTTTTTCCTGTTTATTAGGAAAAACTGCATGCCATGCCGCCCATCCATCCATTATCTTCCGCTTTATCCTATATTAGGGTCGTGGTGGGGTTCCCCATGACCATCCAGGGGAGAACGTTTCGGGCGCTGGGCAGATAGACCCAGGACAAAACACCAATCTATCACTGGGCACACAATCGCTCACACAGACACACTCTATATGGGGCAATTTGGAGAATTCAATTGACTTAAACTATATTTTTGGACTGTGGGAGGAAACCAGAGAACCTGGAGCAAACCCACGCAGACACGGGGAGAACATGGAAACTCCAGCCAGATGGGGATTCGAACCGGGAATCCCTAGCGCTGAGAGGAGAACATGCTAACCACTAAGCCACTGTGCTGCCCATGACACTCCACACCCATTCAGACATTTTTGCATGGACAACAGGTGGACAACAGTCTTGAGCACAGATAGAGATGGCACAGACAGCCTTGTGACCTGAAGGTCCCCGGTTTGATTTCCGGACCTACAAAGTATTAGGACTAAAGTGCCCTTAGGCAAGGCATCTAAACTCAATTGCCCCCTGGACACTGTGTACAGGGCTGCCCACAACTCCAGGCATGTGTGTTTACTTTATTCAGTGTGTGTATGTGTGTGTGTGTGGGGGGGGTTTAAATGTGGAGGACTAATTCCTCTGTGTGTAAGCACTGCAGGCAAAATAGATCACTTTATTATTTATAAGATTTGGTCGCCGCTTCCACGCAATGGAAGTTCACACAGCAAACGAGCAGAACGACTCCTGATTTCTCTCCCGGTCCTCTCAAGGCCTTTTCCTCTCCTGACACCTGTTTCCAATGCGGCCGTAGTCTGCAAACCATTTCGCCCGAGCCCCATTTCAGAGGAATTCTCCGAATCATCCTGCTGCGGGAAGACTGAATCACCGAAGCACCTGAGAGCCGCGGTCTAAATATTTAGCTACCTAATTGAGACATGTTTTTCTCCAAGACCCCGGCTCACACTCACCCGCCCTGCACCGCCTGCTTAATATTACTGAACAAGGCTCCTGTCTGTCTCCCAGACGGCCACTTTTGTGTGAATTTCACAGTGTGTGTGTGGCTTTGTGTTCATTTTCGGATAGTTTGATTGTTCTCGCGTCTCACACACCGGTGTTTTGCAGTAGTGTGTGTGTGTGTGTGTGTGTGTGTGTGTGTGTGTATGTTCACCACAAGGTGGGCTGCTGGGCTTTTATGTTTCTTTGAACGGCTCTGTTTTTCCTAGGTTCCTGTTCTTTCACTTGGCAGAAGAACAAACAAAATGACCCTGGCATCCACGCCCACCACTCGCCGGTGGAGATGCATAGCGAGCTTGTTGGTTAGATGGAGATTTACACAGCAGAACAGCAGACGATCATTCAAGCTCACAATCAGCACCAGACCGCAACACAAAGACTGAAAATAATACCAGAGAAGATGGATTCTGCTTAAGCGAGGGGGAGCATGATTAAGAAGGACCCCCAGTTAAAAGAGGGCCAGGGGCCAGGTCGGGGGGACGTCCCTACTCTGTGAGATCTATAAATCTAAGAGTTGGTATTCGCTGGCTTAACCACCCGATTATTATTAAACCTCTGGGTTCCATCATGTGACTTCATATGGAGTAACTGGGGAATTAGGATTAGGGGAGGGGGTAAAGTATGAGGGCTCTACTTTCCCTCGGACCAAACACTGGCCTGGTTGAAGTGGGATAATTCATGGGAATGTAGTGGTTAAAAACATGGGTTTAAGGTGAATAAGGTGCTCCAAATTGCCCCATAGAGTCTGTTTGCGTATGCGGGAGTGAGTGAGTGTGTGCCCAGAGATAGATGGGCACTCTGTCCTGGGTGTTTTTGTCCAGTGCCTGAAGCATTCTCCCCTGAATAGGTATGGGAACGCTCCCCACCACCACCACCACGACCCTAGTAGAGGATTAAGTGGAAGATTAATTAAAAAAGAAGCTACCTGCTGACCTGGTAATAGAGTAGCTGCACCGACCGTGCTGAGACACCAGGGGGAGTTGACTCCAGCTGCCTGCTGGCCGTTGGGGGATTCTGTGGTCCGCCATTGATGTCCAAGCAGAGCAGTTCTTACCCCTGAGGCAGTGCTCATTTTTTATTGGCTCTTTCCAGTGTCTAGGTCTTTTAAGTGTAGCGCCTCCTTCCTGTGTAAACATAAAGGCGCATTATTGCAAAAGACATAAAGTCAACATTCGCATGCCGATACAAGAAGGAAATAAAAAAGCCCCCTCTGAAACACACGTGGAAACTAAATGCCTATTGTGAAATGATATCAAAGACACGGAAGCACACACACACACACACACACACACACACACACACTAAGGCTAATTAACCCTACCCTCGTCACTTAAAACACTATGGTTTGATGTAACGTGGTCACCCGACCATCACACCTGGTACCAATCATATGGACATGGATACATGTTCTGATGGTTCCCACTATGGGGCTGGTTCTGGCTCAATCTCTGTGTGTCCTGGGCGTGGTAGCTCAGGAGGTAACCCAAGTCCACTAAATTTGCCGATGTGGGCCCTACAGTGAGTTCAAGTTCAAGTTCCAGTAATTTATTTATGTAGCGCTTTTTACAACAGTACATTGTCACAAAGCAGCTTTACAGAATGAAAAGCCTTTAAACCCCCAAGGAGCAAGCTGAAGCAACAGTGGGAAAAAAAACTCCCCATTGTGTTGTTATTTTAAGGAAGAAACCTTGTGAGGACCAAAACTCAGTGAGGGACTCGTCCTCCTTCAGCGGCCGAGCAGCAACAACAGTGAAGGACAGCCATGTACGGATATTTAACAAATGGAAAAACTCTAACAACTGGAAAACTATATGTGAGTCCATTAAGGACGTCCTGCAGGACCACCAGTCCAATTAATATCCAAGTTCCATCCAGTATTCGTCGTAGCCGCAGTGCTTCGGCAGAGCCATGGATGAAGAGGCCCCTTAACCCTCACTGTTTAAGAGATGCTGTACCCTGCACTCTGACCCCCAACCATCAAGCTAGAATGCTTACAAGTCAGGTTGGACAAATAGCTCCGTGTCTTCTGTCGGAAAATGTGCAAGAAGTATGAAAGTAGGAGACAATACTACTGCATCCTATCCCTGTGCTTAGAGTGAAAGGCAGGAAAACACCTGGGTGAATGCAGAGAAACAATCACACGTAGAGGCAATATAGTGTCTTTGCTTTATCTGTTGTCTTGGGCCTGTTTGATAAAACTCACAGAGATGGGGAGAACATACAAAAGTCACACAAAAAGGATGTTGTCTGCCCTTAACCTTTACGCTGCCCAAGAAGTCCATCCATCCATCCATTATCTTTCGCTTTATCCTCTACTAGGGTCGTGGGGGGGGTTCCCCATGCCCATCCAGGAGAGAACGTTTCAGGCACTGGGCAGATACACCCAGGACAGGGCGCCAATCTATCGCTCTATATTTAGAGAATTCAATTGACCTTGATCCATGTTTTTGGACTGTGGGAGGAAACCGGAAAACCCGGAGGAAACCCACGTGGACACGGGGAGAACAAGGAAACTCCACCCAGATTGGGATTCGAACCGGGAATCCTTAGCGCTGAGAGGAGAACATGCTAACCACTAAACCACCGTGCCGCCCGCAAGAAGTCATTTTGTCTACTTCATTCCTCTAGGGCCTATCCCAGTGCTCACAGAGAAATAGATAACAAACAAAACACCCATGTGACATTCAGACACATGGTTATGCTTAGAGGCAATAAAGTAACTTCACTTTATCTATTAACATGTCTTTGGCTGCTGCGACGAAACCCAGTGATGAAGAGAACATGCAAAATGCACCCATAAGGCCTTTGGGTGTAACTGGAGATTCCCAATCGCTGTTCTTTTGACACACACTCATCAGATAAAGGTTAATGGGTTGATCTGCTTCCTGGCATCGCTTAGTGCTGCTAATAGTATTACGCAAATCCTCGCGGCTAACCGCCTTGTTGCAGAGATGTTCGCTGCATGTGGGTACACGCTGCCTCGCCGTGTGGATGAGTGTGAGCTTCCGGGCTTTGATCTGTCTGTACACTGTGAGTATTGTTAATGTCCTAATCCTTGTGTGTGTATGTGTGTGTGTGTCTGCAAGACTAATGTTTTTATGTCTTAACTGTTAACACACAGACACACTCACTATCCATTACATCAGCTCCTCTGATCATATAGATGGACTTTGTAGTTCTAAAATCACATTCTGTAGTCCATACATACTTTGTTAGTCCCCTTTTGGTATGTTCTCTAATAAATTGTGTGACCAATAAAGGATTATCTTATCTTATCTTAAGCAGAAACCCCACAGAGCGGGTATTATTAGGGTGGTGGATGACTCTCTGTACTACAGTGACACTGACATGGTGGTGATCTGTTGCTGCATAGTTTGTGTTAGTCATCCTCTAATTCTTCATCACTGCTCACAGGACGCTGCATACCGGATCCAGGTGGCTGGATTACACTTGGTCCAGCACTGTGACTCGACTAACACAGCGGCGCCATGTCGGTGCTGTGAATTATCCACCACCCTAATAATTCCTGCTCTGTGGGAGTCGTTATTATCAGAGAACAGGGTAAAGCGAAATAACAAAGTACGAAACAGATGGACTACAGAATGGAATTGTAGAACTACAAAATCCATCTATTTGATCAGTGAAGACTATATAATGGACAGTCAGTTTATCCATTCATTCATTATCTCCCGCTTTATCCTCTATTAGGGTCGCGGTGGGGTTCCCCACGCCCATCCAGGGGAGAACGTCTCAGGCGCTGGGCAGATAGACCCAGGACAGGGCGCCAATCCATCGCTGGGCACACACTCACTCACACAGACACACTCTATATGGGGCAATTTTTGAGAATTCAATTGACTTGATCCATGTTTTTGGACTGTGTGAGGAAACCGGAGAACCCAGAGGAAACCCACGGGGACACGGGGAGAACATGGAAACTCCACCCAGATGGGGATTCGAACCGGGAATCCCTAGCGCTGAGAGGCGAACGTGCTAACCACTAAGACACTGTGCCACCAGTCAGTTTATTTCATTCATTCATTCATTCATTCATTCATTATCTCCTGCTTTATCCTCTATTAGGGTCGTGGTGGGGTTCCCCATGCCCATCCAGGGGAGAACGTCTCGGGCGCTCGGCAGATACACCCAGGACAGGGCGCCAATCCATCGCTGGGCAAACTCTCACTCACACAGACACACTCTATATGGGGCAATTTTGAGAATTCAATTGACTTGATCCATGTTTTTGGACTGTGGGAGGAAACCGGAGAACCCGGAGGAAACCCACGCAGACACGGGGAGAACATGGAAACTCCACCCAGATGGGGATTCGAACCGGGAATCCCTAGTGCTGAGAGGAGAACATGCTAACCACTAAGACACCGTGCTTCTAGTAAGTTTATTTCATATTGAATGTAATAACGGCTCATCTCATCTTATTATCTTCTATTTAATCCTCTACTGGGCTCGTGGAGGGAAGTGGTTCTCCATGAGCATCCAGGGGAGAATGTTTCAGGCTCTGGGCAGATACACCCAGGGAGCCAAGCCATTGCTAGGGACTTACTCACTAACACATAAACAATATGTGGGCAATTTACTATAGAGAGGTACAATTTAAAGCAGCCAATTCACCTTAAATCTATGGTTTTGGACTGAGGAAACCAGGGAGAACATGAAATGGGATTCGAACCTGGATCAACTAAGGCACTCGTGACATCATTATGGAAAAAAATCAGACCATCTTGGTTATTATTATTATTTTACGTTATAGTCAGCTCACTCCTGTCCCAGCACAAAATCAGCTGCGTGAGGACATGATGCCTTCCGATGGTCCACTGCACTCAAAACCTGTCCCCAACCCACTAACAATATTAATGTGATGTAACCTGGTACTACATATGGAAAAAGTATTAAATGAAGTAAGAAAGTACTATATCACTAATGAGTTTGCGTGATGGGGGTGTGAAGAGTCATGTGATGCTTCCACCTGTGTGTGTGTGTGTGTGTGTTTTTGTGTGTTTATGTTTGTGTGTATGTTTGTGTGTGTGTGTGTATTTGTGTATGTATATATTTGTGTGTGTTTATGTGTATGTATATATCTGTGTGTGTTTATGTGTATGTATATATCTGTGTGTGTTTATGTGTATGTATATATCTGTGTGTGTTTATATGTATGTATGTATATGTCTGTGTGTGTATGTTTGTGTGTGCATGTGAATGTGTGTGTATATATTTGTGTGTGCATATGTATGTGTTTATGTATATATTTGTGAGTGCATGCGTATGTGTGTATGTTTGTGTTTATATGTGTGTTTGTTTATATATATATATATATATATATATATATATATATATATATATATATATATATGTGTGTGTGTGTTTGTGTGTGCCTGTGTGAGTGTGTGTTTTTGTGTGTGTGCCTGTGTGTGTGCGCGTGTGTGTGTGCCTGTGCGTGTGCGCGTGTGTGTGTTTTTGTGTGTGTGCGCGCGTGTGTGTGTTTCTGTGTGTGTGCCCGTGTTTTTGTGTGTGTGCCCGTGTTTTTGTGTGTGTTTTTGTGTGTGTGCCTGTGTGTGTATTTGTGTGTGTGCGCGTGTGTGTATGTGTGTGTGCGCACGCGCGTGTGTGTGTGTTTGTGTTTGTGTGTGTGTGTGTGTGTGTGTGTATGTGTGTGTGCGCACGCGCGTGTGTGTGTGTTTGTGTTTGTGTGTGTGTGTGTGTGTGTGTGTGTATCCTCTGTGGAAGTTCAGTGCGCTCGTGTTCTCGGACCCGCACGCCATTGGTAACGCTGCAGAAACAGGAGGAAAGCGCCTACGTCACTGCGCCTGTGCGATCGCTGCCAGAATGAGAGGGCAGCGCATGCAGTCGGACAGAGCGACGCATCCCGGAGGTGGAAGGACAAGCCTGCGTTCGGAATAGAGACTCGAACCTGAAGACGTCATCAAGCCGAGAGGGACTGACTGAGACTGCCGACGCTCTGCATTACGGACGCAGTGCGATCGTTGGCTCGTGTGCGCGTGGGAAGGGATCCGACCCCCTTCCACGACGGGCTTTTTTATTCGTGTCCTCATCCCAGAGGATCCACGACTCGGCAGCGCTGCCAGGTTTGAGAGATAAGAGATCAAAAGCAGTGGAATCCGCAGCGCGCAGAGGAGCCGCAGAAATGACGCGCGGCAGCCGCACGGCGCGAGGCTGATCCCGCAGGTAAGAGACAAAACGATCGGAGGCGAAACACTGCCCCACGCGTGGGTTGTGGGGCGAGTGGGGCGGCGTGGTGCGTCGAGGGTCGGGAATGCCGTCGCGAACGAGTCGCAGTCGGGGAGCCCACGTGAGCGCAGCGTAGAGATCTGTTTATGTCTTACGTCCTAATTATTAAAAACTACAGATGGGCTATTTGCCCCTGTCCTGAGAACCACAAGCACATGCAGGGTTCGGGTCCTGTAGAAGCTATTATCCATCCATCTATTATCCATCTACTAGGGTCGCGGGAAGAGGGGGGGTTCCTCATGCCAAACCAAATTTGGAGAATTCAGTTGACCTTGATCCATGTTTTTGTACTGTGGGAGGAAACCGGAGAACCCGGAGGAAACCCACGCAGACACAGAGAAAACTCCAGATGTGCTAACTACTAAGCCACCGTGCCACCCCAGAAGCTATTAATATTTATTCATTAATTATCTCCCGCTTTGTTCTCTAGGAGGGTCGCGGGGGGGGGGGGGGGGGGGGGTGTGTGTCTCCATGCCCATCCAGGGGAAAACGTTTCGGGCGCTGGGCAGATACACCCAGGACAGGGCGCCAATCCATGCACACACACACTCTATATAGGGCAATTTGGAGAATTCAATTAACTTGATCCATGTTTTTGGACTGTGGAAGGAAACCGGAGAACCCGGAGGAAACCCACGCGGACACGGGGAGAACATGGAAACTCCACCCAGATGGGAATTCGAACCGGGAATCCCTAGTGCTGAGCTGCGAACGTGCTAACCACTAAGCCTCCACGCTATTAATATTATAATTACTATAATTATCCATCCGTCCAATATCTTCTGCTTTATCCTCTACTAGGTCGGGGGGTTCCCTATGCCCATCCAGGGGACAATGTTTCAGGCGCTGGACAGATACACCAAGGACAGGGCGCCAATCTATCTCTAGGCACACACTCACTTACTCACAAACACAGAATTAAACTGACCTTGATCCATGTTTTTGGACTATGGGAGGAAACCAGAGAACCCGGAGGAAACTCACGCAGACGCTGGGAGAACATGGAAACTCTGCCCAGATTGGGATTCGAACCGGGAATCCCTAGTGCTGAGAGGAGAACATGCTAACCACTAAGCCACAGTGCTGCCCCTATTATCATTACTATTATTATCATTATTATTATTATAAGGTCTATTATTCTAACCCATGAGCACTATAATAAAAAAAAACACTTAAGCATATTCCTACTTGCACTTAAGCTAATGTTTATATCATCCAGAGGCTACTACAGGCTTCATGACTACACTTTAGGGAAGGTCCTCTTTATTAGGACATTAAGTCCTCACATTGAAACGTGTGATCTTTAAAACATCAGAGCAGAAAAAGTATCGTTTTTAATTATATTATTTGGAGGTGCATCTGCAGGAGGTGCATCTGCGCCCAACTGTCGCTACTGCAAGAATTCATTCATTCATTATCTCCCGCTTTATCCTCTATTAGTATTATAATTACTATAATTATCCATCCGTCCAATATCTTCCGCTTTATCCTCTACTAGGGTCGGGGGGGTTCCCCATGCCCATCCAGGGGAGAACGTCTCGGGCGCTGGGCAGATACACCCAGGACAGGGAGCCAATCTATCACTGGGCACACACTCACTCACACAAAGACACACTATATGGGGCAATTTGGAGGATTCAGTTGACTTGATCCATGTTTTAGGACTGTGGGGAGAAACCAGAGAACCCGGAGTAAACCCACGCGGACATGGGAAGAATATGAAAACTCCACGCAGATGGGGATTCGAACCGGAAATCCCTAGCGCTGAGAGGCCAACGTGCTAACCACTAAGCCACCGTGCCGCCCTTCTGCAAGAATTGTTCCTGCAAAAACTTAGTCATGGTATACAGCAGGGGTGCTCACACTTTTCTGGCCCGAGATCTACTTTTCCATTGGACAGGTCATTGAGATCTACCAGGGTTCATCTTTTTTAGGCTTTTATATTAAAACCTGTTTACACACATCACGTTAGTATTGTCGAATCAGCATAGAAAAGATGGCTAGATTACCATTTTCACAGAAATTGCTCTTTGATTAAACTCCAGCATATAGCTGTAATGGCGAAAACTTGGTTTTAGTACCCCAAACACAATGGAAGTGCAATGGCTACTTGGCAAATCAAGCAAATGCATTTTGAGTTTGACATTGTAAAAAAATATTCATCCTCCCCACTCTAAATGAAAGTGGAACATTTCAGTTCTTTTTGAGCGAAGTCCTTCACTCATCTTGTCAGTCGAATAAAGTGCAAAAACGCAAACAGAAACGATCTAATGTAGACGATTCGTGATTTAGGCACGGGGGGCGTGGCCACGTGGCCACGTCTTGGGAACAGCGAGAGAGACTCGCTTGCAGAGATCGCGATTCAGAATGAATCACGTTGTGTGTGAATGTGTGTGCGTGTGTTTTGTGTGTGCGTGTGTTTAAGTGCTTTCGATACTGTGCTGTAGAAATCGCCGACACATGATAAGTGCTTTCTTTTTTCAAACCTCCATCGCGATCTACCTGACACCCCTGCGACATATTGGGCTCCCCTGGTATACACTATATAGGAACAGTTTGGGGCTGGCCCTTTTTCGTTCCAGCATCACTGTCTGTCCATTAAATTCCCTAGTTCTCAAAGGCATGATTGATTCAGATTTGTTGTGGAAGAACCTGACTGGCCCATTCCGAACCCTGACCTACACCCCATTCAACCCCTAAGGGATGAGTCACAGAGATTACAGCCAGATGTTGGATGTCTTTGTCCAATGTCAGTGTCCTCTTTGATGCATCAACTGAATAAATTCCCTCATTCACCAAATCTTAGCTCCTATGGGTGTCCCAAGACTATTGTCCACAGTATATTTCACATTGGGTTGCAAATGTATGGATGTGTCACTTCATCTCCACAGCTGTTCTGCTTCACAGAGTTTCCTGTGCACATGGTAATGTTGCTTTATATCTGGTTACATACTCCGGGTCTGAAACACAACGCTCATCCATCTGAATAGCTCTGGGGATAGAACTGACGTTCCAGCTATCATGATTCCTACAAGATACAAGTATACACACAGCTTAATAGAGTTATATAAGTTCCTGACATTCTGCAGGACGCCATCAACTGCAGTCCCCTTGGCGCCAAAAACACTTATTATAATAAAGCAAAAGAGATGAGGGCATCATTATTGTGAATAAATCACGGAAAAGCGGTATTATGCGGTATTATAGGTAGGAATTATGCGTTACACCTCTTTCGTGTAATTGGCAACCTCGAGTGCCTTATTGATTTTATAAAACAAACACGCTCAAATAAAAAAAAAAACAAGGTTACATTCATAAATGCTTTCATTGAAAATGAAATCGTTAATAAACTGGTCTTCCATGGCGTGATCTAGTCTGTTTTTAAAAATGAACACTGATCGCTGAGTAACAGGTTTCAATCAAATACTGCCATCTAGTGGCCAAATGACAAATTTGAACACAGTTCATAAAAAAAAAGAAAAAACTGCCGCAGCAGACTATATTGTACATCACGCATTGATACAAATGTGAAGTGGTCAGAGGTGTGCATTATTGTCAGTAATGTCATGGCTGGACAAACAGCTCAGCCAATCAGATTTAATGACCGGAACAACCCATTTTAGAATTATTATTTTATCTAAACTACATGATGAACAGTACCAGTGTATCAGTACATGGTTTATTCCAGAACCTCATATATGAAGATAAAACATACCAACTGCTGGGTAACAGTTTGGAGCAGAGGGAGTGCAACATGCAGCTCTAAACGTCCTGCAGAGATGAAGCATGGAGCAGCTGGTCGCAGTGACGATCGGCCCGTGTTGTTTCCAACATGTTGCTGCCGGTTGTCGGTGTTCCAGCATAAAGCAGCGCTAGTTTACCACCCTGCTGTCAGAAATGTCTTTACAGCATTTCTGTCTTCTCCTCAGCTGAGGATCTAATTACAAAACAATCATTACAATGACATCATTAAAAACTTACGGATTTCTTCCCTGGCTAGAATTTCTATATAGTACTGTATAAAGGTAACAGCCCATAAGAGATGAGCAAATACAGGTCCATTCTATCATCTGGAATGCAGCTCTTTCATTAATGTTTCAGAGGTAACAACAGAATCCTGCTGCTGGGTCGGTGGAAAAGAGCTGCAGTTCACCATGGACTGCATCCTAGTACTTAGTTCTATATTCTATTGAACACCTTTTTTTACACCGCTTTTAAAAGAGAGGTGTAAAATAGGATATGTACTAATATACCTTTTAAGATAAGATAAGATATGATAATATAAACCTTTATTTGTTCCACAATGAGGGAAATTTACAAGGATTAGGATTAAATATCGGACCTCACAGCAACCTGGTCCTCACAAAGCTTTGCCGACTGTACTGAGATGCTAGGGGGAGCCCATGTTCATCCTAGTTGCTGAAAGCAAGCACCATGTGTATGGTTTAGGGCCCTCTGGGTTCACTTGATTCGCACTGCACCAGCGCTTTGAACAGGATGTCTAGAAAAAGAGACACACAAGGGTACACAACCATAGTGTAGATATGTCATACAGAGTGTACAGTAAGTGGATACAGAGTTAAAACTCCAGCAGCACTGCTGTGTCTGATCCACTCATACCAGCACAGCACACACTGTGTTAGTTTTGCTGCAGTAATAATAATTATCCCTATCCAAATACAGTAAGTCCTCACTTAACGACGACCCATTTAACGACAACTCGAAGTTACGCCGGACTTTCACGATATTTCTAAATTTCGTGCCGGAGCAGTGGCAGCACAGTGGAATGTTGTGTACCATAACCTGGGCTGAGGCAACTGGCGACGCAGCCTTCACCACAGTTCATATCGGCAACAAGATCGCTCTTTCTCACGCCGTACGTATGTACGTTTGTTAGTTTTTTGTTTACAATTTTGCGATCAAAACTTATCCCATCAACATGGCTGACAAAAGGAAGAGTACGACTCCTACAGGATCTTCCGCTAAGAAGACCAGAAGAACCCTCACCATAGAAACAAAGATGAAGATCATACAGAAGTACGAAGGTGGAGTGAAAGTATCGACAATCGCAAGTAGCATGGGAGTTTCTCATTCCACCATTTCAATGATACTTAAAGAGAAAGAGAAAGTGAAGGAGACGGCGAAAATTACTGTGAAAATTAATAAGGCTGTTATCACCACAAATCTAGGGTCCCGATTATCGGACGGACTATCTGGTCCCTAACCCTGTCGTTAAGCGGGGACTTACTATAATACTTGCTGGGTGGGGGTCATGATGATTAGAGAACATGCTAATGTGGACATAACAATGTATTTAGAGAAACAGATGGACTACAGAATGCGATGAACAGTAGATGTGGTACCCAGGTCTGTAACCCCCCCCCCCCCAACCCTCACGACACAGAAGAACGTTGGAGGAAGCAGGTCAAAGAAAGGTGGATTAAATATCTGGGAGTGAACATCTGATAAGAATACAGAAGGCGCCTGCTGGGACAAGCCCATCGAAAAAGAAAGGATAGTGTGAGGATACATGAGTGTAGAGATATAAGCATGTGATCGCTCTCCGTGATAGGACCTTAGCTTTTCCTGAATTCCTAAATGACTCGAATGACGGGATCAACACGTCCGGCGTGTTTCAGCGTCGGGAACATGGTTCAGCTCGCGCCGCCTGCTTGCCATCGAGACGCGTGGAGCAGAATGTTTACATTCGTTACTTGTGGAAAGGCGGAATCATGTCAGTTATACCCCATCCAGCTTTACTATCCCCTACCTCCTACCTCCAACCACATGAGACTCCTCCTTTCAAGACTTGCAAAAATAAGCCATACACATTTATCTTAGACTCAGGGGAATGTCAGTTATATGCTGACTGCTTTGAATGTACCCCCTTTAAACACACACACACACACACACACACACACACACTATGCATTGTTACATAGACTTACATTGAGTTATCCTTAACCTTAAATACTACTAAACTAATTCTATCCTTAACCATAATTTATGGTCCCCATATGTGAGTGTGTAAACAGGTTATATATACCTGCACACACACACACACACACACACACACACACACATGCATACACGATGTATTGTGGGTACTTTCATTTATTTTGTGGAAAGTTACACAAACCCTAACCTAACCATGTGACATGTTTTTACTTTAAAACTGTAAACAATTATATGAGGTTGGGAATCTTGTGTCACTGTATACACACACACACACACACACACACACACACACACACACACACACACACACTAAATGAGTTATATTGTGTGGAGCACTGCTTGAGTGTGTAAACAGGTTTTTTGGCCTCGCAATGTTATATATACCTGGTACACACACACACACACACACACACACACACTCACAAACACACGCCCAGGGTGGGAAGGACAGAGCTGATACTACAGTCTACAAACAGGTTTCTGTCTGCGGCTGGAAACATTCAGTGAAATTAACGGAAATGTCTCACTGCACCGAGGCGCTTCGGGTGCCAGCGTGTGGGTTTCGCACTCCGCAGAGAGAACGAGGAACTTCGAGGAACAAGGGTGCCTTTCAAAAAAAATAACGTCCAATGTCAACAAGCTCAAAGGCTGGAGTGGAGTCCAGCTAGCGATGAGGTATCACTACGGTAAAAGCTGTTCAAAACTAAACACGCCCTTACTGTCCACTATGTATGCACTACTTAGTTTATGGCCCCCGAAAGGACCCCTATAGTACCAGGGGCTATTTGTGTGGCAGATGAATCTTACTGCAGTGACGTTAATGTGACAGTGGTGCTGGTAAAGACAGCAGTGCTTTTGGTGTTAAACCCTGTGTGCATGCTATAACATACATCCACCTTACTGCTCCACCTTGTGGATGGAGAATCAGTGACAGCAGACCAGCTGTTGCACAGTTTGGTATAAAGTGATAGTGTTCTATTTAGCCCACCATGATTTTACACAAAGAGGAATTTGTCCTCCACATTTAACGCATCCATGCAGAAACACACACCCACACTGAGTGGAGTGAGAATCTGTGCCTGGAGCGGTGGGCAGCTCTGTACATTGAGCCCGGGGTGCAATTGTGGTTAGGTGCCTTGCCCAAGGACTTTTTAATCCATAGTACTTGCCTTAGTACAAGTAGTAGTACAAGCCTTAATCACAAGCCTACGACTGCCCTGTCTAACGCTAGCCTATGACTTGTGTCATCCTCTAATCATCCATCAGTGATCACAAGATGCCATCTACATACCAGCGCAGCTCAGCATCACCAACCTCCTCATTAGTACCAACTTTTGGGTTCTAATCATCAAAGTACAGAGTAAAATATGTAAATATTTTAAGAAATGGATGAAGACTGTGTAGGTGGCATGGTGGCTTAGTGTTTAGCACGTTCGCCTCTCAGCGCTAGGGCTTTCCGGTTTGAATCCAAATCTCGGTGGAGTTTCCATGTTCTCCCCGTATCTGCGTGGGTTTCCTCCGGGTTCTCCGGTTTCCTCCCACAGTCCAAAAACATGCATCAAGGTCAATTGAATTCTCCAAATTGCCCCATATAGAGTGTATCTGTGTGAGTGAGTGTGTGCCCAATGATAGATTGGCGCCCTGCCCTGGGTGTATCTGCCCAGCGCCCGAGACATTCTCCCCTGGATGGGCATGGGGAACCCCCCGTGACCCTAATAGAGGATAAAGCAGAAGATAATGAAGGGATGGATGGAGGGATGAAGACTGTAATATAAGTGGAAACATGAATGTGTACCTAATAAAGTAGCCGGCTACTGGCCCTGTTTAAGAATCAGGTTTAAGCACATACACACCCAGCTGTAATAACACGCAGCTATAAGCAACTCACACTTCATATAAACAGTCAAACTAGTGAACTGTACTCATTCTGTTTATCTCGTTTCATCTCCACCCACCATGTCCCATTATCCACCTTCGGTTTGTTATCTTTAACGCTTTATCTTTATGGCATTGGCTGTCTCTGGACAGCGTACCTGAACTTAAGCACTGGAGAAGACAATGTTGATAAGGGACAACAGAACAAGGGGGAGAACATGCAACACAATTTGCTCCTTGTTTAACCTTAAGGTTCCTCCTTTTTGTGGTCACCGCATTTTATACACTATATGGTATGTGTATATATGTGGACACCTCTCCGAATTACAGCAGTAATTGCAGAATGACTAAGTACTAAGTACCAGTATCTATATGGTAAGTACCAACGACAGATAATAAAGCGATAAGGTACAAGATGATGGGGCGGCACGGTGGCATTCGCCTCTCAGCGCTAGGGATTCCCGGTTCGAATCCCAATCTGGGTGGAGTTTCCATGTTCTCCCCGTGTCCGCGTGGGTTTCCTCTGGGTTCTCCGGTTTCCTCCCACAGTCCAAAAACATGGATCAAGTCAATTGAATTCTCCAAATTGCCCCATATAGTGTGTGTGCCCAGTGATAGATTGGCGCCCTGTCCTGGGTGTATCTTCCCAGCACCTGAAATGTTCTCCCTTGCATGGGCATGGGGAACACCCCCCCCCCCCGACCCTAATATTGGATAAAGCGGATGGGTACAAGATGATGGTATTATTGTGAATAAATCACAGGAAAGAGGTGTTGTTGATTTATTTACGATAATACACAACCTCGAGTGCTTTATTGCTTTTATAACAAGTAACAAACACACTATAATAAAACATTAAGTTTGATTCATAAATGCATTTATGAAAAGCAAAATCATTAAGAAACTGGTCTTCCACGATGTAATATTGTCCTTTGTTTAAAAGAGAAATCTGATCGCTGAGTAGCATGACTGTGATTTCTCTAACAGTCAAATCCTGCCATCTAGTGCCTAAATGACAAAACACAATTTATAAAAAATGGCAAACGACTTGGGGCTCTTGGAGAATATGCTCACGGTTTTCATTAATCTGTATTTTATGATTTAAAATAATGGTTTGTATATCATGCATTGATGCGAATGTGTACCCTGCGAATGTGTTGAGGGTCATTTTTTGGTGCCAACTTTAGCTCTTGGTGCAAATCTGATCTCAATAACACTGTATGGTGAAGTCACACAGGGACTCTCAGCAGCTGTGACACCAGCATCCGAACCGATTACTGGCCGTCTAAATGTAGTATGAATCATGGAAGGTAGGCGTCGGCTTCATGCTTCTGGAATTTAGAGGAGTCGACACTCAGACTTCCAGTAAACGTTATGATAAACGTCCGAACGACTAAAATTTCCTGTTATATAGTTAGTTTGGCGGCACGGTGGCTTAGTGGTTAGCACGTTTGCCTCTCAGCATTAGGGATTCCCGGTTCGAATCCCAATCTGGGTGGAGTTTCCATGTTCTCCCCGTGTCCGCGTGGGTTTCCTCCGGGTTCTCCGGTTTCCTCCCACAGTCCAAAAACATGGATCAAGTCAACTGAATTCTCCAAATTGCCCCATATAGAGTGTGTGTGAGTGAGTGAGTGTGTGCCCAGCGATGGATTGGCGCCCTGTCCTGGGTGTATCTGCCCAGCGCCCGAAACGTTCTCCCCTGGATGGGCATGGGGAACCCCACTGCGACCCTAATATAGGGTAAAAGCGGAAGATAATGAATGAATCAATAGTTAGTGTGAAACAGGGGTCACCCCGGCACCACTCGCTACTACATGGCCACTGTATAACGCCGCGCTCTGAATGTGCGTCCTGTCCTAAAATATCTGCCGTGTGATGGATGATGACGACGGCTGCTGAGTCATTTGTCCGGCTGAAGGGCAGTGGTGAGGGTAGGGAGACCCTTACCATGGGGAAGGTCTGTGTCGTGTTCCAACGTTCCTTATAGTTTTAGGGATTATATTATCGACCAATGTGGAATAATGTCTTCTCTAAGTGTCCTTTGACTGCATGTGTCCTCTCTCTCTTTCCTGTCGGCAATCAGCTTAAGTGACACGTAGGAATGATGCAGCCATGGTTCCAAGAGGCACTTTCACCTCGCCAGCTTTTATTTTGGGTGTAAAGACATTAAATTGTTTTGTGAAATTTGTGAAACTTAAAAAAATCAGAACACCGTTTAAAGGACACAATTATTTTTCTGTAAGGACAAAGTAACCAGAGAGGTGTGCTACAGGGGTAACTGTTTTTTTTAGCCCATGCCAGTTGCTCTTACCATAAATGCATTGTAACATTTTTAATCACAATTGCAAAAATGATGAAATGTCTCATCCCTAATCACATGCCATCCAAGGTGTTGGACAGTTATAGTTTTATCAAATTAAATAAATAAGTTTTATGTAATCGGCACGGTGGCTTAGTGGTTAGCACGTTCTCCTCTCAGCGCTAGGGATTCCCAGTTCGAATCCCAATCTGGGTGGAGTTTCCATGTTCTCCTCGTGTTACCTCCCACAGTCCAAAAACATGGATCAAGGTAATGGATGGATGGATGGATGAAGTTTTATGTAGGTGGCATTGTGGCTTAGTGGTTAGCATGTTCTCCTCTCAGCACTAGGGATTCCCAGTTCGAATCCCAATCTGGATGGAGTTTCCATGTTCTCCCCGTGTCTGTATGGATTTCCTCCGGGTTCTCCGGTTTCCTCCCACAGTCCTAAAACATGGATCAAGGTCAATTGAATTCTCCAAATTGCCCCATATAGAGTGTGTCTGTGTGAGTAAGTGTGTGCCCAGCGATGGATTGGCACCCTGTCCTGGGTGTATCTGCCCAGCGCCCGAGACGTTCTCCCCTGGGTGGGCATAGGCAACCCACCCCCACCGCGACCCTAATATAGGATAAAGCGGAAGATGATGGATGGATGAAAGTTTTATTTACCTCATCCTGTAATGCCCACGTTCACCCCCACGCTGTGTACATTCCAGTCTATGTGCTCCATCCCCAATGCCTGGAGTGCCAGTCCAGCTCGTACTTGGCTCTGTGCCTTCCACATGTCATCTGAGCCATGGTTCCTGCATGTAGTCTTATGCTGACTTGGTGTTGGTTTAGTGAAATGAAGCAGCGGTGCAGGATGTCGACCCAGAACAACTGGAACAGATGAACCCTGCTACAATAAAATGTATTCTTAGTAAAAGCCTCAGATGGAAACGCTGAGCAGCTGGAGTTGGCTGCATGCTGGATCCCAGTCTGTTTCAAAAACACGATGAGTTCTTGGGATAATGGCTCCTGGTGACTCAAAAGACAAGTTCATGTGCAAAACACATTCTTACACATTCAGAATCGAAACAATTACAACGACTGTACACATACTTTGGATATCTGAATCAAATTTCTGAATCTTTTTTCAGGCATGTCCCGGAAATTGTAATATGATTTAGAAACGCAGGCAGTTCGCTGGCTTAGTGTTTATCACGTTCTCCTCTCAGCGCTAGGGATCGATCCCGGTTCGAATCCCAATCTGGGAAGGGCTTCCATGTTCACCCCGTGTCCGTGTGGGTTTCCTCCGGGTTCTCTGGTTTCCTTCCACAGTCCAAAAACATGGATCAAGGTCAATTGAATTCTCCATATGCCCCATATAGAGTGTGTCTGTGTAAGTGAGTGTGTGCCCAGTTTTACATTCTGTCTTGGGTGTACCTGCCCAGTGCCCGAAACATTCTCCCCTGGATGGGCATGGGGAACCCCACCGCGACCCTAGTAGAGGATAAAGTGGAAGATAATGGATGGATGGATTTAGAAACGCAACAGAAATAAAGCATGTTCATGCACAAGCTTCTACTTTGTTTGTCTATCAAAACATGCGCATGCGTATAAAGGGAACCAGCAAACTGGCTAAGAGCGGTGCACTTCCACACCCCCATACACACACACACACATACACACATACACACATTTACATTTGGTCATTTATTGGACGCTTTTATCCAAAGCGACTTACAAGGTGAACACACAACATCTCTGGAGCAATGAGGGTTAAGGGTCTTGCTCAAGGACCATATTGGTAACTTCAGTGGACCTGGGATTTGAACCCTTAACTTTCAGATTGATAGCCCACCGCCCTAACCACTAACTTACCACACCCTCACACCCACACACAGCACAAGGATGGAGAAACATACAGGAGAAGCAGTTCACTGACGTCACGCCGTGGCCTTCAGGTGACTCATTCATTTCCCTAAAGCAGGAGGCTATAATGAAACAGGTGTGCAAAATAATACCCTACAGTGTGACTTAAAGTGTTAGAAATGAGTGAAAATTTGGAAATAACATCTGACGAGTTAAGTCACGTTTATTATTCATTCATTCATTCATTCATTCATTCATTATCCCCCGCTTTATCCTCTATTAGGGTCACGGTGGGGTTCCCCATGCCCATCCAGGGGAGAACGTCTCGGCCCACGTTTATCATATGTGTGACTTTTTTTTTGGGTGGTGGCTTTTGTGTATAGCATCATTTATTGTTGAGTAACTAATAGCTTAGCTCACTACATATTACAAGTAGCTTGCCCATCATTGGTGTAAATATATGTATCCCAATGCTTTAGTCCATATGTGTGTGCTACCTGTATTACAATAAAAAGTCCTTTTTGTTTCTGCAGGAGACAAAATGAAACCTAGTAGCCGCTCCAGTACCAGGAGGCATGTTTCGGGGAGGAACGGTGCAGTCATGATGCCCCTTCAGATGCTCCCCTTGCTTCTTGTTCTTGTCTGGCCAGTTGCAACCTTGGTGCAGGTCAACTCCTCATCTGATGGGACCACCAGCCACCTGGTGACCGTGCGTCCCACAGGCTGGACTCCAAGTGAGCATGAAACGGGTGACAAAAATGGCTTTGGTGATGATGCACTTTCACAAATGCATCCGGATGACACCACCAAGAACATGATGAAGAGGTCGACTTTGAAAATGGATCTGGATGTGGGACTTTCTACATCGAATAGCGGACTCATTGGAGCACAGTCCACTGCAGGACCAGTTCCTACCGTACCCCCCCAAAACTTCCAAACAAGCACAAATACCGAGACTGAGAGCAAAAAAATACGCATTGAATCGATTGGGGGTCATCCCACAACAACTGTGGTGCTACACACTGATGGGCTCAAACAAGCTGATGGTGCTGACGAGAATCCAAGCACTCTGATGGAATCCAATACAAGACCTGCAGTATTTCAGCCCAACGTGGCTTCACAGGCATCTGGGTCTCTACAGACCAGCAGTGGATCAGTCCCGGTCGTAGGTAAGTGTAATGCTGCTGAGAACGACAATGAAACCAATATACATCTACACCCACTGTCTATTATATCAGCTCCACTCACCATATAGATGGACTTTGTAGTTCTACAATTACATTCTGTAGTCCAGCTCTTTCCCTACATACTTTGTTTGTCCCCTTTCAGGTATTATGTGGGTGTCGGATGATTCTCAGCACTCTGTCCACTCACTGTACATGCTAGGTGACATATCCAACATGTTGCTACCCAGTGTTAGTAATCCTTGGTTTCGTCATTAGTGTGCAGATGTGCAGTGTGTTTGGTTTGAGGGGTTTCTGATCCACACCCAACATAACAAGGAGTTTTTACTTGTCACTGTTGCTTCAGCTTGCAGGCTTATAACACTGTAAAGCTGCTTTGTGACAATTTACTACTGTAAAAAGCGCTCTATAAATAAATAACTTGATTTTGAACACCCTAACACACCACCACTTGGTGAGAGGCAGACGTGCTAACCACTAAGCCACCGTGCCCTCACAATGAGGGTATATTTATGGTTATATATTCATTCATTCATTATCTTCCGCTTATCCTCTATTAGGGTCGCGGTGGGGTCGGGGGGGGGGGGGGGGGGGGGGGGGGGGGGGGGGGGGGGGGGGGGGGGGGGGGGGGGGGGGGGGGGGGGGGGGGGGGGGGGGGGGGGGGGGGGGGGGGGGGCGCCAATCCATCGCTGGGCACACACTCACTCACACAGACACACTCTAAATTGGGCAATTTTGAGAATTCAATTAACTTGATCCATGTTTTTGGACTGTGGGAGGAAACCGGAGAACCCGGAGGAAACCCACGCAGACACGGGGAGAACATGGAAACTCCACCCAGATGGGGATTCGAACCGGGAATCCCTAGCGCTGAGAGGCGAATGTGCTAACCACTAAGCCACCGTGCCGCCCTGGTTATATATGTTTAATGAAATTTTTTTTGTTGTTTATTAGCCAAAGAGGGAACTACCAGTTTCACCCGTCAATCTTCTCCATCACCTACCGGAGACGTCCTTTTCCACCCAGGCATGACAAGGACCCAAACTTCCCCCATTCCAGCGAGTCTCCAGACGAAAAGCACAGCAGAGCCACTCGAGCACCTAACAACACCCCTTTCCGAATGGTACAGGTCTAAAGGAACAGCATTCCAACATCCCAGGCTGAAGAACAACACTTCCCACACGTCCCACAATTCAAAGGCAACCAGAAAACATATCTCAACAGGTAGGATGCTAGATGTAGCAGTAGGCTTATGGGAGTTGTAATTTGGAATGGGGGGTTGGAAACAATGAGCATATTGATGACTTGTGTTTTAAAATGGAATTATTTATGCAGCTGGTCCCAACCGGTAATACGAGAAAACCAGAGGGGGAGAACCTTAGTTCTGGGGAGAAAGAGACAAGACAGACCTCAGGGGGCGGGAATACGCTCAGTGGGAGGTTGTGGAAATAAAGCGATGGAGCAAACATGGAGGAAAGAAGAAGGAAAGTGAAGCTCAGGATTTACTGACAGATACAATTACGAAGAATAGATGGTTTGGCAAATTGAAGTCGAGAGGGGGAATGGTGGGGGGGTGGAGCGGAGGGAGATCAGAGCATGATGAGAACCAGATGGATGGAGCGGTAGATTCGGGGAAGGGAGGAGGCAAGTGTAGGAGAGTAGTACAGAATCTGAAGTAGTCTGACAGAGAGCAGGGGAACAGTTGACGTCAGGGCAGTAAGGCCCGTGGATGTTTGGTAAATTAACACCCGAATTCGGAGACACCCCCGCACTCCATCGAGCTATTAGCCATGACTCACACGACAGGCTGTGGTTAAAGTGTCTTGCTGTGTAAACAGCTCCAGCTGGAGAATCTGATTGGCACATCTGGGAGTCCAACATCTGCATTGAGCAAACGCTGCTGGTTATTTTTTTTCCATGTGTACCAGGAGCTTTGTCGTTGGCACGTGTTCAGCCACCGGTTGTAAATATTAGTGTAGTAGTGTGTCATAATGTGTTGCCAATCTTTGTCACCCGATCACAGCGCTGGAATTCATCATCTGTTCCATCCTGAGTGTTTTTCCTGTCCCTTTTAGTGCATTGAAGAGCTTTGGAAAATCATTTTTACTGCCGTTTGTTGCGTAACCTCAACCTTGGCCAGTTGTGAAGTGTTGGGAGTTACATCAATGCATTTTGCGAAGTATACCATGGTTATCCCATGGATGGGGTCAAAGCTCAGAGTCAGCCATGATGCATTCCACCTGGAGCAGAAGATGTTAAAGACCTTGCTCAGGGGTTCACACTGTAACTAGCTGGACTCTCAAGCTTCGAGTTTAATCAAAATGCTGAATGAAAGTTTAGGGAGTTACATTGACTTACAGCTATTCCAGCGTCAGAGCTCGGAGTCAGCCAGAATTCAGCACCCCTGGAGTAATGAGTGATAAGGGCCATGCTTACTACCCACATTGTGAACTTGTTCTGGATTCTGGAGTTGAGGGCGTTAAATTTTGCACATTTTGCTAGTATCCCAGCTGGATTGGTTGCCTCAAAACTCAGTCAGCCAGAATACACTCCCCCTGGACCACTGGAATTAGACCCAGGGGTTCAATATTAATCAAAGTGCCGAGTGAACATTTAGGGAGTTTAATCAGCTCATTTTGCAAAGTGACTTGCAAGAATTTCAGCATAATGGATGGAGTCAGAACGTTCATCATCTCTGAATATAGCACCCCTGGAGCAATGAGGGTTAAGGGCATTGCTCAAGGGCCCACACTGTTAACCTTAGCTGGATCCTGGGGTTTGAGTTGTCTAAAAGACTTGAATGAAAGTTGAGCGCATTGCATTAAGTTGGCACATTTTGCAAAAAACTCATCTGGAAGGTTGGGGTCAGAACTCCGAGTCAGCCAGATTATGGCACCCCTGGAGCACAATGGATCTAGACTTTGGGGTTCGAGATTAAACCAAGTACTGAAAGTAAGTTTAGGGCATTGCATTTTGGATTTTTTTTTAAAGTGACTCCAAAAGAATTTCAGCTCAGTGGTTGGGGGTCAGATCTTGGAGCCAGAACCCCTGCACCCCTGGAGCAAAGACCGTTAAATGACCGCCCACATTGTTAACTTGAAGGGCCTAACATTAGTATGTGATGTCTCCAGGTGACATTACAGATGTTCAGACACTTTATGAGTCTGTGCTGCCCTCTGGTGGTATGAGGCACACGTTTGGTCACATACATGAGTATGTGCTGCCTCCTGGTGGTACAAGCTCACTGCAGAAAATATTTGGCCATATAATAAGACACAACAAATATATATAATATATTATATTCATATATACAGTACTGACATATTCTCTTTTCTGTTTTCACAGGCACAACTTCTTCACACAGCACAACCCCTCCCCCTATGACAGCACAAGAACGCTGGGACAATGATATTCAGAAAGACTTTTCTGTCCCACTGGGCTATCTACCTGACCCCAACCGTCCAATCTCCCCCTTAACAACAGCACCTTGCACAAATAACTTGGGCTCATGTGTTTCCGCTAAAGACCCAACTACACCGGGTACCACCTCCAACCGGACCTTGGTGGTCTGGGCTGATTTGAGTCGCACGTTGTCCTTCGCCTGGGAGTTGCACATTTTTGGGTCAGCTACTCTATTCCTTCTCCTCACTGCCGGTTCTGCCGTGGGTTTAGCCCTGGCGCCAGGGATGCACTGTCCTCACCGTGGAGCTCTTGCATTTGCTAATGGTCTATTGCTTCTTGCAGGTGCCATAAGAGCTATTTTTTTCCTGTTGGATCCATATGGTTCCCGCTTGCTTTTGCCACTGCCTGCTGTAACAGCCCTGTACACCTTGCCCCTGCCCCTGTTAATATGGGTGCAGACTGCGATAGTGGTCCTGGTGCTGAAGGGAGCTGAGGTTGTCTTACTGCACCCTTCTCTTCAGAGTCCACCCTTTCTGGCTGTGTTAGCTGTGCTTCAGTGTACTCTGCTACTAGCGGTTGACTTGCTATCACCGGCACTGTCATACGCTGTACCTGTTGTCCTGCAAAGCCTTAGTTTGACTTTAGGGTTAGTACTGTGTCTGGGGTATCTCTGCCTTGTACTTCCACGTCTCTACAATTACCAGATAGCATCTACCAGAGATAAAGGGCTCAGCACACCCAAGTTGAAAGTACTGGTCCGTGTGCTAGCAGTGTGTGCTTTGTTAGGGGCAGTATGCTGCCTGCTGCATGCTTATACTTGTCTCTGGCTCTATGGCTTGCTTGGAAACTGGAGACATTTCCGCTGGGCCTGGTGGCTGATTCAATTCTGGGCACGATTGCTTGAGCTAGCATGGGCCTTTTGTCTGCTGCTGCTGGCGTCCTGGGTCTTCTGGAGACCTCGAGGAAGGGCTTCAGGAGAGAGTAGGGGTCCTACGGGAGACCTTACGTCACCCTGCCCATCCTCTACTTCTTCCCACACGCACACATGCTGGGCAAAAATTGTTCAGAGTTTGAAGGGACGACCTTATTTGAAATCTGAAAGCAATGGGGTGGGTGGGGCCAACAGTGGTGGGGTAACAGGGGAGCTGCCTAATAACTGGTCAGGCCAGGATCGCTCTGGAGCAGATATCAGTAAGAACCTTATACGAAACCGGGACCCGCCAAAAGAAAGCAACCATAGGCGCAACCAGAGAAGCACAGACATCTCGTCGGGGTCACTTCCAAGGTTACAGGCACTTGGCCGCGCACAGCAGTACTCAATGAGTGGCAGTCTGGACCGAGAAAAAGAAACTGCCATCTCACTCTACGATTTTGACCTGCGTCCCCCTTCCCCGATCGACCTGAGCCGCAGCATCGATGAAGCACTGCACCGGGAGCATTTACTCAGAGGCGGCAGTCTCTTCCGCCCGCTGGGATCTCCGTCACCGCCTCCTTCTCCTCGGAACTGGCTGCGCAGGAATAGTGACCCCCAAATTATGCTCTCAGACAGCAGTGACGAGCACACCCTGACCGAATCCTCCTCTGGTCTGGATCGCCCCATTCCCAGTGCCGTGCCAAGTCGGCAGGTCACGGCTCCGCCGACACCCACTCATCAGGGCCCACGCTGGATTTCCAAAGTGGCTGTACCTTCCTCCGTGTCATGCCCTATTTCTCTGCATCCGTCTCCTAGTTTGAGCCAAACTTTGACTCCGAGCAAAGAAGATACCAGACTATTCCTAACCCCTGACATAGCTAGAGGGGGTCCTCTGTCAGGAAACAGAGAAGAGCATGGCTACATGAAAGTCAGTCGCCATGATGATTCAGCAAGTGTCTCTAGTGAGATAATCGACCTTTAAGATAAGATTAGTTGATCGGTATTATCCGTCCAAGGATACCTTCGATTCCAACAACCTTTCTTTACTAGAGAGGCTATAACATGTTTTTAATGCACTGGGTTGCATGTGGTTTAGGCATTAAGATCCTGCTAGCTGCTTCTGGAGGTAACTGTTCATGCCATGAGTCATTTTCACGTCTACGTAGATCCATTCCAGACCTGACGCTAGAGACTTCGGAAAGTCAACCCAGTATGTTTAAAACCTAGGCGCCACCCACATGACAACAGATCGATTTAACTTGACTCTCATCTACAGGCGTCCCCAACTGTACCAACCACACCGCGCTCCTTTGTACTAAAGGTTTCTCCTTCTCGCTGTATGTACAGCTGCAGAGCCCATCCCTCGCGTGATGTCATCTTTTTCAAAATTTGTTTTTTTTTTACCACAAGGTTAACATTTCTATGCCCCAGAATGCCATTGTTTCGTGGACGTAGAGTTAAAAAAATTTCATGAGGTACATGAGGTACCGAACGTCATGCAATTGGTTAGCGTAACAAGTTCTGCTGTACAGGTTTAATATTATTACTGGCATTTCTGCGCATTATTATCAGATTGCCGGTAACAGAACGATTGTTTGCATGGAATTTTGTTGATGTGAAATGCATCCAGGTCATTAAGAAGAGATTTTTTAAATTGGAAGATATTAATCTTACAATAGACAGAATGCGGGCGGCACGGTGGCTTAGTGGTTAGCACGTTCGCCTCTCAGCGCTAGGGATTCCCGGTTCGAATCCCCATCTGGGTGAAGTTTCCATGTTCTCCCCGTGTCTGCGTGGGTTTCCTCCGGGTTCTCTGGTTTCCTCCCACAGTCCAAAAACATGGATCAAGTTAATTGAATTCTCAAAATTGCCCCCTGTAGAGTGTGTCTGTGTGAGTGAGTGTATGCCCAGCGATGGATTGGCGCCCTGTCCTGGGTCTATCTGCCCAGCGCCCGAGACGTTCTCCCCTGGATGGGCATGGGGAACCCCACCGCGACCCTAATAGAGGATAAGCGGGAGATAATGAATGAATAGACAGAATGCTAATATTATGAAAAAGCTGCACTTGGCTGGTTAAAACACTTTTCATGGCCTAATATATGCAGACACCTCAACGAATAATAGAGAACGGACATGGCCTCTAATTTCAGTACTAAGTTATGATGCAACAACTAAAAATATTTTAGGAACAACCTGGTGAAGGTGCATAGCGCTCTTGCCTGTGCTTCAGCTTCATGCTTCCCATTGCACAGCCTCTTGGAAGGGAATCTATTCAACAACTGAATGGGGGGGACAGTTGAAGACTTGTGGCCTAAAGGTCTCCGGTTCGATTCGCGGTCCCATTAAGTGCTATGGCTGAAGTGCCCTTGGGGTTGCACCTAACCTCAATTACTCCCCGGGTGCCGTATACAGGACTGGCCACCGTGCCAACAGTTTGTTGAATAATGAATTTAATAGTTGGTTTGAACGACTTAAAACTTCCTAAAAATAAAAATAACAGAATATTAGTCTGGCGTACCGTACTAAACATCTCTGCAAAATGCATAACTAGGAGCATGGCATGATGGGAGCTCTGTGCCGAACGGCTGTTAAAAGCTACCAGATGCTTGATTCAACTGAACAGTGGAACCAACTTCTGTACAATAACTATTTAGAGTTTGTAGGAAATTAATTAGCATTGATCTGATTATTATCGATCTTTTAATTAAATGTCAGCGTTTACGAATCGCTTTTTGCACATTTGTGTGTTAGCTGCTAAGAAGAACCACTGCCTTAACTGGTTAACTGCAGACATCCCAGTGTTGACATGCCAATAGAACTTGATTATGAGATTAAAGTTGTTGAAAATCATATTTTGATAGACTTAATGATTTAACTGCACGTTAGCATGACACTAAATCAGTGTTCCAGGCTAAATTAAGGCTGTAATGTGTTTACTTTCGGTAGCAACAGCTACGGCATGAAACCTGGTCTTCCTAAGCACTTGTACAACAAACAATTTTAACGTGTTCAAATACACTAACTGGCCAGTTTATTATATAATTTATATAATATTAGCTTCTCCTACTATATGGATGGACTTTGGAGTTTTAAACGTGCAAACTGTAGTCCATCTGTTTTTCTATATATATTGTTAGTTCCTTTATGATCCCAACTTCCACAGAGCGGATATTATTTGGGTGGTGGTTGATTTCCTGCAGTACAATGACACAGATGGTGGTGTGTTGCGCTGGTACTAGTGAATCGGACAGAGCAGTGCTGCTGGAGTTTTTAACCCTGTGCGCTCTATTAGACACATCTTCCTTTGCTCTATTGCTCCATCATGTGGCTCATCTGTTGCTGCACAGCATGTTAGTAATCCTCTGGTCCTCCATCAGCGCTCACAGGATGCTGCTCGGCGTGTTTGCTGATCTATTCTTGAACACTGTTAAGAAACAGATGGACTACATGCTGTAACTGTAAAACCACAGAGTGCAATCTATGCAGCAGGTGGAGGTGAACATAATAATTTCGGCGTGTTTGCAAGCTGTATCAAATGTCATTTGTTTTTGACTGCGTTACGGCTCACGGTGCATCAGATCTTTTGTACTCAATAGAGACACTCTGTCTGAGACCGATGGACACGTGAGCAATACAGTACAGTACAGTGTACAAACCCCGAGAGTGTAAATACTGCTATTTTTGTTGTTAATAAGAGTGTGTCAGGGTAAAGTATAACATGAACTGTATTTACTGTGAAAGACAATCCTGCACATCGCAAGAAAACTTCCAGGATGCAAGAGCTCGCATTAAAAGGACTCTTATATTTTTAGAAATCCGCCTCTTTTCCTGCTTATAAACCCAGGACTCATTCACTCGAGTGTAAAAACATAACTGGAGTTTTGGGATTCGTTCGCCATGTGTTCATTTAAACTAAATGTACCGGCTCATTTGAACCTGTCTATTGAACAGTGTGCCATGATGATGATGACATATTACGTTTCGTTGTGTTAACCCTTCTACAGGGCTGGTCTTTTGTCTCCTGCCAATATAGGAACGTCTGTAAGTGTTCTTAGACATGTAGTGCCATCGTGCTCAGTACCAGCATGCTGACCAAAAGTCCATCGTGTTGTTCCTGAGACGTCGTTTGTTTCCGCCTTTTTCTCCACAAAGACGTATTTTTGTGCAGAAGCCTCATGGTTTTGATTAAAACTAATAAAACTGTGGTCTGTTTTCATTTTTTTTAAATATCTGGTCCAATATTTCAATAAAATTGTGATGGATCAGCCACTTATTTAACCCTTTGTAGGGTTGTAGTCCATCAGTTGTGCAACATTGGTCAGGAGTCCCATATGAACTCCTCTTTCTCAGCACTTATGATGGGGCTGTGTCAGTGTGTGTTGTGCAGGTACTGGATTGGATCGGACCCTGCTGGACATTTCAAAGACTGTTCACTTATTGAGTATTAAACATATCAAACTCACTGCTCGGGCGGCATGGTATGTTAGTGGTTGGCATGTTCTTTTCTCGGCGCTAGGGATTCCTGGTTCGAATCCCAATCTGGGTGGAGTTTCCTCGTTCTCCCCGTGTCCCTGTGGGTTTCCTCCGGGTTTTCCGATTTCCTCCCACAGTCCAAAAACATGGATCAAGTCAATTGTGTTCTTCAAATTGCCCCATATAGTGTGTTTGTGTGAGTGAGTGAGTGAGTACCCAGTGATTGGCACCCTGTCCTGGGTGTATCTGCCCAGCGCCCGAAACGTTCTCCCCTGGATGGGCATGGGGAACCCCCCCCTCCCGCGACCCTAATAGAGGATAAAGCGGAAGATAATGAATGAATGAATGTTTAAAACTGACCCATATTAAGATGCGTTTTAAAATCTTAATTCATGTTTTTGGACTGTGGGAGGAAACCGGAGAACCCGGAGGAAACCCACATGGACACGGGGAGAAGATGGAAACTCCACCCAGATTGGGATTCGAACCGGGAATCCCTAGCGCTGAGAGGAGAACATGCTAACCACAGAGCCACCGTGCCACCCCCTTCACATTTTAATATTATTATTATTATTATAATTATTATATTCAATAAGATCTTTAGCACATTTTTCAAAACTCTAAAAGCCCCAAGGATTATCCTTTAAACGTTATAAGCTTTAAATAAGCAATATAAAACATATAATCTTACTAAGAACAAGAAAAGACTACGAATTCTATCAGTAAAAATGTCCCACAAACAACTGATACCTCTGTGGGAACCTTAAAAAGGTCAACATTAAAATAAATATGGATATTAAAAATAAATAAGACTGAAAAACAGCTTAATATGCCATTGAAAAGCAAAGTTTATTAAATTAATAAGAAGTACAGTTTTATTCACATACAGTTCCAAAAATATATCTGTATTCAACATTTGAACTAAAATTATATCATTCGCAGCCATCTTATTTCCTACACCTTATTGTTTCTTCATTCAATATCCTTTTTTATTACTTTTACTTCCCATATAGATGGACTTTGTAGTTCTACAATTAGAGAATGTAGTCCATCTTTGTCTAATATTTTGTTAGTCTCCATTTTCACTTCATTTTATTAGCCGTGCCCCCTCCTTCAAAAACGCAGGTATACTTTTATTTAGCTCTGCATTAAAGTGGTGTGTTAACAGGTTAACAGCTGGTACCAGCTTATTGCTCCTGCTTGTAGATGTAAAATCAGAGACAGTAGGTCATCTGTTGCTGCACAGTTTTTGTTAGTCATCCTCTTATCTTTCATCAGTGATCACATGATGCTGCTTTACAGGATGATGCTGACTGGGCACTTGGTTAATGGATAATCAGTTAAGACAGATAATCACTGTCCCTGCAGGACTGACAATTATCCACCACCCTCTCGAACAGTTTCTTTCCTCATGCCATCATACTTATAAACAGCTTATAACTCTCACTACAGCATAAATGCCCCTTTCCATATATATTTTATACTATAATATATGTATCATATTGTACAGCTAATTTCATTCATTCATTCATTATCTCCCGCTTATCCTCTATTAGGGTCGTGGTGGGGTTCCCCATGCCCATCCAGGGGAGAACGTTTCGGGCGCTGGGCAGATAGACCCAGGACAGGGCGCCAATCCATCGCTGGGCACACACTCACTCACACAAACACACTCTATAGCGGGCAATTTTGAGAATTCAATTAACTTGATCTATGTTTTTGGACTGTGGGAGGAAACCGGAGAACCCGGAGGAAACCCACGCAGACACGGGGAGAACATGGAAACTCCACCCAGATGGGGATTCGAACCGGGAATCCCTAGCGCTGAGAGGCGAACGTGCTAACCACTAAGCCACCGTGCCGCCTACAGCTAATTTGTTATTTGTAAATATAACTGTATAAATTGTAAATACAGTAAATTGCAATTTTACAAGAGAGACACCATCATGCCGGAACAAAATTCCTTGTGTGTGTAACATTCATTCATTCATTATCTTCCGCTTTATCCTCTATTAGGGTCGCGGTGGGGTTCCCCATGCCCATCCAGGGGAGAACGTCTCGTGCGCTGGGCAGATAGACCCAGGACAGGGCGCCAATCCATCGCTGGGCACACACTCACTCACACAGACACACTCTATAGGGGGCAATTTTGAGAATTCAATTAACTTGATCCATGTTTTTGGACTGTGGGAGGAAACCGGAGAACCCGCAGGAAACCCACGCAGACACGGGGAGAACATGGAAACTCCACCCAGATGGGGATTCGAACCGGGAATCCCTAGCACTGAGAGGCGAACGTGCTAACCACTAAGCCACCGTGCCGCCTCGTGTGTAACATACTTGGCAAATAAAACTGATTCGGATTCTGATGATTCTGATAATAATACCTGCTCTGTGGGGGTTCTGATAATCAGAGGACAAAGTAAAGGGGTCCATCTACATTGTAGGTAAAGCATCATCGGAGGTTTCCTTTAGCAGCTAAATCTCTGACCGAAACTGCAGTGCTGTGTTTTTCATCTTCTCCCTGTAGTCTTTCTCGAACTGTTCATTCTGAGCCACAGTGAAGTGATTCTTCCAGTCGCCCACTTTACCTGGAACATACCAAAGCACAGAAGGCGTTTAAAAACCAACCAATGCCGAGCACAGCAATGTCTTCATTCAGGACTTTTAGAAAACAAACCTTTTCGTAGGAACTGAGAGACGGTAAAGTCCAGTGATGTGTCCTCACTGAGATTAGTAACAGGGTTTGCTTTCATCACGTCGAACTGAACATCTCGTCTGATTTTCTCCCTCTCCTTCTCTGATTTAGATAAACCCAGGAAACGGCAGAGGCGCTCGATCTCACGTCCTGTGTCCTGAATGATCAACACTGTAAATACGTAATTGTAATTCTTCAAGAACAACATCAATATCTTCCATTGTGAAGACATAGAGACCTAAACATAACAGGTCTGGTTTTCATTGTTCATCCTGTGTCAGGACTGTGGGGGACTAATTCAAAGTCATCTTACTTGTACGAGGTGCTTACCTCCACCAGGTCTTCGTAGAACATGTAATGCATTTTGGAATGTGTCTGTTTCTTCTCCCACCATCCACACACATGATCGTACCAGGAGCCGAATACCACTGAAGAATATAAACAGGTAATATAAAGAATTATTATGTGTTTAATATACAACAATTACTGATATCCACTTGAAGCATGAACTTTTCTGATATACTGAGGAAGGAAGTAAAGACTCAGATGCTCAAGCATGATTCTGGGGCAGTGGTAGGCTTGTGGTTAAGGAACCAGCCTTGTGACCTGAAGGTCACCGGTTCAATTCCTGGTTCCAACAAGTACTATGGCTGAAGTGCCCTTGGGCAAGGCACTTAACTCCTATTGCTTCCTGGGTGCTGTGTACAGAGCTACCCACTGTGGGTATGTGTGCTTACTTCACTATGTGTGTGTGTTTTACTCAATGTATGGATTAAATGTGGGAGACTAATTCCTCTACTAATCCCTGTGTATATAATGTTGAATAAAGGTGGCTTAGTGGTTATCACGTCCACCTCTCAGCGCTAGGAATTCCCGGTTCGAATCCCCATCTGGGTGGAGTTTCCATGTTCTCCCCGTGTCCGCGTGGGTTTCCTCTGGGTTCTCCGGTTTCCTCCCACAGTCCAAAAACAGAAATTCAAGGTGACTAAATCTTCCCTAGGGCGGCACGGTGGCTTAGTGGGTAGCACGTTGCCTCTCAGCGCCAGGGATTCCTGGTTCAAGCCAAATTGCCCCATATAGAGTGTGTCTGTGTGAGTGAGTGTGTGCCCAGCGATGGATTGGCGTTCTGTCCTGGGTGTATCTGCCCAGCGCCTGAAACGTTCTCCCCTGGATGGGCATGGGGAACCCGCCCACGACCCTAAAAGAGGTACATAAAGTGGAAGATAATGAATGAATGATGTTTTATGACATCACAATCAACAAAGGTTTCGCAACATAATATCTGTGACTAAAGGTATTTTGTTATAGCCATAAACAGGTGCACCTGCCTGTGATTATAGCTCACATCATTGGGACTGCAAACTGGCACGCATGCCTGTTTGTAAAATGAGCAATTCCAGTCTTTAAATCTGATTGGCTGAGCCTTTTGTCCAGCTGTGATATTATTTAAAATAATGCACAACTCTGACCACTTTACACTCATCAATGCATGATAAACAATATATATAATAAAACAATACAATATACACGTTTATTTTAACCATAAATAAAAATACAGATTAATATAAATGGGTTACATGTTTGCTTCCAAACTTACTATTTCCAGCTTGAAATCTGTGTAGAAAACTGTCCCAGTCCCCTGGTTTGGGCTGTAACTTTTCCATGCGGTCAAAGTGGAAATAGGACACGAGGTTGTCTTTAGCATTACGAGCAACATACACAACCTGAACACAGAAACAGTTCTGCACATCAATTTACTCACATAATGAACACTGCACAAGTCAATATCATAATATCAGAACAGTATTTAGTATATACTCTATATATTATGTATTTTATCCCAAAAACAATTTTTCCAGCACATATTGTACCCTGCAGTCCTGCTCCCAAAAAGTGTTGGGTATAAATTGAACCGGCAAATGAGTTTTGATAATGCGAGGAGACGTGGGTAAGGTGTCGGCCATCTCAGTTCCTGTGGGAAACAAAATAAATATAGAAATATATTTACAAATGGGAATTCAATCTTTTTAACATCATATTCATTTTTATTTAGCATCAACAACTTGATATATATTTTGTGGACAAGTGACACGGTGGGGTAGTATTAACATGTTCGCCTCAGCGAGGTTTGAATCTTAATCTGCGTGGAGTTTCCATGTTAAGTCAAGTCAAGTTATTTATTTATATAGCGCTTTTTACAACAGTACATTGTCACAAAGCAGCTTTACAGAATGAAAAGCCTTTAAACCCCCAAAGAGCAAGCCGAAGCGACAGTGGCAAGAAAAAACTCCCTTTTATGTTGTTATTCAAGGAAGAAACCTTGGGAGGACCAAGACTCAGTGGGGGACTCATCCTCCTTGAGCGGCCAGGCAGCAACAACAATGTAGGACAGCCATGTAGAGACATT
>JAFMOD010000786.1:162684-243625 GCA_019802435.1 Corydoras maculifer
AAGTTTCGTATTAAGTACAAAATTTTATTAATAACATATAAAATTCTACATAATCAGGCTCCACAGTATCTGAGTGAGCTGATTCAATTGTACAAGCCAACACGTGAGCTCCGATCTCAAAGTGCTGGTCTACTCTTAGCTCCTAGAATAAATAAAATTACTGCTGGTGGAAGAGCGTTCTCCCACAAGGCTCCTCAACTTTGGAATAGCCTTCCAGTTATCGTTCGTGATTCTGAATCACTATTAATCTTTAAGAATAAATTAAAGACACATTTATTTAATCTTGCGTTTAATTAATCCCCTGTAGACAAAGATGTAGATCTCAGCCATGGCTGTGCTGGGGGGTAATCTGTGAGCAGTATATGCTGGCGTTTCACAGCTTCACCCACCTCATCATTAATGGGGGGGGGGGGGGGTGGCACTGAAATGATGCTGTTCCGGGGCGCCATCTCATCTATGTAGAGCCTGCAGTATCTGCCTCTTTTAGTTATGCTGCTCTAGTTAGTGATGCCGGAGTCACATGCTGCACTGTGTCAATAAATTAGTTGTTAATTAAATTCCGTGCCTTATTATTAGCTCTAACTGCCTTCCATGTCTGTTTCTTTTGAGGTGTGACCGGCTTCCTGGAGATCTTCATCCATGGCTCTGCCGACAAACACTGATGGAACCTGAATATTAATTGGACTGGCAGTCCTGCAGGACGCCCCCTTAATGGACTCACATATAGTTTTCTAGTTTTTAGTTTTTCCATTTGTTAAATTTAGTTTTTAGTTTTTACATTTGTTAAATGTCTCTACATGGCTGTCCTACATTGTTGTTGCTGCCTGGCCGCTCAAGGAGGATGAGTCCCCCACTGAGTCTTGGTCCTCCCAAGGTTTCTTCCTTGAATAACAACATAAAATGGAGTTTTTTCTTGCCACTGTCGCTTCGGCTTGCTCTTTGGGGGTTTAAAGGCTTTTCATTCTGTAAAGCTGCTTTGTGACAATGTACTGTTGTAAAAAGCGCTATATAAATAAATAAACTTGAACTTGAACTTGAACTTGTTTGTGCCCAGCTATAGATTGACGCCCTGTCCTGGGTGTATCCGCCCAGCACCCGAAACATTCTCCCCTGGGGGTGCATGGGGAACCCCCCCGCAACCCTAGTAGAGGATAAAGCGGAAGATAATGGATGGATGGAAAGCAACTTTCTGATTGACAACCCAATAACCTAACCACTGAGCCACCACCCCTCAGATATGGTATGTAAGAGACAGTGTGTGAAAGTGTCCCTGAAAGTGACAAGTAATGCATGTTACCATACCCTACAGTTCTGTTCCCAGAAGGACTTGGGAACCAGCTGAACAGGTAGGTGAGTTTTGATGAGGCGTGGCTTAGTTGGTAATTCATCTGCAAGTTTAGTTCCTGTATGAAAAAAGCATTTTGTGAGGTGCTTGTGTTTCTTAACATGAAAACATGAGAACGCTATTCATAATCGCTGAAAAGGTCTAAGGTCTAACCTTCTGCAATTCCCTTAAGACTCAATTCAAGAAAAGGGACTCGGAAAGAGATGGGTACAGAGGTCTGACGCTCTGCTGAGATTTTGCCAAAGTACAGCAGGTCCAGTATGTACGACACCCAAGTGGTTCCTGTTGGAAATGCGAGAGTGAAAGAACTTAAAACTCCACTTTTAGTTAGCAAAAGAAACTTAACAATAAGATTTGTGCACGTGTCACATGATGATGGATGATTAAACACACTCACACACAACCAGCACCAGCACATCAATGTTAGTGCAGTGCTGACAATCTTATAGTAAGTACACACCAGCTTTAGGGTAAGTAGCTATAAGAATGTCGTCTGGTCTCGCCTGGAAGTTCTGGACTTTCTCCCAGTTGTCAGTAAAGTAATGGACCATGGTGATTCCCTCAAAATCCATCAGCTCTGGTCGTGGCTGCAATTTCATCTGTATAATTGCAATTCAAAGACTATACAGTTAATTTAATACCCAGCGATAAGAGGCTATTATTTTATCTGTTAATGTTGGGACAAGACAGGGTGCCAATCTATCGCTGGGCACACACTCACTCACACAGACATGCACTATATGGGGAATTTAATTGACTTGATCCATGTTTTTGGAAACCGGAGAACCCGGAGGAAACCCATGCTGACACACCGACATGCAAACTCCATACAGATGGGGATTTGAACCGGAAATCCCTAGCGCTGAGAGGCGAATGTGCTAACTACTATTTATCATTCATTCATTCATTATCTCCCGCTCATCCTCTATTAGGGTTGCGGTGGGGTTCTCCATGCCCATCCAGGGGAGAACGTCTCGGGCGCTGGGCAGATAGACCCAGGACAGGGCGTCAATCCATCGCTGAGCACACACTCACTCACACAAACACACTCTATATGGGGCAATTTTGAGAATTCAATTAACTTGATCCATGTTTTTGGACTGTGGGAGGAAACCGGAGAACCCAGGGGAAACCCACGCAGACACGGGGAGAACATGGAAACTCCACCCAGATGGGGATTCGAACCAGGAATCCCTAGTGCTGAGAGGCGAACATGCTAACCACTAAGCCACCGTGCCTTACTATTTATCATAATAATGATAATAATAATAATAATAATAATAATAATATGCCCAGCGATAGATTGGCGCCCTGTCCTGGGTCTATCAGCGCCCGAGACGTTCTCCCCTGGATGGGCATGGGGAACCCCACCGCGACCCTAATAGAGGATAAGCGGGAGACAATGATGGGTATGATAATAATGATAATAATTCATTCATTCATTCATTATCTCCCACTTTATCCTCTATTAGGTTCGCGGTGGGGTTCCCCATGCCCATCCAGGGGAGAACGTCTCGGGCGCTGGGCAGTTACACCCAGGACAAGGCGCCAATCCATCGCTGGGCACATACTCACTCACACAGACACACACTATATGGGGCAATTTTTGAGAATTCGAATGACTTGATCTTAATAATAGTAATAATAATAATAATTAAATTTATATAGTGCCTTTCAAGAACCCAAGGATGTTTCACAATTATGTACAATATTAATACTGTGAGACTTAAATGAAGACAAATCAGAACAGTCACGAAGAGTTTGCGGTAAAGAATTCCACAGGGTTGGAGCAGTGACACTGAAAGATCTGCCACCCATTGACTTTAATTTGAATCGAGGGACTGTCAGAAATCTAGAGCCAGTATACCGGAAAGGCTTGTTATTTCCACTTTATTACACTTGCCATAAAAAGAAGTTATTCAATAAGCTGTTACATTTGAGAACAGCCCAAAAGCCCAACTTCTGTCTTGTGAATTCATTGCTGTAACATATCGTCAATAATAGGAGATGACTTACCAAACTAAGATCAAGTCCGTCCATGTTGACAAAATGACAAATTTTTGTTTTCGCTTCAGTCATGCATTAAACCTCAGCTCTTCCACACATCTCAACAAGCTCGCTCTTACATTTCCTGAATTTCCCGTTTGGATCAATAAAATATCCTTCCATCCACCTTAAACAACAAAACCTTTGCTCTTTCTGATAAGAATGTTGTTTGATATGAAATTCCCTTTTACACCAGTCACTACCACAGCTCGTCATTGATATCCAGCAAGCTTTAACCCAAAGTTAATCTGTATTCCTTGTTATAATCATATATGACACTCTGGGTATAAACAGGGTTGTTAATGTAAAAAGTAAAAAGGTTTTTAGAAAATCCCATTTATCACATTCTGTGGTCAATATATATGTTTAATGTGGTCAATATATAGGTCATTATGCTAATATCGCTACATGTAAGCTAATGCTACTCCACATCTGTTATCTACACCAACGTCAGATGGAATATGGTGGTCAGATCACATTGTGGTTTGTCTTCTGTTTTCAAGAAAGACCACAAAAGAGTTAAAACAGTAAAATAAATGGGTAACAACAAGGCCAGCATGTAGCAATATTAGCTTCACAACTCATTACCACCTCATCATTCAGAAGGATCCAATGATATACATGTCTACAGAAGGAACCTTATTAGGTTCTGGACATATTTATTCACCACAGAATGAGACTGAGGACATTTTGAAGAAATCCTATTCATGTTTGCCATTTAAAGTCCTGCTTAGACCCAAAATCTAGACCTGGAATTATTATTAACAGTCCAAAATAACCCCCCCCCCCCCCCCCNACCCTAATATAGGATAAAGCGGAAGATAATGAATGAATGAATGAATGAATAATACAAGGATAAGTGCGGCTAGGTGGCTTAGTGGTTAGGACGTCCAAGTCTCAGTGCTGGGGATCCAGGTTTGAATCCCAATCTCGATGATCTCGAGTTTCCATGTTCTCCTCTTGTCATGCATAGGTTCCTCCCTCAGTCCAAAAACTGATGGTTTAAAGTGAATTGGCTGCTCTAAATGGCCCCTACCTGAATTTCCTCTATATAGTGTGTCTGTGTGTGTACCCGTTGATGGTTAGGTACCCTGTTATATGTGTATCTGCCCAGCTCCCAAAATGTTTTCTCCTGGATGGGCATGGGGAACCCATTACTTAATGGATTAAGCAGAAGATAATTAAGGACTGACAGCGATGGATTGCTGCCCTGTCCTGGGTGTATCTGCCCAGCGCCCGAGACGTTCTCCCCTGGATGGGCATGTGGACCCCCCCCCACGACCCTAATAGAGGATAAAGTGGAAGATAATGGATGGATAAATGAATAATTAAGGAATGAAGGAATCATACAATGATCCAAAATCTGGGAAGGAATTTAAATCATGTTATCAAACAGTTTTTTGTGTGTGACATGTAGAAAGATGAACTGAAAATTAATAATTTTAAAAGCTGCCATATTAAAAACCAGAATGCTACTGTGTAAGATATTTTAAACATGGAAACATCCATAAATACAGTACCAGTCAGTTGTTTGGACACACTGACTTTTTGCTTAATTATCTATTTCCTCCACTTACCATATAAATGAACTTTGTAGTTTTACAATTACAGACTGTAGTACATCTGTGTTGTTGTTTTTTAGTTAGTCCCCTGTTCATGCTCTTTTTTCTTTTGGTCAGGAACATCACAGAACAGGGAGAATTTGGGTGGTGGATTGTTTATTGTCAGTTCTGCAGTGACACTTATCACTTTAATCAGGCTTTTTTAGTGCAACAGTTCTGTTGTAGTTTTATTTAAACACCTCAGTGACTCTGCTGGGATAGGAATGATGCACCAACCAAATAGTACTCACTCTGTGGTGGTTCTATTGGGGTCCTGACCTAACTGATAACAAGGACAATAAGTGGAACAAAAAAGTGTTTCCAAACTTTCAGTACTTGCCATTACCAAGTACTGATCTAAGTACTGTACTTATTAACATTATTAAATTTACAACACATATTTTGGTACATCACTAAATCATGTATTTTTTCTGGACAAATGGTAATGCAGCACTACAGTGTACAACTGAAGCATTGCTAAAGGGTAAAGTGGAATAAGTTCGATTGTGTTCGAATAGTATTATAAGTAACTGTGCATAACTGCAGTACTGAGTCGATAACCGATGGAGGTATGATGAGGGTCTTCACTGGTTTGAAATCTCTGTTCGAAACTGCAAGGTTGTGTTCTTCATTTTCTCCCTGTAGTGTTGATCAAACATCTCATTCTGAGCCACAGTGAGGTGATTCTTCCAGTCACCAACTTTACCTGCAAGACATGAGGTTGGTAAAAACAAGAATAAATTCATTAATTAATTCATTCATTCATTATCTCCCGCTTTATCCTTTATTAGGGTCGCGGTGGGGTTCCCCATGCCCATCCAGGGGAGAACATCTCGGGCGCTGGGCAGAAAGACCCAGGACAGGGCGCCAATCCATCGCTGGGCACACACTCACTTACTTAAACACACTCTATATGGGGCAATTTTTGAGAATTCAATTGACCTGATCCATGTTTTTAGACTGTGGGAGGAAACCGGAGAACCCGGAGGAGAACCGGAGGGTCCCCGTGTCAGCGTGGGTTTCCTCCGGGTTCTCCAGTTTCCTCCCACAATCCAAAAACATGGATCAAGTCAACTGAATTCTCCAAATTGCCCCATATAGAGTGTGTCTGTGTGAGTGAGTGTGTGCCCAGCAATAGATTGGCGCCCTGTCCTGGGTGTATTTGCCCAGTGCCTGAAATGTTCTCCCCTGGATGGGCATGGGGAACCCCACCGCGATCCTAGTTATGGAAATGGATAAGATAATGGATCGAAATTTTAAAAGTGCGGTGAGGTTTAACTATGAGGTGTTATTAAATAGGATGGCATTGTGATGTAGTGGTGTGTCTGCTTCTCTGCGATGAAAATCCAGGTTTGAATCCTGATCTAGGTGGAATTTTCATGTTCCCCCCGTGTCTGCGTGGGTTGCCACTGGGTTCCTTCCACAGTCCAAAAACATGGATTCAAAGTTAATTGGCTACTCTAAATTCCCCCATCCAAATTGTGTGAGTTTGTGTCCAGCAATGGATAAGCGCCCTTTTCTGGGTGTATCTGCCCAGTGCCCGAATTGTTCTCCCCTGTGTGGGCATGGGAAATCCTACTGCGACTCTAGTATAGGATTTAGTGGATAATAATAAGATAGGACAAGTGTTATTAAATACTATAACTACTTTAAATAGTGTTCTTTTGGTCAAATAGCAACTTTATCATTGACTATTTATCTACAGAAGACTAACTGTAGTTTGCTGTAATTAAAGATTGAATCCCAACATAATTTTATGCAGGAGTTTATAAATAACTGCAAATAGGATTGGGGCAAAAATCTACCTGTACAATACACATGTGCTTTACATAGAGAACAATATGATGCTGTTTGAAGTCGGTCATCACTTAACCGCTCATAAAAACTTGAAATTGTGACCTAAAGGAGTTTTGTTAACCTTTGCGCATGAAAGGTGAGATTTCGAAGTCCATGACTGGAATGGTGGAGTAGTTTGTCATCTTATTCTTCTTCATGACGTCAAAGTGAGTGTCCTTTAGGATTTTCTCTCTCTGTTCTATCGCTGTGGATAATCCGAGGAAGGAGCACAGACGCGACACTTCATGCCCCGTGTCCTGGAGAGAAAGATTATATATATATAATTTTTTAAAAATGTTTATTCAGGCGGCACAGTGGCTTAGTGGTTAGGATGTTTTTTTCTCTCAGCACTAGGGATTCCCGGTTCGAATCCCGATCTGGATGGAGTTTCCATGTTCTCCCCGTGTCCGTGTGGGTTTCCTCCAGGTTCTCCGGTTTCCTTCCACAGTCCAAAAACATGGATCAAGTCAATTGAATTCTCCAAATTGCCCCATAGAGTGTGTTTGTGTGAGTGAGTGTGTGTCCAGTGATAGAATGGCTTCCTGTCCTGGGTCTATCTGCCCAGCGCCCAAGACATTCTCCCCTGGATGGGCATGGGGAACCCCCCCGTGACCCTAATAGAGGATGAAGTGGAAGATAATGGATGGATGGATGTTTATTCATGTTAATAGACCCAATAGAGCTAAACACAAATACAGTTCCTGATTATATAACAAAAAACTTGGTCAATGGCACTAGAACCATGAATTCACATTGTCAATTCAATTGTTATAAAAGTCTTCTGCTGCTGATTTTCATTTTGACACATCATTTCCTGCCACATCTGCTAGTGTTCAGCAATAGTACCCTATCATGGTGATGGAACATCATCTGTGACATCATCTGTCTAAATAATGAGCCATTATTTTTTGAGCGGGCGGCACGGTGGCTTAGTGGTTAGCATGTTCTCCTCTCAGCACTAGGGATTCCCGGTTCGAATACCCATGTGGGTGGAGTTTCCATGTTCTCCCCGTGTCTGCGTGGGTTTCCTCCGAGTTCTCCGGTTTCCTCCCACAGTCCAAAAACATGGATCAAGTTAATTGAATTCTCAAAAAGAATTGCCCCTTTTAGAGTGTGTCTGTGTGAGTGAGTGTGTGCCCAGCAATGGATTGGCGCCCTGTCCTGGGTGTATCTGCCCAGCGCCCGAGATGTTCTCCCCTGGATAGGCATGGGGAACCCCACCGACCCTAATAGAGGATAAGATAATGAATGAATGAATGAATATTTTTTGAGCCATTTGGGACCATATAAGCATAGAGGCACATTTATCTCAATGTTTCTAACACTCCTACCTCCACCATGTCTTCAAAGAACACGTAGTGAAGATTGGAGTAGGTCTTCTTCTTCTCCCAGTATCCACACACATGATCATACCAAGAACCATACAATTCTAAATACAAAAATCTGTTATTTTTATATAACACAGTCAAAACAATAAGCAAAAGCAGGTTTTACTCACGTTTGCCATCCATGAAGTTTTGTATGAAAGTGATCCAGTCTCCTGCTTCGGGCTGCGCTACGTTCATGCGGTTGAAGTGGAAATATGACACTAAGTTGTCTTTGGCATTGCGAGCGACATAAACCACCTAGCATGACAGTCAAACTTGTTGTCAGGGTGGGAAGAAATAATCAGGATAATAATAATACTGCAATTCAGCTGGTTTCCCCTTAACTGACTGACTTCTATAGCACATTGGTCTCTAAGCGCCGGGGATCCAGAATCCAATCCCTATCTGAGTGGAGTTTCCACGTTCTTCCCGTGTCTGTGTGGGTTTTCTCCAACAGGGTTCTCCGGTTTCCTCCAACAGTCCAAAAACAGAAATTCAAGGTGACTAAATCTTCCCTAGGGCGGCACGGTGGCTTAGTGGTTAGCACATTCGCCTCCCAGCACTAGGGATTCCCGGTTCAAATCCTAATCTGGGTGGAGTTTCCATGTTCTCCCCGTGTCCGCGTGGGTTTCCTCCGGGTTCTCCGGTTTCCTCCCATAGTCCAAAAACATGGATCAAGTCAATTGAGTTCTCCAAATTGCCCCATATAGAGTGTGTTTGTATGAGTGAGTGAGTGAGTGTGTGCTTGGTGACGGATTGGTGCACTGTCCTGGGTGTATCTGCCCAGCGCCCGAGACATTCTCCCCTGGATGGGCATGGGGAACCCCACCGCGACCCTAATAGAGGATAAAGCGGAAGATAATGGATGGATGGATAAATCTTTTCAAATTAAAAAAATCACCCCAATATACTATCGGTGTGAGTCTCTGTGAGTGAGTTTGTGGCCAGCAATGGATCTGTCCAGTGCCCATAACGTTCTCCCCTGAATGGGCATGGGGAACCCCCCTCAACGCACACCCCTAGTAAAGGATTAAACAGAAGATAATGAGATAAGATTAAATGAGATGCAAATGCTACTGTACCCTACAGTTCTGTTCCCAGAAGGACTTGGGCACCAGCTGAAAAGGAAGGTGAGTTTTGATGAGTCGCGGTCTGGTGGTCAGACTTTCAGCAAGTTCAGTCCCTAAATAAATATAAAATATGTTTGTTATATTATTAGCGATTACAATACAATTCTACACTTATTTACACACTTTTTGTATTAATACTTGCACACATGAGCTCCTAGGTGATCCTCATCTCATAGGCATAGAATAGGATTTCCCAAAAGTGTTCAACGAATGCTTGCTAACATTTATTTTAAGTCTCATTTAATGCCTTCTTGGTATTAGCCTAAGCCTCCATGCTTTTTACTTAAATCTCTTGGTGTTTACTTAAACGTTAAACTAGTTGCTAAAGGCAATGCTAGCTGTTTAACTCATAATGGATTTATTTAATACTATATAGATACAATAACATGGCACTGGATTTTGAACTCCTGTACATTCTGTGTGTTTATAGTTCTAGTTATTGAGCTTTCAAGCGTTAATGATTGATTCAGATTAGGTTTAGTCGTTATGTATTACCTACCTTGTATGTATTTATCGTATTTGTCAGGATATCACCCTATTTTCTCTGTGTTACATTTACATTTACATTTATTCATTTAGCAGACGCTTTAATCCAAAGCGACTTACAAATGAGAACATCACAAGTCAGTAGTTATGAAGAAAACCAGAATTATCAAACCTGATCGTTATCTGATCCTGCACCCCCCCCCCCCTTTTTTTTCCCTACAACAGGTATTTGTTAAAGAGATGCGTCTTCAGTTTCTTAAAAATGCCAAGTGATTCTGGCTTACGGACAGAGTTGGGAAGATGGTTCCACCATTTTGCAGTGGTGAACGCCACGGAGTGAGAATTAGCTCCTCGGTGAGGTGGAATCACCAGGCGGCAATCATCACTGGAGCAAAGTGAACGAGTCGGAGTGTATTTTGAAAAGATAGAGTGAAGGTAAGAGGAGGAAGATCCAGAAATAGTCCTGTAGGCCAGAGTCAGTGACAGCTACAGGGAGCCAATGGAGGGAGTTCATTATGTTTCTCTTTAGTTAATTAATTCATTTTTTAACACTCTATATGGGGCAATTTGGAGAATTCAATTGTTTTAGACTGTGAGAGGAAACCGGAGAACCCAGAGGAAACGCAGACACAGGGAGAACATGGAAACTCCAACCAGATTGGGATTCGTACCGGGAATCCCTAGTGCTGAGAGGAGAACATGCTAACCACTAAGCCATCATGCCTCCCTGGATCTCATTTAAATTTATTTATTTTTGGACAACACGCAATCAGATTTAATAGGCAGAACTTGGATTTCTATTGGACTAGTGGTGTTGCAGTTCTGATCTATCTTTAGATCTATCTTTAGGCCCAAACTTACTCAGACACACACACTTCCTTTATATAGGGGCAATTTGGAGTAGCCAATTCACCTTGATTCTATGTTTTTAGACTGTGGGAGGAAACCAGAGAAAATAAACCAAAACTTAAACTTAAAAATCATGTGTTATACTGAAATAGGTTTAGATCTGCTAACCTTTTAGTAATCCAGGAAGCACTGACTCAAGGAAAGGAACTCTCTCGTAAATAGGCTGTGAGGTCTGACGCTCTGCTGCCACATTTCCAAAGTACAGCAGGTCCAATATATAGGACATCCAGGTGGTGCCTGTTAAAATAACAGAAAAAGAAATTCTTTATTGCTCATAGATGCATACTGACCCCTCTAAACCACCTACCAACTATTTAATACCTGCTTTAGGATAGGTAGCAATGAGGATGTCATCTGGTCTCGCCTGGAAGTTCTTTACATTCTCCCAGTTGTCAGTAAAGTAATGGACCATAGAGATTCCTTCGAAATCAAACAACTCTGGTCGAGGCTGTGATTTTATCTGAAGGATTAAATCAAAAGGCAATTTTAGGTTAAAATCTGAGATGTACTTTTTATGGTAATCAGACGTAAATTAAAAGTAGTCCTTGATGTTTGGGGTTAGAACATAGCCCCAATATAGCTTCCTAGAACAAAAGTGTTTGAGGGCCATGCTCAGGAGCCAGAGCACAGGTTCAGCTATTATATAATTCCCATGAAGCAATGGAGATTAAGGGCCTTAATGGAGGCGTAGTCCTGGAGGTGTAGTCTGATCTTCATCCATGGCTCTGCCGAAGCACTGCGGCTATGAAGATAACTGGATGGAACCTGGATATATAATTGGACTGGCGGTCCTGCAGGACCCCTTTAATGGACTCACAAATAGTTTTCCAGTTGTTAGAGTTTTTCCATTTGTTAAATATCTGTACATGGCTGTCCTACACCGCTCAAGGAGGACGAGTTCCTCACTGAGTCGTGGTCCTTTCAAGGTTTCTTCCTCAAAATAATAACACAACAGGGAGTTTTTCCTTGCCACTGTTGCTTCAGCTTGCTCTTTGGGGGTTTAAAAGCTTTTCATTCTGTAAAGCTGCTTTGTGACAATGTACTGTTGTAAAAAGCGCTCTGTAAATAAATAACTTGAACATGAACTTAAACTTAATCAAGGACAGGGTCAACCAGGATACAAGTCTACTTGAGCAATAAAGGCTAAGGGCCAGAGCACAGCGCCAACCATGATACAGCCACATGATAAAGACATGGTTGTATGAGTTTGAAATGGAGGATCTTGACTAAAATAGAAGCTCAGCCCCTTTTGACCACCTTTGGGATGAACCAGAATGTAAATTGTGTCACGTCCCTACACCCATCATCTGTGTCTGATCTCACAAATGCTTTTTTGAACTTTCCAGAAATTTGAGATGGGATAGGCTGAGTCAGGAAAACTCCCATACGTGCCCCACATAGTGCATGTTTACAGAACAAATCAAGAACAGAACTGGATTCCCAAGAGCTGCAGCCCCTTCTACTGGCGGCCCATTTTGCTACATCTGTCTAAGTTCAAATTCACGTGTTTGGGAGTTTGTTTTTCAGTTAGATGATTTAATATCAAAATATTTTTAATAAAATCAAATATATCAGTTGCTTGGTCCCTTAATTCTCTTTTAACAAATACCTTTTGTAAAAAAAAAAAAAAAAAAAAGGTTTGATGATTTTACAGTGTAGTTGGTTTTCTGCATAACTTCTGACTTATAATGTTCTCATTTGTAAGTCGCTTTGGATAAAAGCATCTGCTAAATGACTAAATGTAAATCTAATGTAAATTCTCTACAATTCTTTTCAATTTGGACCCATATTAGATTTTTCTTCACCAGGTTTAGCAGCATTTAGGAAACATTAGCAGACTCACATGATCCACTCCTTCCATGGTGAAATGAAATCTCTACTTGCTTTTAAACCTCAGTCCTTCCCTTTTATCCTTTAAAGGTACAAGACGTTTCTTTAGCAGATTCCGTTCCTCTTACTCTGTCTCTTTCTTCGAATTCCTAAAGCCTAAAACCTTGTTCTTCCTGTCAGAGAACTTTGTACTCTGTAAAGCCCCCACCACCCTTAAACACAATGTTTCACACAGCGAGACACAATCACAACCACATTCTTGTTTTCAGATTTTTACACTCTTCCAGCTTTGTTGCTCCACCCCTTCTCACTTTTAACCCAGTGTTTTGTTTATACAGTTCCACCCAAAAGTTTGGACCCCCTCTTCTTGCTCCATTATCTATTTCCTACATTTACCATTTAAATGGACTTAGTAATTTTACAATTACAGAGTGTAGTACATCTGTTTGTCTTGTTTTTCTTTTCATTCGCTGATGGTCAGGTCAGGACCATCACAGAACAAGTAGAATTCACAAAACGGATTGCAGTCTGTAATTGTAGAACTGCCAAATCCATCTTTATGGTAAAGCATGTTCATACTTTGGACTGGTACTGTTTAAGTATATGATATAATAATAATAAATGTTAGTTAGGTGTGATAGCCCAGTAGTCAAGACGTTTAGCTATCAGTCAAGTTGAGAGTTCAAACCCTAAGTCTACCATGGAGTTGCAAATGTGGGCCCCTGAGCAAGTCCATAAACCCTTACTGCTCCAGAGGTGAATAGTGGCTTACCCTAAGCTCTGACCTCAACTTGATATCCTGAAATTGGGACACTGCTTCAACCACCGAAATAGGATACATTCCCACTGTGTTTTCATCCTAAAGGTTTGGATCATGAGGGCGGCACGGTGGCTTTGTGCTTAGCACGTTTGCTTTTCAGCGATAGGGATTCCAGGTTCGAATCCCCATCTGGGTGGAGTTTCCATGTTGTCCACGTGGGTTTCCTCCGGGTTCTCCGGTTTCCTCCAACAGTCCAAAAACATGGATCAAGTCAATTGAATTTTCCAAATTGCCCCATATAGAGTGTGTCTGTGTGTTGGATCATGAATTACACCCCCACTTCCCCATACACACAATATTCATGTTCCTAGTTTCTCCAATATGTTAATATTTACTATCGCCGTATTATATAGTTTTAGTACACAATGCTATTTGATTCTAATCAGTTAAAACATGCAGAAATAAATATCAGTAGAGATTAATTGTTTATTGGACTGCCCAGCGATGGATTGGCGCCCTGTCCTGGGTGTATCTGCCCAGCGCCCGAGACGTTCTCCCCTGGATGGGCATGGGGAACCCCACCGCGACCCTAATAGAGGATAAGCGGGAGATAATGAATGAATAAATGTTTATTGGACTTGTGCACTGAGGTCACACTTGTCTGTGATCAAACAGTTCTCTGAGAGAGTTTCTCTGAGAGTTTGAGGATCCCTTACATTTTTTCTGGTCAGAGTTAAAGTGCGCGAATGTGTTTAACATACGGATCTGTTTCCTTCATTTCGAACTTTGCTTTCTTTCCTCCCTTTTTTCCCTCCCTACACACATTCTCTGCATTATAGTGACCCACTGACAGTGTGTTAAAAACCTCATAAAAGCATGTTGCAATAACATCCCAACAACATATGTGGAAATGGCAGAGAGCTAAAGACTGCTGGTTAAGAGAGAACCATAAATCCCATAAAGGTGACATTGTTCTTTATTTATTTAGTTTATTGAGAACTTCTGCAGTGTCTCCTAATCTTTATGTGTTCAAATCACTCACCACTTTCGATTTAAGGCGACTTAAAAGCATGAAAGAAAGAAATAGACTACAGTGTATAATAGTAAAATTAGAACTGAATTATAAATGCAAGAGCAGAGCAGTGGCTCAACAAGAAGGTTCTCTCCTTGTGAAGTCTGCATGACCTCCTCACACCTGCAGGGGGTGGGTTTCCTTGTTGAAGCAATGCCAATATGTCTTCATTTTCTTTCGGCTTGTTTCCATTAGGGGGCGCCACAGCGGAAAATGTCTACATATTTCACCTGGCACAGATTTACACTCTTCGCCCTTCCTGATATAACCCTTACATTTATCTGGGCTTTGGATCCACCTTAAGACTAGAGCAATTAAATTTAAGGTGCTTTATGAACAAGGTGGATTGCTTTTTAAGCGGTGCAGCTACCTGGACTCAATGCGCTGGTCCATGTGGTTCTCCATTTTACTGCGAATGGAGAACCCACAGTGCAGTGTAGACTATGTAGCTGCATTTTTTGTACAAACGCAATCAGATTTAATAGCGTTCTATTCAGCGTTCAGTGGCGGTGGGGAGACGGCTGTGTTGATCCACCACCGAGATAGCAATGAACATCCGACTGATGATGATGTCTGGAGAGGTTGTTTTCAGTCAGCGGTGCACCTGGGTTTTCCATCGCAGAGATAGCGATACACCAGAAATATTCCTGAACACACCTCATTTTAATAAGGCAGAAAATAGGGGTGTGGTAGCTCAGTGGTCAGGATTTTGGGCTATCAATCTGAAGGTTGAAGGTTCAAATCCCAGGTCCACTACCTGGGATTTGGGGTACCACTATGTGGGTGGTTCAAATCTTAGGTCCACTACCTGGGATTTGAGGTATCCACTACATGGGTGGTTTAAATCTTAGGTATTTGAGGTAGCCACTATGTGTGTGGTTTAAATCTGAGGTCCACTACCTGGGATTTGAGGTACCCACTATGTGTGTCCTTAAGGAAGCCACTTAACCCTCATTGCTCCTGGGATGTTGTATGGCCAACTCTGTGCGTTCTATTTAAGTTGAGTTAGATAAAAGCATCTGCCAAATGACCAATGTAAATGTAAAGTACGTAAATTTAAAAAAACTGCTGCCAGGGTGCACGTGCCTTGAGCAGGGTGTAGGATTCAGTGCCAGATGTCTGGCAAACGTGGACCAGATGCGTTTTGGGACATAAAGGCCATAAGAATGTTTTCTTATAAGGACGACCTTTGGGTCAGCAGTGTTGCACCCCAAGGTTATAGTGAAAAAGTAATGTGGTCACTCAGCCCAAAGAGCAAAAAGAGAAGCTACATAAATGATTATATTAGCAATATATTAGCAGATTATTTCGATTAGAGTTTCTATAAATTGACCTTCTGATAAAAAACTGTTCTTGGCAAAAGATAAATATGTTCTGTAATTCAGAGCTTTTTATGCTGGATGTCATGTTTAACCGAAAAATAACTGTAATACGAGGTATTCAGAGGTTTTTAGATCTCGGTTCGGAACCGTAGACTCGTGTTCGCCATTTTCTTCTTATAGTGTTTATCGAAATCCTCATTCTGAGCCACAGTAAAGTGATTCCTCCAGTCAGCGACTTTACCTGAGAGAGACAACAAACACACAGAGGAAGTGTTACAGTTCATAGCATAGTGGTAGTTTTTTTTTTAGCTTAATCTGTTTATTTTTATTAAAGAGCAGTTAACATGGATACATACCGTACATGATTATACAAATAAATACACAATACACACTGGTGAACATATAAACAACACATAAGTTTGTAAGTTATTGCAAAAAAACTGCTTCGAAAACAACCCTTCACCCCCAAAATAGCTAACATTAACCCCAATAACCTATAAAATAAAACAATAAAACCCACCTATTAGTCCAATCAGGTCACAGCATAGTGGTAGTTGAGGGAATTACAGGACACAACCTCAGGAGCCATAACAGATATAATATTCATTCATTCATTATCTCCCGCTTTATCCTCTATTAGGGTCGCGGTGGGGTTCCCCATGCCCATACAGGGGAGAACGTCTCGGGCGCTGGGGAGATAGACCCAGGACAGGGCGCCAATCCATTGCTGGGCACACACTCACTCACACAGACACACTCTATATGGGGCAATTTTGAGAAATCAATTGACTTGATCCATGTTTTTGGACTGTGGGAGGAAACCGGAGAACCCGGAGGAAACCCACGCAGACACGGGGAGAACATGGAAACTCCACCCAGATGGGGATTCGCCCTTCAGATATAATATGTATTATAAAAAACTTAATAAAAGCAGGGCTTGTGGTTAGCACAATCGCCTCTCCCTACATGGGGATCCAGGTTCGAATCCCGATTTAAGCGGAGTTTCCATGTTCTGCCCATGTCCATGCGGCTATAACATGGCTTCAAAATACATTGCCTGCTCTAAGTTGCCCTATCTCAATTGTTTCTATACAGTTTGTTTGTCTGTGTGAATGAGTGTGTGCCCAGCAATGGATTGGCCCCCTGTGCTTAGTTTATCTGCCCAGCACCATAAACATTTTACCCTGGCAAAATAAAAGACCCCAGGGCACATCCTACAGACCGTCAGAGCGTTGAAGGCATGAGAGGCCACACTCGAAACCAAGACCTTCTCTCTATGATGTGAAGGCACTAACCACTGCACCACCATGCCACCCACATACACCAATACATACACCTGCAACGGCCATCATCTCCAGTTTACTTATCAACAGGTTTCTGGATGTGGAAGATAAAAGCCCACACAGACACAGGGACGGTATGCAGATGGCAAACAAACTCCAGCAGGAATCAACAGTACCGGTTTGCTGTCAGATGGTGACACTAATGAGTGGTCCATCATGTCACCCACATAAACATCCATATGCACAAACATTCATATTCACCTTTTCGCATGAACGGTGAGATCTTCGCATCCATCACTGGCACTATACTGTAATTCGTCATGTTGTTTTTCTTCATAGGGGGGGGGGGGGGGGGGGGGGGGGGGGGGGGGGGGGGGGGGGGGGGGGGGGGGGGGGGGGGGGGGGGGGGGGGGGGGGGGGGGGGGGGGGGGGGGGGGGATAGAGAGAGAGAGAGAGAGAGAGAGAGAGAGAGAGAGAGAGATAGATAGATAGATAGATAGAGAGATAGAGAGATAGGGTCACATTTTGTGTTTCATACCTCCACCATGTCTTCAAAAAACATGTAGTGAAGGTTGGGATAGGTCTGTTTCTTCTCCCAGTATCCACACACGTGATCATACCAAGGTCCAAATACCTCTTAAAGTTCAAACACGTGGAAATATGTGATTTATAATTGCTATAAAGTATGAAGAAGCACAAATTCAAGCTCTTTCTTACTCTTTCCATCCATGAAGTTTTGCAGAAAAGTGTTCCAGTCTCCAGGCTCAGGTTGGCCGTGGTTCATGCGCTCGAAGTGGAAGTATGAGACGGCGTTGTCTTTGGCGTTGCGAGCTACATAGACAACCTGAAATGAAACACAATCAGTCATATAGAGATCTAGTGTTATTAATATTGACAGATATGTAGTATTGTAATTATGGTGCAGTGAGGAATCAGTAACTGATTTATTCACCCTGCAGTTCTGTTCCCAGAAAGACTTTGGCACCAGCTGCACAGGGAGGTGAGTTTTAATAAGCCGTGGCGTGGTGGGCTGCTGATCCGCGAGATCTGTCCCTAAACACATAAACAAACTTGTAAAAAAAAAATTCTTTCATGACATCACCCTTAAAGAAATGGTTAAACCTACCTAGAGGAAAACCTGGAAACGCCGTCTCAAGAAAAGGAACTCTCATGAAGATGGGGACTGAGTCCTGCCGTTCCGCAGGCATATTGCTGAAGTACAGCAGGTCTAAGATGTATGACACCCATGTGGTCCCTGTTGGAGAAAGTATAAATTGGGCAACCTAATAGCTACCTAATAGTTCCTGCATTACTAAATACCCTCATTGCCCAGACACCAAATGTACAAAACACACAGCAGGGGGCACTGCTCTTACTATTGCTTAAGCGAAATGATGTATACCTGACTTGGACTCAGCAGCTGTGTTTACCACGCTGCGACACTAGAAGCCTGTAGGAAGACTACTGTGAAAGGGACGTGTAGCTCAGCCGCTGATACAAAGCAGGGAGTGTGAGGGGCTTACAGCACTCTGCCTTACTGCTTAAGATCAGCTGAGAAGCACATTAAAGTGCACTAACTACTCCCAGCCACAGACGTGGCTACACAAATGTAGATATACATCCTTGTGTAATGTGGGGTGAAAACTATCCGCCAACATCCGCCAATCTCCCAATGCTGAATTCACCTTTGGAAACATTACTGGCAATAAATGCTTCTCAAAGCTACAATTTTACAGTTTTTGGAGCTCTGTATGTAAACAGCGGCGGCACGGTGGCTTAGTGGTTAGCACGTTCGCCTCTCAGCGCTAGGGATTCCCGGTTCGAATCCCCATCTGGGTGGAGTTTCCATGTTCTCCCCGTGTCTGCGTGGGTTTCCTCCGGGTTCTCCGGTTTCCTCCCACAGTCCAAAAACATGGAACAAGTCAATTGAATACTCAAAATTGCCCCATATAGAGTGTGTATGTGTGGGTGAGTGTGTGCCCAGCGATGGATTGGCGCCCTGTCCTGGGTCTGTCTGCCCAGCGCCCGAGACGTTCTCCCCTGGATGGGCATGGGGAACCCCACCGCGACCCTAATAGAGGATAAGCGGAAGATAATGAATGAATGAATGAATGAATGAATGTATGTAAACATGCAGATAGGGGATAGCAGAAAGACCCCCATTTATGAAAAGAACAGACATCAATGATACCCAAGTGACACTGATTGCATCAGAAATAATGTAAGGGATTTCAATACCTGCTTTCGGATAGGTGGCGATGAGAATGTCATCCGGTCTCGCCTGGAAGTTCTGAACCTTCTCCCAGTTTTTGGTAAAGAAATGGACCATGGAGATGCCCTCGAAATCGAACAACTCTGGTCGAGGGAGTGTCTTTAACTGCAAGATGGAAACGAAACATCAGACATGTAAACTCAAGGGGACGAAAGATACTGAGCTTTGATCTCCGAAAAGAGAATCTCTGGTTCGTGTCCTGTGAAGCCACACTCATGTGTCAATCACAGAAACACCAACCAATCAGAAGCACCTGGGAGCTCATGTAAATGAGGGTAGGAAAACTTCCTGACTTAAAACATAATATTAGGGTGCCTACATGTACATATATAGCAACTCTTGTGTATATATAACTGCTTTAAAGGCTCCATTCTACCAAACTCACCAAACCAATCCTATATGGCCTTGATTTGTACAATACAGCACATTCATGCTGGAACTAATAAAAGGGCCTTCCCCAAACTGTTCCTGCAAAGTTCGATGCATAGAGTAGTCCAGAATGTATGGATGACCACGTGCTCGATCTTATACACCTGTGACAATGGGACTGACTGTATCACCTCTATACAGAGATAATGAAGTGTGTCCCAATACTTTTGTCCATATGGTGTATATAGTTCAGTACACTATGAAGACATATAATTTTTTCTTGCTTATCTAATCTACAACTATATACAGACTGATTTAAGCCTAACCTTTAACTGTTATTACATGAACCAATCACCCATATGTTGACCTTTATATTTAAACCCATATCAGCAAAAACCTGAACTTAAATACCATTTATTCACCAGATAACCCACTGATGTGGGGCTACGTCTGGCAGAGATATGTTCCCGCTGATCCACTGGTGATGCCCCCTACTGTAAGTTGCTGTAAGTTGCTGCCCATCTAGCTAACCCAGAGCTCCGCAGTGAAAGGCATGCAGTAAGCCACCCAAGTTGCTGCTCATAGCTCCCACTTAACAGCTTCAGTGGCTGAGTCCCAGCCCTTGGGTCGAGTAGCAAGGGTGGACTGGGGTTCTCCCTAATGTCAGAGTAGGACCAATGCAATATTTATTATTTTTTTATTATTTTTTGGACTCGGGACTTAAACCTCGGGACTTTTTTGGACTTTTGTGGACTCGGGACTTAAACCTTCAACCTTAAGGATGATAATCCCTTCCTAAACTACAGAGTCACTGAACACTTTTGGGAAGGCCCCATTCAGCTCCAATGCACAAAGCAACATCCATAAAGGTACAGTTGGGTGAGTTTGGAAGGTAAGACTTTTCTGATGTAACAGAACCCCCAGATTCCTTTGAATTCCCAAAGACACACCCAACACCAAACTTTGTATACAGCTTTTTCAGAAGTATGGAAGCTGTCAAAGCTAAATAACTTAGCTTTTATGATAGAAAAGTTTCCGTAGGCGTCCCAAAACTTGTGAGCCCACAGAATATAATGGGTTTTACTCCTTTTATTATTTCAAGAACATGAATTTTGATTGTGCTGTGATACCATATCTCACAGTTCTAGCCTTTGTTTTCATAATTACATAACATTAGACCTCAGAGTTCTGACATCTTCACAAGTTTAACTCACTGCCAAATTTAAAGAGTTGACTTACCAGAGCTAGATCAACTCCTTCCATCATAAAGTAAAACTTGGCCTCCTTTCGTCTAGTTCCTTTCAGGCCTATCCCGCCTTCCTGCAGCCACTTTCCTCTCTCCGGTCCGCTTTCACTCTGCTTTGGCTGCTTTTATAGACCTTTGCTCAGTTTGTCCCAGTCATGCACACACACACACACACACACGCATTGTACCGCCCACCGTGAGGCGCCTTGGCAGCTTTCAGCTGTTTCTTTCCCACAATCACTCGCTCACTGATATCATAGCTCAGAGAGCTGAAGGTGGATTTAATGCATGTAGGATGGCCTTTTAATTGACCACGTGAATAATCCTCGTACATTTTCACAGACAAATTCGATCCTGCTTTCAGAGCGTCCGGGTCTCGGTTGTTTTAGGAAGGAAATGCTGCACCTCATTTCTCAATGTGCAAGTGTTCACATGGTACACATTTCTCCTTTTATTCCCAAATGTTTGTGAATGCTTAGTCATTGTATCGACACCAGCATGGTTATAAGTACAGGCTATGCAGCCTATTGTTTTGGAGCACACCAACAGTCCAAGATCCAGTACTAAATATTACATACTATATGGACAATGTGGGACAGATCTCCTAATCATAAGTGTCCCATTGTCATGGGGAAGTCTCAGTAGGACTGTGTGCAAACAGTTTGGGGAAAACCTGTTTTTGTTCCAGAGTCTTTATGTATATACAGGTGTAGTTGGGTGTGTTTGATTTAAAGAAACTTAAATGGCCCTACTGGGTGTATCTGCCCAGCGCCCGAGATGTTCTCCCCTGGATGGGCATGGGGAACCCCCCCCCGCAACCCTAATATATAGGACAAAGCGGAAGATAATGAATGAATGAATAAATGGCCCTGCATGGAAAGAATTACAATGGCGATCTGTAAATAATCAATGAAGCACACCTCATTCTCTCACACTCACTATCCACAGTATCAATTCCACTTACCCCATAGGATCCCCACAGAACCTTCACCAACTGTGCACCAACTATCTCTGATTTAACATCTACAAGTGGAACTATAAGGTGGGTGTGGCATTAAATGTAAGTGGATACAGGGTTTAAACTCCAAGCACCACTGCAGTAATGAGAGTTATCCAATACCCTAATGCATACCTGCTCTGTAAGGGTCTTGATTATTAGAGGATGGAGTACAGGTGGGGGGGCACGGTGGCTTAGTGTTTAGCATGTTCTCCTCTCAGTGCTGAGGATTCCCGGTTTGAATCCCAATCTGGGTGGAGTTTCCATGTTCTTCCCGTGTCCGCATGGTTCTCCGGTTTCCTCCCACAGTCCAAAAACATGGAGCAAGGTAAATTGAATTCTCCAAATTATTCCATATAGAGTGTGTCTGTGTGTGTGTGTGTGTCTGTGTGAGTGAGTGTGTGCCCAGTGATAGATTGGCGCCATGTCCTGGGTGTATCTGCCCAGCCCCCGAAACATGCTCACCTAGATGGGCATGGGAAACCCCCCCCCCACGACCCTACTAGAGGATAAAGTGGAAGATAATGGATGGATGGATGGATGGAGTACAGAAGACCAATATGTACTAATATGTAGAGAAGCAAATGTTCTACAGACTATAAGTGTAGAACTACTAAGTCCACCAGTCTATGTGATCAATGCGGTTTTATAGGGTATAAAAAGCTCCTTGGTGAACTTACTTACCTTCATTTGTGAAATGTAACTAGCTGTGTGTGTGTGTGTGTGTGGGTGTGTGTGTGTGTGTTTGTGTGTGTATGTGTGTGTATTTGTGTGGTTGCCAGAAATTTATTTAGGATTTTCCCCATTCTTCACAGTTATGGAGCCAAATAGAATTAAAATAAGCTTTACTTTCCTTTTGCCATTTTTGGCCTTTTTTCAAAGCTCTCAGGTTAAATAATCACAAGGACAACCGAAAAACTCACATGAATGTTGCTAAATACTGAGCTATCAGGATTAGAATAATTCATGCGTGAGAAGGAGGTATGACACCAGAACATGCGTGAGAATGCCGGAGCCGATTCGGGACAATGTGCGTGACAACGTCCTGCAGATAAGCAAAAGTGTTTCCTTTAAATCTCACGCAAGCTGAAGTGATACAGAGCAGCGGAGCAATAGACCAGTATGCAATCTGTCTTTTATGTATTTTCAGTCTCAGGTTAGTAGCATTAGTGCAGAATGCACAGGTACTGTTCTGTTTAATGATGGAATAGAGGCTTAAAGTGCTTTAAAAACCTCTTTGATCTGTTGTTGTTTCAAGTCTTCGAGTCCTTCTCTGTGTCTCTGGGAAGAAATCGAGCATTGTTGCAGACAATGCAGACATGCGCCTGCACAAAGCCCCGCCAAAAGCACATTCAGGATGAACTAGAATGTGGACCGTGAACCAGGCCTTACTGGTTTAACCTCGATGACCGTCTTCATAAATGAGCGACACTGTGTACATTCCCAACGAAGAATGCTGTTAGCAGTTAGCATCGTGTTGTGATGAAGGCAGCTAACAGAAGCCATGTTTTATCTGGTGTTGGCCATCTGGTTTGAAACCTGCTTGAGAAGTCGCTGGAAACATCAATGCTTGTAACATAAAAAAAAATATGAACAATGAAGACCCTTTAGCATGCGCTACATGCATGGCTCTACCTCGGCATTCTGTTCTGTTTGGCTTTTGTCCAGGTTTTTTTTTTTTTTTTTTTTTGCTGAATTGTGCTGGCAGCCAATCTGTGTGAGTCCCGCTATTTCCTCTGGGGATGATGGAGTGGAAGGCGTTCTGTAAGTCGACTATGTCTCTGCCCGTCTAATAAACCCAGAATTCTGTTCCTAGCTACTGGAACGGAGCTCCATGCAGCTAGCTTGACCAGATTCCCCTACATTTTCATTTAGTCGTTTAACAGAGGCTTTTATCCAAAGCGACTTACAAATAAGAAAATCACAAGTCAGTTGTTGTGAAGAAAACCAGCTACACTTTAGAATTCTTAAACCTGATCGTTATATCATGCTGCACTCACCACTCCCATTTTTAATTTCCAAGATATGGTTTGTGTTTTATGGATGCAACAGTGCTAATTTGAATATCCATGACATCATCACATCATATGTATATGCTGACAAGTGTCAGATGGTATCATTATTTACTAAACAGTAGGATACTTTTGATCTAGTAAGGCAGCAGGCTTTTTGTGTAAGCAAGTATATAGTGTGTATATATATATATATATATAATATAAATATATATATAATATAAACTCAACCTTGGATGCATTACATTCTAAAGTGATCTATTTTGCCTATTGTACTTACACACAGAGGAATAAGTCCTCCACATTTAACCCATCCATGCAGAACACACACATACCGGGTCACAGCGATGACTTCCACAATTTATTATAAACCACAACCTTATTTGATTGTGGTTGTATCACATTTATACTCGTAAACATCTGACTTTCAACTTTCCGATATGTTTCCTTCCTCAGCTTGACCCACTTTTAGTGAATCCTGGAATAGCACCTTCTGTCGCAAATGCTTAATTAATATTTTTCACCTACTACTTGATGCCTACTGCACATTTGGACAAACTAGCCATTAATGCCTACGGAATTTGTGTTTACAAACGAATATTTACTTTCAAATACATTCGGTCCATCTTTCAATTAATAATTAGAATTTATGATAATATATTTTATTGTTAATCAAAATCTACTTTAATTTACCGAATGCTCTGTTTATACCAATGCACTTTGTGCACGGTTTGATTAAGAAGACAGGACGTGATGAGGCAGAGGTTTTCTGATGTCTTCGATCTCTGTGCGAAAGGATAAAGTAGTGCTTTTCATTTTCTCTTGGTATTGTTTGTCGAACTGCTCATTCTGAGCCACTGTGAAGTGATTCTTCCAGTCACCGACTTTACCTAAAAAACACCAGAGTTAAATGTTATATTAAAAAAGACACTGCATCATGTTTACTAAGTCTTTGGGAGACATGTATTTTGACAGGTGGCACGGTGGATTAGTGATTAGCACATTCATCTGTCAGCGCAGGAGATCCAGGTTTGAATCCCGATCTGGGTGGAGTTTCCATGTTGTCTTTGTGGAACCCACCCACACACCTCTGGTCCATTGAAATTTATTTCAGCAGATAATTATATGAATGGCGGCATGGTGGCAGAGTGGTTAGCACGTTTGCCTCTCAGCGCTAGGGATTCCCGGTTCGAATCCCCATCTGGGTGGAGTTTCCATGTTCTCCCCTTGTCCGCGTGGGTTTCCTCCAGGTTCTCCAGTTTCCTCCCACAGTCCAAAAACATGTCAATTGAGTTTTCCAAATTGCCCCATATAGAGTGTGTTTGTGTGAGTGAGTGTGTGCCCAGCGATGGATTGGCGCCCTGTCCTGGGTCTATCTGCCCAGCGCCCGAAACATTCTTCCCTGGATGGGCATGGGGAACCCCACCGCGACCCTAATAGAGGAAAAAGCGGGTGCTAATGAATGAATGAATTATATGAATGTGGTGCAGGCTCTATTAAAGGACAGTGTGACAGCCATAAGATGTGCAGTGGGAATGACAGATATAAGAAGACATATATAAGAAGAAGATATATATAATGGGTCCTGGATTTGGTTCTAGGATTGGGATGACTGCGTCCTTTTTTTGTGTAATCTGAATGGAGTGTATTTTTACTCATCTTATAAGCACTGGAAGGGGTTTTTCTCCATAGGAATATTTACCTTTGCGCATAAAAGGTGAGATCTTGAAGTTCAAAATTGGTAGGTTAGAATAATTGGTCATATTGTTTTCCTTCATGACATCAAAGTGAGTGACTTTTGTAATCTTTTCTCTCTCTTCTATTGTTGTAGCTAAACCGAGGAAGGCACAGAGACGCTCCACCTCATGTGCCGTGTCCTAAACAAGTCAAGAATCAATCGTTAGACTTATAAACTGCTGGTCTACTCTTAGCTCCTAGAATAAATAAAATTACTGCTGGTGGAAGAGCGTTCTCCCACAAGGCTCCTCAACTTTGGAATAGCCTTCCAGTTACTGTTCATGATTCTGAATCACTATTAATCTTTAAAAATAAATGAAAAACACATTTATTTAATCTGGCGTTTAATTAATCCCCTGTAGATGTAGATAAAGATGTAGATCTCAGGCTTGGCTGTGTTGGGGTGGTAATGTGTGATCAGTGTATGCTGGTGTTTCACCGCTTCACCCACCTCATCGTTAGTGGGGGGGGGGGGTGTGGCGCTGAAATGATGCTGTTCTGGGGCGCCATCTCAACTATGTAGAGTCTGCAGTATCTACCTCTTTTAGTTATGCTGCTCTAGTCAGTGATGTCGGAATCACATGCTGCACTGTGTCAATAAATTAGTTATTAATTAAATGCCGTGCTTTATTAGCTCTAACTGCCTTCCTTGGCTGTTTCTTTTGAGGTGTAACCGGCTTCCTGAAGGTGTAGTCAGACCTTCAACAATGGCTCTGCTGACGAATACTGGATGAAACCTGGATATATAATTGGACTGGTGGTCCTGCAGGACGCCCTTAATGGACTCACATATAGTTTTCCAGTTGTTAGAGTTTTTTCATTTGTTAAATATCTGTACATGGCTGTCCTACACTGTTGTTGCTGCCTGGCCGCTCAAGGAGGATGAGTCCACCACTGAGTCTTGTTCCTCCCAAGGTTTCTTCCTTAAATAACAACACAACAGGGAGTTTTTCCTTGCCACTGTTGCTTCGGCTTGCTCTTTTGAGGTTTAAAGGCTTTTCATTCTGTAAAGCTGCTTTGTGACAATGTACTGTTGTAAAAAGCGCTATATAAATAAATAACTTGAACTTGAACTTGAACTTCATAAATACAACACAGTATCACCATCACATAACAAGGACTAACACGTATGTGGAGAATCAGACTACAGGCTATGATAGTAGAACTACAATCTCCATCCATGTGCTATATGCTAAACGGAGCCTGTTTACAGTATATTGGAGTTTCATTTAAAGTATTTTTAAACTTCATACCTCTACCATGTCTTCAAAGAACATGTAGTGAAGGTTGGAGTAGGTCTGCTTCTTATCCCAGTATCCACAGACATGATCATACCAAGGTCCATATACCTCTAAACACTCACATTACATTTTTTATTTAATGTTAAGTAAACATGTTATAATAAATCAGTCCAATAAGTGACTTACGATTGCCCTCTATGAATTTCTGCAAGAAGCTGTTCCAGTCTCCAGGCTCAGGAAGCCCTACGTTCATGCGGCTGAAGTGGAAAAACGATACGGCGATGTCTTTGGCATTGCGTGCCACATAAACAACCTGAAACGGTATCCGAATTGCAAAACTGTGACGCATAGCATAAGTCTGTAGTAATAGTAGTCTGTTATAGTAATAATGAGGCCCACTAATGGGAGACTGGGAAACGGCAGGTTCTTTTGTAAGAGTAATGCACTTTATGTACTATGGTGTTACTGTACCCTACAGTTCTGTTCCCAGAAGGATTTGGGCACCAGCTGAATAGGTAGGTGAGTTTTGATGAGCCGTGGTTTGGTGGACAACTTATTCGCAAGATCAGTACCTGTATGGATATAACACATATGTATACCATCATAGGATATTTTACTATTAAAATGAAACTAAAAAGGGCTAATGATCCAACCGGATATTATTCCAGGGATAGTCTGCTCCAGAAATGGTATTCTGAAATGAAGAGGCACTGAGGTCTGACGCTCTGACATATTCCCGAAATACAGCAGGTCCAATATATATGACACCCAAGTGGTTCCTTTTAGGAAAGAGAAGAATGGCAAAAAAGGTATTTGTCATGATACATGGTACAATGTGGAAGTGACGGACCTACAACAAAATATTAATATTAAAACCTCAGGACATTTTCACATCCAACATACCTCACAAAGCGGTAAACAATTCTTCAAAAAAGCACCTGACCCCTAACCAGGTGCCGCTATAGTGGGTAGCACAAAGTGGTTGACCACAGAATGCGTGCACACCCAATACAAAACAAATAAAAAGAAACAGGTCAGAAAGTGTCCTCTGCTGGAATAAGCCTGCTGAGACACAAAGGAAGCTCTTGTCCTTCCCAGCCGCTCAATGTGAGCACTGTCTAAGGGACTAAAGCTGCTGGACAGCCCCTGAGCTTTCACCTACAAACTGGAAAGGGGTTGGCGCCTTACTGCACGCCACCTATTCTTTATTTCAGCTGGGGACGAAGCCCTGCTGTTTATTAAAAGAATAAACAAATAAATGGTGGTTATCACCATTTATCACCTCCAAGTGCCAGGGATTCCCAGTTCGAATCCCCATCTGAGTTTCCATGTTCTCCCCGTGTCCATGTGGGTTTCCTCCGGGTTCTCCGGTTTCCTCCCACAGTCTAAAAACATGGATCAAGTCAATTGAATTTTCCAAATTGCCCCATATAGAGTGTGTATGTGTGAGTGAGTGTGTACCCAGCGATAGATTGGTGCCCTGTCCTGGGTGTATCTGCCCAGCGCCTGAAACATTCTCCCCTGGATGGGCATGGGAACCCCCCGCGACCCTAATAGAGGATAAAGCAGAAGATTATGGATGGATAAAAATAAATAAATGTAATTGCTTCCATTGTTGCCCAGCAATAGATTGGCGCCCTGTCCTGGGTGTATCTACCCAGCGCCCAAAACGTTTTCCCCTGGATGGGCATGGGGAACCCCACCGCGACCCTAATATAGGATAAAGCGGAAAATAATGAATGAATGAATGCTTCCATTGTACACGCTTCCTATGTGCAGGGTGCCAGTCTAATGAGTGTGTATGTGGGCACACAAACTTTTGGCAAGCATGTGATCTGAGATCTTTATGTTTAAATAAAGCTATTTTTGAAGATTTGTTTTTTGTTTGTTTAAATTTTTCGTTTGCGATCCCCTCAATATTTTTTAGCACCAGCCGCTACTGTTGTACGTGTTAACTGAAAATGCATGATCATAGACATTACCCTGCAACATGATTGCATGAGTTTACAAGTGCACAGCTGTTTGTCATAACGTGCTCAGTGTGTGTAATTTCGAAGAAAAAAAAAAGGACCTATAATAAAAGACGTATCATAAAATGGTTTACTGAACAATAAAACCGCAGATCTCTAATTCTCCATGAAGTGGAAATTAGCCTTGTAAAAAAAATCCAGTACGGTACCTGCTTTGGGGTACGTAGCAATGAGGACATCGTCTGGTCTCGCTTGGAAGTTCTCCACATTCTCCCAGTTGACGGTGAGTTGATGGACCATGGGGATGCCTTTGAAATCAAAAGCCTCCTTTCGAGGGACAAACTTCTCCTGTAGGGTTACAAACAACACAAACGTTATTAATTAATAGACCCCATGGTATGTGGTTGCTGATATAATTCCATTTCTAGTACACTAGTTCTCTATTGGGGCAGTGGTAGGCTTGTGGTTAAGGAACGAGCCTTGAGATCTGAAGCTCTCTGGTTTAGTTCCCGGTCCCACTAAGCACTATGGCTGAAGTGCCCTTGGGCAATGCACTTAACCACAATTGCTCCCCGGATGCTGTATACAAGGCTGTCCACCGCTCTGAGCAAGTGTGCTCACTTTACCCAGTGTGTGTGTGTGTGTATGTGTGTGTGTTCTGCATGGATGGGTTCAACATGGAGGACTAATTTCTCTGTGTATTAGTACAGTATGCAAAAAAGATCACTTAATCACTTTATAAGTTCCCTATTAGGACCAATATTGTAGTGGAGTTTTGTCTTGTCACTATTGCCCTAGTTTGCTATTTTGGAACTTGGGCATTAATGTCATTATAAATAATGAATAATGTAAACAAACTATATTGCAGATAAATATTATGTCAGTGACAATGGCTGCCCAGCGATGGATTGGCGCCCTGTCCTGGGTCTATCTGCCCAGCGCCCAAGACGTTCTCCCCTGGATGGGCATGGGGAACTCCACCGCAACCCTAATAGAGGATAAAGCGGGAGATAATGAATGAATGAATGACAATGGCAGTCCATTGTCAATTGGGTAATGGGAGACGAAGCCAAATATGTGAAAAAGGTGATTGTCTGAGCTGCTAATGGTATGCGGTGGGACAGGCAAGACAGCCTTTTTGGAAATACCTGCAAACATAATATTAGTGAGCCCTTAAGCAGGTACATTAATTGGCAGGGCAGGACCTTTCTCACATTCTTGGCTCTGCCTCTCCCTCCTCAACAGGCGATCAATCATAAGTGTAATTAAACAAAATAAAACAATAGCATTATACAAAGCATATCTGTTGTAATTTATCCATTAATCCATTTATTCATCCAAAGGTTAAAAGGTTGGATTAAAAAATGGATTAATGGATAAATTACTACAGACATGCCTTTTATAATGCTATTGCTTGTAGTAATTTATCCATTAATCCATTTATTAATCCAAAGGAAGAGCCTTTGTGAGGTCCGACACTGATGTTGGACAAGGAACCTCGCTCACATTCCTGTTCTAGTTCATCCTCAAGCTGCTGAATGTGTTGAGTTCTGGACAAGTGTAGTTCTTTCAGACCCACTATACCTTTATGGACTTTAAACTGGGGCTCAGTCCTAACGAAAGGTCCTTCCTTTGGATTAATAAATGGATTCATGTATAAATTACTACAGACATGCTCTGCATGATGCTATTGTTTGTAGTAATTTATCCATTAATCCATTTATTAATCCAAAGGAAGAGCCTTTGTGAGGTCTGACACTGATGTTGGACAAGAGAACCTCACTCACATTCCTGTTCTAGTTCATCCTTAAGCTGCTGAGTGCGTTGGGTTCTGGACCAGTCTAGTTCTTTTAGACCCACCAAATCTTTATGGACTCTGGGGCTCAGTCCTGACGAAAGAGCCTTCCTTAAACTGTTCCCAAGCAGTTGCATACAATCCAATAGGCATATTTTCATTTGCATTTGGTCATTTAGCAGACGCTTTTATCCAAAGCGATTTACAAGGTGAGCACAGGGTTAATCACAACATCCCTGGAGCAATGAGGGTTAAGGGACTTGCTCAAGGACCCACACTGGTAACTTCAGTGGACCTTGGATTTGAACCCCCAACCTTCAGACTGATAGCCCAACACCCTGACCACTGAGCTACCGCACATGCAGGTGCTAAATTTGATTTACATTTGTCAATGGGACACCTTAAGAGGTGTAAACTAAGACTATTGTCCTTAAACTGTACATGTTAAGACCTTTAGGGTTTATACTTGCACAAAGTGCTTCATAAAAAAAGTTGTGTTGATGGGTGGAGGTCAATAGCGAGGGCATTGTGCTGACACCCACACAGACATGAAGAGAACATGCAAATTCAATTGAAACAGAACCCAGGTGTCCCTCTTAGAAAATCATTGATCATGCTGTGACGTGTCGCTGCCACTGTAATTAACTTAAAACTTACAGCTATGTCCTCAATCAATTTATTTTAGAAACAAATGAATGACTTACCTCATTAACTTTTGATTCTTCCATAGTCAGTCAGTTTGTTTACTCATAGTCAGTGTATTTGGCTTCGGACTTTTACTCCCTGCACCGGTCCCTCCCTCTTGCTCTTTTTTTTTCTTCTTAATCTCAGTCTCTCTGTTTGCTCTTTCAGTCGAGCTCATTGTTTTCCAGCCCCTATCAGGCCTCCATACAATCTCAGTAGTTTAGTCACATACTGACACTTAATTATTTGCACATAGTCTCTTTAATCTTTTGCATGAAAGCACACATATAAAATAACATACAGAAGAATGGCCTGTACATTATTCCAGTCCGTAAAGAAATTTCTTTGTTAGTGCTGCTTCCAAAAAAAATTTCATTGTCTTTTTACTGTCTGTTTTCTATGTGGAAAACAATTTTTAGCTTCATCATTGTAATATAGAAGTTTGTACATAGAAAACGTAACCATGCTCTGTCTCATTGTGATATAACAGTGTCCTTCACTGCTCCACCTGTACTTCACTAATGCACTAGGTGAAAGTGTGATGTAATAATACAAACAGATCAAGCTTCAGCTGTAAATTCTGTAAGGCAGAATCACTAAACAGTTTTAAGAAACTACTGAAGATGCATCCCTTTAACAAATACCTGTTGTAGAGAAAAAAAAAAGAAAAAAAAATCCCATAACTTCTGACTTGTAATGATCTCATTTGTAAGTCGCTTTGGATAAAAGCGTCTGCTAAATGATGAAATGTAAAAGTAAATGTAAATTCATTTTAAAGTATTGTTAGGCCTTCAAATTTGAGTTAAAACTATTTTAAAGTGAGCTAGATACAAATTATATAGCCAAGTGTATGTAAGCAGCCATTTTATACCATTTTTATGACTTGTGGATAAGCAACTAGCCTTGCAACCCGAAGATCCTCGGTTCGAATTCCAGTCTAACCAAGTACTATGGCTGAAGTGTCCTTAGACAAGGCATCTAACCCCAATTGCTCCCTGGTTGTTGAGTACTGACCACAACTTTGTGCACATGTGGACACTTCACTAGTTTACAGTTTTATCACTTATATTTTTTTATTGGTGTATTGTTAGGGTGGCACGGTGGCTTAGTGGTTAGCCTGTTCTCATCTCAGTGCTCGGTTTGAATCCCAATCTGGATGGAGTTTCCATGTTCTCCCCGTGTCCGCGTGGGTTTCCTCCGGGTTCTCCGGTTTCCTCCCACAGCCCGGCGCCTGAGACGTTTTCCCCTGGATGTGTTTTATAATTAACTGCATGAGTCAGCACTTTGTTGCAGCCCTTGCTGTTTTAAAAGTGCTTTATGAATAAAGCTGAGTTAAATTGAGCGTTGAGCTGTATGTTTTTTGCGTATTAGGCAAAAAGAAATACTTTAATTATAGAATTAGCGATGCCATGTTTCAGGCAATCAAAACTCTGAAACCCATCAATCTGTGTCTTTGTTTGTTTGTATAGACAGTAACTTCATAAGTATGGCGTGGAATTTGTAACCCAACACAACTTAACTACCACTTAATCTAACTAAATATCTATATTGTGGCCTTTACAGTTTAACCTACTGAATCACTTTCACAAAAGTTTATATATATATATATATATATATATATATATATATATATATATATATATATATATATATATTTTTTTTTTATTTTATTTATTTATTTATTTTTATTGAGAAGTCATGATACAAATATAGAAAGTAGTACCGAATATTTAACAGACTTCAAAAAAGATTTTACCCCATTTTTATCCCCAAGACAAAACACCTAGTAAAAAAGAAAAGAAAAAAAATCACACACCCGTACATGAATGTAAGATACTAATAAAAGTGTAAAAAATAAATAGATCAAAAAATAATAAAATGATAATAATAAAAATAATAAATTAATTAATAAATAAAATAATAATAAATATAAAAAATTCCCATATGAAAGATATAATCAGTTGGTCTAGATTATTGAAAAACATTCTAGGTAGGAACAGAGGAATTGTCTGGAAAAGAAAGAGAAATTTATCACAAAAGTTTTTTTAAGGAAAGATTGCGCCCTCTGTTGTCAGGAAATAGAATTTTTCAGGAAGGGATTTCTTCATCTTTGGTAAACTTTTACTCCTATTAATATATAAAATTATAATTTGCTTTGGGGTTTAAACAACTCATGGACGATTTAAGCACTGATTGCGCCCTTTGTTGCCCAGAAATGGCGAACTGATTTCTTCATCAATTGTTAATTTTTACTTATTCTATTAATATATAAAACGTTAGAATTTGTGTTGGGGTTTCAACAACTCAGGGGCAAAAGCCTTGGATGAACTTGCATTTTAACTATGAGTTTTCATAGTTTATTTAACGAAACTTAGTAAAGAGCGATTTGAAACGATAATGTAGGTGCCCTAGGTAGTTTATACGCGATTTGGGATTTACCCAACAGGAACCAGGCTGTCGCCGGAAGTGAAGTAGATGAACGACAACAAAAATGGCGGCGCCTGTGCAAGACGCGTCGGTGGACACACACGTGGAGAAAAAGAAAAAGAAAAAGGTGCGAATGCGAAAAGGAATAAAGTTTATATCGTGTTTTAATTACAGTAAGCGGTTTGCTATGCGGTGATGATGTTTAGACAGCCACCTGCTCCGCATCATTATGTTAGTCAGGTTCAAGAGTCTAATATTCACTTAATTATTACTATTCTTATATCTTGCTTTATCGATTTGTCGTTAATCAGCTGAACAATCACCCTAATTTGATTAGTGTAATCAATTTTCTAGATAAACTATGTAATCGATAATAACGTACTGTACACTTACCATATAGATGGACTTTGTAGTTCTACAATTACATTCTGTAGTCCATCTGTTAGTCCATATACTTTCTTAGATTCCTAAGAAACAGGATCCCTACAGAATTATTTGTGTGGTAGATGAATGTGCATATACATACATACATACATATATGTATAGTAACTTAGAGGTTAGCATGTTCTCCTCTCAGCACTAGGGATTCCCGGTTCGAATCCCCATCTGCGTGGAGTTTCCATGTTCTCCCCGTGTCCGTGTGGGTTTCCTCCGGGTTCTCCGGTTTCCTCCCACAGTCCAAAAACATGGATCAAGTCAATTGCGTTCTCCAAATTGCCCCATATAGAGTGTGTCTGTGTGAGTGAGAGTGTGCCCACCAATAGATTGGCACCCTGTCCTGGGTGTATCAGCCCAGCGCCCGAAACGTTCCCCCCTGGATAGACATGGGCATCCCCCCCTGCGACCCTATTACAATATAAAGCAGAAGATAGATATATGTATAGTACATTATAACTTGGTATATGGTCAACTGTAACAACTGCCATTTTCCCTTGGGGATTAATAAAGTATTCAGAAGTGGAGCTGATGTAATAAACAGTGAGTGTTTAGGAGGTCTATCTGTTTTTAGGAGGTGTAAAGTGACAATGTTTACACGCACTGTTTGCCCTCTGTTGTCTGTGGCACTGTTTTCTCCCTCCATAACCTGAAGTTTATTGTCTTGTATGTATTGTAATTCATGTTTTGCATGAGCTATTCACACATGTGCGCTTTATGTTGGGTTCTGAGATTGCTGTTCTGTGTACCATCTGGTTTCTCGTTCCTCTGTATACTCTACACCTGTTTATATTGTTGGAATGACAAATAAAATACTAGAATGTCTGAATATGTGAATAAACTGTCATTAAGGACTAGTCGTTACATAATCAGCTGTAATTGATGTTTATATTGTTTTAGCCATCGAAGCGATATTGGGAGGAAACGCGTGATGGGGAGGACAAGGAGGAGAAGAGTGCACCGGTGGAGACGAGTGGAGAGGAGAAACCCAATAAGCAACATATTCAGAGGGAAAAGAAACCTGGTGGAAAGTTTATATCAGGGGTACGAGAGTCTTTATTTACACTTATTTGACTGGGTCCCAGTTTGAGGCCGTTTGTGCTTTCACTCCATTAAATCTACAGTGGAACCTCGTTTTTGTTGCTAATCCGTCCACGAGCGGTCTAAAATCGATGGAAACTGAGGCACCTGTTTCCATTTAAATCAAGGTAAATTCAATTAACCGTTTTCTAGACTTCAAAATACATAACACACGTTTTATACAAAATAAATGTGGAGTTGGCGGCACGGTGGCTTAGTGTTTAGCATGTTCTCTCAGCGCTAGGGATTCCCGATTTGATTCCCCATCTAGGTGGAGTTTCCATGTTCTCCCCGTGTCTGCCTGGGTTTCCTCCGGGTTCTCTGGTTTCCTCCCACAGTCCAAAAACATGGATCAAGTCAATTGAGTTCTCCAAATTGCCCCATATAGAGTGTGAGTGTGTGCCCAGCAATAGATTGGCACCCTGTCCTGGGTCTATCTGCCCAGCACCCGAAACGGTGTCCCCTGGATGGGCATGGGGAACCCCCCCGTAACCCTAATAGAGGATAAAGCGGAAGATAATGGATGGATAAATGTGTAGTTAAATACTGAAAAAAGAACAAATAAAGAATATATACAGTATTTTATTTAAAAATAAATAAAATACTTTTGTAAGTGAACATTCAATAGAACAGTCTTCATATTTTTCACACTAACTGTTTTTGATCCAAATTAATAATTTTTTTCTCTTCAATGTCCTTTTTTGCCACAGTAGAACTTAACTTAACGGGGAGAATGAGATTTGTATACACATCCCATGAGCACGCAGATTAAATCCATAGCTACCGAAATCAGACACAATTTTCATGGAAAAAATCGATGAACGCTGAATCCGCTGATATCAGAAGACAACGAAAACAGGTTCCGCTGTAAACCGAATCTCAGAAGCTACTTTATTAACTGGTTTGTCTCTGTTTTAGAAAGAGGACCCATTTCCTGGTGATGCACCTGTTCCAGTTAATCAGCTAAAGAAGTTTCAGCGAGGCAAGAAATTCAAAATGGTGACGTTGTGCTTTATTATGTTTATATTATTATTGATGGTACATGAGGTCTATGGTGCAGACACTTTCATCCAAAGCATCTTACAAATATACTATGCTGAAAAACCCTGGTTTGGGTCAGAACACAGGGTTGGCCCTGTTGTAGCTCATTTGGATCAATGAGGCTTAAGTGTCTTGCTCAAGGACCCACATTAGTGACTTCAGTGGACCTGGGATTTGAACCCACAATTTTCAGATTGACAGCCCTAAGCTACCTACTGAGCTACCGCACCCCAAACCACATGGCAGAAATTTGATAAGCAGGTGCGCACATATGCCTGGAGCAATGGGTAGCCCTGTACGCAGTGCCTGGGGAGTTTAAATTATTTGGTGGGACTGGGAATCGAACCCGTTACAAGACTGGTTCTTTGATCACAAGCCTACGACTGCGCCTGGACACTAAGAATTTAACACTAAGAATGTTAGTGTATATTGTCCTAATAAATAATAATAATAATCAGGGGTGGCACGGTGGCTTAGTGGTTAGCATGTTCGCCTCGGTGCGAGGTATTCCCGGTTCGAATCCCCATCTGGGTGGATTTTCCATGTTCTCCCCGTGTCTGCGTGGGTTTCCTCCGGGTTCTCCGGTTTCCTCCCACAGTCCAAAAACATGGATCAAGTCAATTAAGTTCTCCAAATTGCCCCATATAGAGTGTGTGTGTGTCTGTGTGAGTGAGTTTGTACCCAGTGATAGATTGGCGTCCTGTCCTGGGTTTATCTGCCCCCCCGCGACCCCAATATTGGATACTGTTAGACCTCACAAGCTGCAGGCTGCATTAGACAACTTGTCACTGGAAACTGATCCCCTTCACCCTGCCCTCTCACAGGAGTCGAAGCAAACGCGCCAAAAGCTGAAGGACACAATCCTCAAATCGGAAGCACATGCTGACCTGGCTCAAAAACAGGCTGCGCGATGTGACCTGATCCTCCCAGAGGATGCTGGGTAACCCAATTTTTTATATGCTTCATGCTGGAGATTTGATCAGGATACAGCTAACTGCATTCTAATCGACCGGTGCTGTTTCATCAGGTTTCTCGAAGGAGACGAGGGAGAGGACACATGTATTATATCACAGGAAGACATCGCAGAGGCGGTGGACATCACATCAGGGGCTAAGGTGACCTTCTACATTGTATTAACCAGGCATATTGTTCACATTAAAACACATTTAGTGCCTTGTTTGGGTTGGACGTGCTTTTCTCTGTCTGTCTGCAGTATTTTAATCTGGACCTGACCCAGTTCGGACCCTACAGACTCGATTACAGCCGGACAGGCAGGTCAGTGCTGGGATTCTGCGAATGTCTCATTGTTTCCTTTGATTGTGACATGGAATCTTATTAAATTGAGGAACTGTGTTCAGGCATCTGGTGCTGGGTGGAAGACGAGGTCATGTGACTTGCATCGAATGGCAGACCAAAAATCTGATGTGCGAGATGAACGTCATGGAAACCGTTCAGGATGTGAAGTGAGTCTGTTGATTCGAGTCACTTAAACGGCCGTTTATTCGATACACCTCCTTGTAACTACACCATCAGCTTCATTAACCTATATTGCTTAATTAAGCTCTATACATTAATCTCTATTCATTAACACCAGGGGGCAGTATAGTACCGACATATTGCCTTCTGCATGGTTTGGACTGGTGTGGAGAATATGCAAAATCCACACTTAGCTTGGACCTAGCCCGGTAATTAATCTGAGAACCTAAGGGGAAGGTTATATATTATTAATGAGAGAATAAATCGTTTTTGCAATTAATGACAATTAAAAATTTACAAGTAATGAATAGTAATTGTTTTAACATTCAGCCCTGTGTTGTTTTTGTGTTTTTTTTTATAACAAAATGCTATTTCGTGTTCGCAAGAAATGAATAACAAATATTTAAAAGTACAAATTAGAATGGGTGGAGACAAAAAAAACTTTAAAAATTTTCCATCCATCCATTATCTTCCACTTTATCCTCTATTAGGGTCGCGGTGGGGTTCCCCATGCCCATCCAGGGGAGAACGTCTCGGGCGCTGGGCAGATACACCCAGGAGAGGGTGCCAATCCATTGCTGGGCACACACTCACACATACAGACACGCACACAAACACAATTTGGAGAACTCAATTGACTTGATCCATGTTTTTGGACTGTGGGAGGAAACCGGAGAACCCGGAGGAAACCCACGCGGAAACCACTATGCCACCGTGCCGCTCCTTTTTAAAATTTATTTTATTAATTTCTTAATTTATTTGAAACACCTGTTACTGTAAACATACTTAGCTTATTGCGTATTTGACCTATATTCACGTGCGCCTCACTTGTTTCCCCACTAGGTGGCTTCACACTGAGGCCATGTTCGCAGTAGCTCAGAAGAAATGGCTCTACATCTACGACTCGAACGGCATCGAGCTGCACTGCATCAAAAAGTTCAACGACGTTCTGCGCATGCAGTACCTTCCCTACCACTTCCTTCTCGCCACGGCGGTGGGTTCTGTTCTGTTTTATTCACCCCCCTCTTCTAAGGTTTGGTGCTTCTTACTTCTACCTCTCGTTATTCTGATCTTTATCTATTTATCTCCAGAGTGCCACAGGTTTCCTGCAATACCTAGACGTGTCTGTGGGGAAGGAGGTCGTGGCTATTTGCACCAAAGCTGGCCGTCTGGACGTGATGGCACAAAACCCCCATAATGCCATCATCCACCTTGGGCACCCCACTGGCACGGTCAGCCTGTGGTCACCCAATCAGAAGGAGCCGCTTGTTAAGATGCTGTGTCACCGTGGCGCTGTTCGTTCGGTGGCTGTAGACAAGTCAGGGATGTAAGTGTACAGGATGTGTGTGCTAAGTAACTGGCCAGGTCGGTTTGGGTGGTCGTGTCATCCCTGTGTGTTGTTATGTGACAGGTACATGGTGACGTCAGGACTAGACCGGAAATTAAAGGTTTACGACATTCGCACTTTTCAACCCCTCCATTCCTCATTTTTACCCGCTGGAGCCTCCTGTCTGTCGCTCAGTCAGCGGGGTCTGCTCAGTGCTGCTACAGGGGATGTCGTCCAGGTACACACCCATCCTCAATATGTGGTCACCCCTTTATAAGACTGTATTAAGTTCAATGGAATTATGTTGCTATGAATACTGAATTCTATTATTCTGTTATTTAGAAGGGTGGCTTAGTGGTTAGCACGTTCTCCTCTCAGCTCTAGCGATTCCCGGTTCGAATCCCCATCTGGGTGGAGATTCCATGTTCTCCCCGTGTCTGCGTGGGTTTCCTCCGGGTTCTCCGGTTTCCTCCCACAGTCCAAAAACATGGATGAAGTCAATTGAATTTTTCAAATTGCCCCATATAGAGTGTGTCTGTGTGAGTGAGTGTGTGCTCAGTGATAGATTGGCACCCTGTCCTGGGTGTATCTGCCCAGCGCCCTAAACGTTTTCCCCTGGATGGACATGGACACCCCCCCCCACCGCGACCCCATTACAATATAAAGCAGAAGAAGATGAAAGGATATATGTATCGTACATTATAACTTGGTATATGGTGAACTGTAACAACTGCCATTTTCCTTTGGGGATCAATAAAATATTCACACGAGGAGCTTCAGTTCTCCAAATTGCCCCATATAGTGTGTGTTTGTGTGAGTGAGTGTGTGCCCAGTGATAGATTGGCGCCATGTTCTGGGTGTATCTGGATGGATGTGTCTTATTGAGTTTACAGTAAGTGGTTACAGGGTTTGGTAGGTAATGTCTATAGTTAGCTTTAATGGTGAGTTCTACAAACTTTACTGTTGAGAACATTGCAGTTCCTTATGGGTGGATGGTTTAGTGGAGTCCACTGTGGGTGGATGGAGTGACACCCTACATGTTTATCCACAGGTGTACCGGGACGTGTGGGGAGGAGAACCAATTAAAAAGCCCTACATGGCACATCGGTTGAAAGGAACAGTGTGGGGTGTTGGGTACTGCCCCTTCGAGGATGTTCTGGGGGTTGGACATGCACAAGGGTTTTCGAGTTTGATCGTGCCAGGTGATTTCATACACACACAAATACACACATCATGTATCTTCTCCAACCAGTGTTGATTTTTCTCGCATGGCTTCTTTTATTGTTTAAAATTAGCTTATATTAATATTTTTGCTTTAAGGTGCCGGTGAGCCGAACTTCGACGCTCTGGACGTGAACCCCTACCGAAGTGCCAAGCAGAGGCAGGAATGGGAGGTCAAGGCTCTGCTGGAGAAGGTCCAACCTGAACTAATTGGCCTGGACCCAAGAATGCTGGCTGAAGTGGACAAGGCCACCTTCGAGCAAAGGCATAAGGAGCGAGTGGAGATGTTGGTAGGTTCTCCTTAGGGGGTGCTGTGCTGCGCGTTTAAATGAATTTTTATTATTATTTATTTATTTTAATTAAATTTTTTTATCTTTACATTATTTCTTGTCCCTTGCATAATGTCTCAGGAACTGCTATATTAGTGTCTGCCACCAGGGGGAGGTTGGAAACACATTGTACACAATGCTAAAGCTCATTAAGTGTGCAACCCCACTGTGGACTGATATCAACTTTGTGGGGCTGCAGTAAAAGTGGGATGTTCCTGGGGGCGGAGCTTCAAGTCTAGCGTTTGGTATTTAAATGTCGCTGTGGTTGTGTTGCAGGGTTTTGATCCGTTAGCGCCCGAAAAGTTCCGGCCGAGGCATAAAAAGAAAGGAGGAAGTTCTGCTGGTGCAGTGGAGAAGAGGAAGAAGAAAGTGGCTCATGAGGATCAGAGGGTATTCATGCACACACACACACACACACACACACACACACACACACACACACAGTGTTCACAAAGGACACACACCCAAGTCCCCGCCTTCACACATAGAGGAAGGCATTGCACATAGTTTTGCGAGTGTGTCTGTCCGAGGTCAGAACCCTGGTTTTGGCTAAAAAGTCCTGTCTTATGTCATCGCTCTGTGAGCCAATCAGGTTTCTCAGCATCCACTCTACGAATCTTGCATTACACTGTACAGTAGGGAACAGAAAAGGACATTTCCCAAAATGTTCCCTTAAATCCATCCGTCCATTATCTTCCGCTTTATCCTTTTTATTAGGGTCGCAGAGGTTCCCCCATGCCCATCCAGGGGAAAACGTCTCGGGCGCTGGGCAGATACACCCAGGACAGGGTATCACTGGGCACACACTCACACCGACACACTCTATATGGGGCAATTTGGAGAATTCAATTGACCTTGATCCATGTTTTTGGACTGTGGGAGGAAACCGGAGAACCAGGAGGAAACCCACACGGACACGGGGAGAACATGGAAACTCCTGGTTCGAATCCCCATCTGGGAGAGGCGAACGTGCTAACCACTAAGCCACCATGCCACCCCCCTTAAGTCCAACAGCATGAAATTGTCTATAAGGTCAGGTGGTTAATATCAGGTAGAATTAGGAGGTGTGGCCTAATACTTGTGTTCCTATAAGGAACAAATTCATAGCTAGTTGCATCTGTGCTGTTCTCACCGGTGTCATGGGGGCATGTTATTTGACTCGATCTCGCCCTTCCTCTTCCTGCAGGACGTGATACGAAAGACAGTGGAGGAACGGATGGCGAGGGAGAAGGAGAGAAAGGCGAATGATGACGAACAGGCTGAACGGAAGAAGAAAACCGCACTGGATCGTTTCAAGAAGTAGTCAGACATGATGTTCTGACTGGTTGTTTCGTGTGTGTGTGTGTGTGTGTGTGTGTGTGTGTGTGTGTGTGTGTGTACAGAACCAAACCCTTTTTTGTACCCAACTTGAACTTTTCCACGTTACCCATCTGTACCATTACAAATCTATTAGGAATTTAAATAATAAAAAAAGGTTAATGATTTGCTCTCCTTCATTGATTCTAATAGATAATTTACTCTTCACTGCATTCTCTTTCCCGTAACATCCCCCACCCCCAACTCTGTACTGGCTGATCTTAAATGATAATGTCTGAAGTTATTTATTTTACTTTACAATTTATTTTACTTTAATAGTAGAGTTAACAATCACAAATAATAGACCAGTTTATGGTTTTCTGTTAGAATTTTCCAAGTTTCTCACATGTGCACAGGGTGTTCTTTCTCTCTCTACCCCCCCCCCCATCTCTACACACAGTAAAACAGTATTATACCATATAAACATCTAATGACATCAGTCACACTGACTCCACTTCCTGAAAAGGGTGTTACCCCATCATGCAAGCAGTGCTCACTGTGCACAAGATATTTTACTGTGCATATATATATTTATTCATTCATTCATCTTTCGCTTTATCCTCTATTAGGGTCGTGGTGGGGCTCCCCATGCCCATCCAGGGGAGAACGTTTCGGGCACTGGGCAGATAGACCCAGGACAGGGCGCCAATCCATCGCTGGGCACACACTCACTCACATAGACACACTATATGGGGCAATTTGTAGAATTTAATTGACTTGATCTATTTTTTTGGACTGTAGGAGGTAACCAGAGAACCCGGAGGAAACCCACGCGGACACGGGGAGAACATGGAAACTCCACCCAGATGGGGATTCGAACCGGAAACTCTTAGCGCTGAGAGGCGAACGTGGGGGGGTTCCCCAAGCCCATCCAGGGGAAAACATTTTGGGCACAGGGCAAATACACCCAGGACAGGACACTCTATTGCTGGGCACACACTCACACAGAACATGCTAACCACTTAGCCACTGCGCCACCCTATATATATATATATATATACACTTGCATACAAATAATCACTTGCCTTTTTTTTTTTTTTGGTTTGCACCTATACCCGTTCCACTTGTATGTATGCACAGCACAGAACCTGTTTTGTTTTTTTTTTTACCTGGACACAATGAGAACCTGAGGCCAGGTCTAGTGAGGAACTGGCTTTATTCACACATAAACACAACCCGATGCTCTCCTACCACACTAATTCAGCTGGCCCACAGTGCAGGTATCATATGAACAGCAGATGATATGATGTTTGGCCGTGGTGGTGCGCTAGTACCAATACATCAGACATGGACAGTGCAATAATGTATATATATATATATATATATACATATGTATGTATGTTCACACCCCACATAACCACAAGAGTGCAAGAGATGAGTTGCAATATTGTTTTTTATACTACATTATAATGGGTGTTAGTATTTGGTCATTTTTCTGTCAATATACAGTATATACATTAAAGTTGCATTGTGTGCTCTTTACATTTTTTTATATAATACTGCTTGGATCGCACCTCTTGGTGTTGCATAGCAAGATTGTTGCATTATATTCCCTTTCCTGGCTCTAGATTCTAATTTATACGTTAAAAATTATTGCATATGCTCTATGACCGATTAACTTTAATAGTTTGGAGCTACAGATGCAGGTCATACTGACGTGTATGCTGAAAGATAGTAAGTGACAGGTCGTCATCGTAGAGATGCAGCAGTCAGAATTCCCACCTCGGTGCAAGAGGAGTTTCCTCTTGGGTCACTGATTTCCTCCCACAATGCTGATGGGTAAGAGATAATACACTGTCCTGGAGGTTAGGGGCATAGACAGTGTTCCAATAAATCTTTCCCCCTTCTACCCTTTAGCTGTTCCACTTATTGGAATTTGAACTGCCCCTGAAATGTGTTTACATTTCAGGTCTGTATCTATGGAAAAGCCTTGTGACCTGAAAGTCCCCGGTTCGATTCCCCGTCCCACCAAGTACTATGGCTAACGTGCCATTGGGCAAGACACCTGCAATTGCTTGCCAGGCTCTGTATACAGGGCTGCCCACCACTCCGGGCACGTGGGGAGCGGTAGCTCAGTGGTTAGGGTGGTGGGCTTTCAATCTGAAGGTTGGGAGTTCAAATCCCAGGTCCACTGAAGTTACCAGTGTGGGTCCTTGAGCAAGACACTTAACCCTCATTGCTCCAGGGATGTTGTGATTAACCCTGTGCTCACCTTGTAAGTCGCTTTGGATAAAAGCGTCCAATAAATGACCTAATGTAATGTTTGCTCACGTCACTCGTGTGCGTGTTTCAAGTGGTGAACTACAGTGTAGGTCACTGACCTATTATTTCCACTTGGTCGTGTCCAAAAATGTGCAGCAGGAATATGAGTCCGTGGACTTTAACACCCCCAGCAGCAGTTCTTTGAGTTTAGGAACGAGACTAGCGGTCTATTAGAGGCCGATATTCACCTTGGACTCAGAATGGGTCACTTATTAACATTAACAATTAAACTAGTCGCATCACATGTGCCTGTGGCTTAAACAGTGGTTCATTGTACCTCATGCAGTAAGGTCCAGTGGACTCCTGTTGCATAATCAAAGCTTTTCCATCAGAAGGGTGCATCTGTGACAGGTGGGGCAAATTGGAGCCAATGCTAAAAGCTTCTGCCCAGCAGACTGCCTTCAGTGATGGGTCAATTTATTGGCTACTGAATGCTGTATACAGAAAGTGCTGGTCTGGTTCCAAGGATTAAATATATCAGGTGTTGACTAAAACAAATAAAGGTCGACATGTTCAAGGGCTTGTCTAGGTGCAGTCACATAGTTGGTGTTGGGCATTATCGGTGCTAGAGTCCGAACAGTGATAAAGGACTTCGCAAGCCAAAAAGCTGAAAACTGGAACTCTGCAGTCAATCCCAAAAAAGTTATTAGTAGGACAGTTGGAAGAAGCTGTAAGTTTTGGCCACAACTTGTCGATTCTGCACTTCCAAATTAGTCGCAGGCTCATGTTTTACTGCCCCACGGTGACAAAATGCCTAGACAGTGAGCGAAAAGCAAGCTTCTGGGCTTTGGGTCACGTTTTCATCTTCAGTTTCACGACGCCTCCCACAAACGCTCGGATCTTGCAAATGCCCAACGAGATTCGAACTGCCAGCCAGGAGCAAGGACCTGCTGAGTGCATGTCCCCCCAGTAGCGCAGCATTTCCTCAGGTGTAGTGTGGTGCACCGAGACCATAGACTGGTAACAGCAGCGTGAATACGGCACACCTGGTCCCCCAGAAAAATATGGGCAGTGGGTGGGTGCGATTCCGGCCGTGTGAGCCAATAATCCTAGGAAGACGTCTTCGGGAGGCAGTGGTTTGGGTAAGGGGACAGCAGCTGCTGCCAGGGAGATCTTTAGAACGGCAGGTCGGGACAGGATGTACGCCGTTCCACTGCAGTAGTCTGGAAAGACCTTGCCTTCGAAGACAGCCTGGGAAACGTAGTGCCTGCTGGCAGGATTGCGGTCCGGCACAACCCTCATGTGCACCCGGCCAAGGTAGAGTTCTCCTTGTTCACTGTGTGTTGTTCCCCAGTTTTGGTCAATGTATTGCAACATGTGGTCCAGGTTGAACATCACATCGTCATCCACTTTGGCCAAATATGGCGCTTCTGAGCAAAAGCGTCGCGCCCACGCCAACATAGAAAGGGTCTTTAGGGTCAGGTTGGCGTATGAGTCCAGGAAACGGCCTTGCACCAGATCCCCTCGTTCCCTTGCTTCTTCTACCAGAGCTTTGGTCACAACGGGGTCTGTCGTCTGGCCCAACATGAACAACGTCATCACCCTGTGACCCCGGACGTGAACTGCGCCACCCCAGGTATCACGGATGGCCTGCCGCTCCTTGAAGTTGCCGGGAGCCGATGTCACCAAGGTGATGACATAGGGTTTCGCCCTCTGGCACACGAGTTGACTCGGCATAAGGAGATATTCCTCAGGGCGTGTAGGGGGCACACTTTGGGGAAGGGCTTCACCAAGGGAGTGTTCCACCCCACTTATGCTGAGGCGAGTGACCCAGGACTCGATGCGGTCGATAAAGAGGACTGAAAAAAGACTGGCAAAGGTCATCAGGCACAGCAACGGGGCCAAGCCAGCATGTTTCACCAAACGAACTTTACAGACCCAGAACCCTCGCACCAACATCACGGCAAGCGGTACAAGAATCTATGAGCTACAGGAAGGTATCTTTTCGGTTTGTTTTACCATCCACATCTCTTTGGTTTGGTTTGCAGGAATGTAGTCGAGGTTCTGTGAATGTTAACTCCACATTATAATTGGGTTTCATTTGGAAAACTGAAAAAGTCATTGACATGTTTGTGATGGTTGCTGGTGAAAGTCAATTTCCATGTGTTCAGGTGGATCTTATAATGGGAGATGCCAAGGGAGATAAAAATTGAGCAAATGAACAACATCTGTAACATCTGTAGTGATCCTGCATCTCAGGCCTCCTGAAATAAATGAAGAAACGATAATTATTAGTTCAGAACTGAGAAATCTATAGTTATGATGCAGGGTAAAGGGGGTGTTGTGCAGGGGTGGTGATGCAGAGAGTGGTGATGCAGGGTAAAGGGGGTGTTGTGCAGGGGTGGTGATGCAGGATAAAGGGGGTGTTGTGCAGGGGTGGTGATGCACAGAGTGGTGATGCAGGGTAAAGGGGGTGTTGTGCAGGGATGCTGATGCAGGATAAAAGGGGTGTTGTGCAGGGGTGGTGATGTGTGGCGGCACGGTGGCTTAGTGGTTTGCCTCTCAGCACTAGGAATTCCCGGTTCGAATCCCATTCTGGGTGGAGTTCCCATATTCTCCCTGCATCCGCGTGGGTTTCCTCCAGGTCCTTTGGTTTCCTCCCACAGCCCAAAAACATGTATTTGAATTCTCCAAATTGCCCCATATAGAGTGTGTCTGTGTTAGTGAGTGTGTGTCCAGCGATAGATTGGCGCCCTGTCCTGTGTGTATCTGCCCAGCACCCGAGACATTCTCCCCTGGATGCCCCCCCCCCTCCCCAGTAGAGGGTAAAGTGGAAGATAATGGAAGGATGAATCGATGGTCTAACCAAAAATCCATCACTGGTTTTGTGTTGCAGTCCATCACTGATGAGGAACAAAAGTACTGGGACACCAGGAACTTTTTTAAGGTCAGACCATGCACACAATCTCTGTTCCAATTCATCCCAAACGTGTTGGATGCTGTTAAGCCGTGGGCCAGTCTAGGTCTAGGTGGAGTTATCAGGCAGAGGGCGGTGGATCAGATCCCCCTTAATTTCACCTTAAATCGGATTCTGCGCGTAAATTGATTGTATTTTATTACAACGTATTTATTTAATACAACCTTAATGTGTAAAAGCAGTAACATAGTTTTGTTTCTGGTTTATTTTTGGCATCTTCGCATTAGATTTCGTCGTACACTGAAGGGGGTAGGACACACATCAGTATGCCATGAGGGCAAATAAACAGAAGCTCGTTTCTTTACCACGTTCCTGTTTACAGACGGCTTTTTTAATAATAGAAAGCGTGTACGCCTCGTTCAACAATGGTACAGCTATAGAAATACAATTTAAAGGAACCAACCATGATTTTGCGGTCCGTTATGCGCGCATATCCGTCTTCTTGTTGTCCCCAGGCGCGTTAGAGGATCTTGAAGTTCGGCTGGATTTTATAACAGCATGGCTGTAAACACGACGTCAGCAGATTTTTAGACGCTCAGTACGATTCGTTGCGATAACATCTACCCTCAAATCCACAGTCATCTTTGGGTCTCGTACGAATCTGTTGTAAAACGAAAATGTGCGCATTATATACATATTGAAAATATGCGCCGTCTGGCGGTAAAGAATGGCATTGCTGCCCATTGAACCTGCTTTATGATGTGTCATGGCGATGGGTAGACTAAAATATGCCACCAGCTAGCATATTGTCGCCAAATTGACTTCTTATTTACGAGACAACTTATTGACGAGATAAATTGCACAATGTTGGGTTGCATTGCATTCATTTATCCTAACTGAAAGTGGGGCCATGTTCTCCCCGTGTCTGCGTGGGTTTCCTCCCACAGTCCAAAAGCATGGATCAAATCAATTGTGTTCTCAAAAATTGCTCCATATAGAGTGTGTCTGTGTGAGTGAGTGTGTGCCCAGTGATGGATTGGCGCCCTGTCCTGGGTCTATCTGCCCAGCGCCCGAGATGTTCTCCCCTGGATGGGCATGGGGAACCCCACCGCGACCCTAATAGAGGATAAAGTGGGAGATAATAAATGAGTGAATGAAAGTAGGACAGCACGGTGGCTTAGTGGTTAGCATGTTTTCTTCTCAGCGCTAGGGATTCCCGGTTCGAATCCCAATCTGGGTGGAGTTTCCGTGGGTTTCCGCCGAGTTCTCCGGTTTCCTCCCACAGTCCAAAAACATGGATCAAGGTCAACTGAATTCTCCAAATTGCCCCATATAGAGTGTTTGCGTGTGTCTGTGTGAGTAAGTATGTGCCCAGTGATAGATTGGTGCCCTCTCCTGGGTGTATTTGCCCAGTGCCCGAAACGTTCTCCCCTGGAGCCCCCCCGCAACCCTCGTAGAGGATAAAAGCGGAAGATAGTGGTTGGTTGGTTGGTTGGTTGGTTGGTAGACTCGCTAAAATATGCCACCATATTGTCGCCAAATTGACTTCTTCTTAACAACTTATTGACGAGATAAATTGCATAATGTTGGAATTTATTATACATAAAAACACATTAATTGCATTAATTTATCCTAACTGTTTGAAAGTATGTAATCTACAGTATACAGTATGTGTTGTAATAGTTCAACTGAACATGTAAAATAGGAACTGTTGGATGTTTTGACAAGATAAAAAACTTATCTGGTGGGTTTTATGCAAACACACCCAAAAGAATCCCAGTCCACCTTGGGATATATACAGAGACACAGCCATGGATGGGCAGAGCTCTCTCTTCAATCATGGTTGCCAGCCATTGCTGATTTTTTTCAGTATACTTGGTTATTTATTCAGTAAAACACATCAAATTCTTTTGGAACGAAACTGCTGTCTTCTGACCGTTTATTGGAACATAACAATAATATATACAAGTATTAAAACAACTGAATTTAGGTGGAATATAAAAGTCAAACAATTTGTGGTATCTTAATGTCGACTTATTTTAAGAAGCAATGGTTTAAACTGCAAATAGCAGGAGCATCCAAATACTTACCATACTCTATTTAAACAGTATACAACCATATGCTGTCCCTCCCTGTCCTCCGCCCTTACCACATCCATTCTCTTAGGCCTTCTACCTCCACCTACCCGACGGTACCATCCTCAACATCCTTCTGCCAATATAAACCTCATCCTTCCTTTGTACATGTCCAATCCACCTTAATCTCATAACCTCCATAACCGTCTCCAAAACCTTCCTGTACTAAACTCATACCTTATTTTCTCCATATTTATCAATTCCAGTGATAATCACAGCATTGTCATCCTAATTCCTTCCTTCCTTTTGGTCAGAGCCATTGTCTCTAAGCTGCAGGTCTCGTTATGGTTCATTCTTACATCCATTTAGCCCTGCTTGCACTTTTATTTCCATTTCGCTCCTAGAGTCGCAATTACTTTGTGCATTGGACCACAAGAATTTAAACTCATCTTTTTTTTTGCAAATTAATCTTTCCACCATTTTCCCTTCACACATGTGCACTTTGAATAGATTTAGAACTGTTTATGCAGCTCCACCTTCACTTCAAACCTAAATGTCATTCCTACTGTACATTCCATCACTGTCACACAGTCCTTATACATACACACACAGTAACAAGCATCACAAACCAGTACAATACATTACTTGTAAAATTCTAGTCAAGTACTTACTGCGTCAGATCCAGCAAAGTGTGGTTGCATACCAGCTTACACACACAGACAAACACACATTCAGGAAAATGAGTCTAGCCAAGCAGATACTTTGCATGTGCACAAAAAAAATCACAAAATGTTTACCTTTTCTTTCCTATTAACAATCTAATTCTTCTAAGAGCTAAAATATTAGTTTATACCAGTTACACTAGTCTTTTTAAGATAACATACCTTCACTGGTTTAACTATACACTAAACAGTCACTTTATTGGAAGCTCCTGCCCCTTTTTTGCTCATTATTAAAGATTTTCATGTATGGAAATAAGACACGTGACTCCAGAGAACAAGATAAAATCAAGAGAACTCACAATATGTGCGTGTTGGCACAGTGGATAGTGTGTTTGGCTATCAGTCTGAAAGATGCAAATCCCAAATTACACTAAAGTTACAAGGGTGGGTTCTTGAGCAAGCCCAATGAGAGAGGAATTTTGAGACCTTTTGTGGCCTTGTCTCTGTATGTGAAATCATTTGCAACATTTTAACAACTGAAATTATACATCGCCCTAACGGCACTTACTTAACTGCCACTAGTCAACTTCCTTTTTATACTAGAAATGCTTGTGTTAATTCACACATATGAGGGCAAAGGGTTTGGCTATCTGTCTAAAAATACTTTGTAAGAATAAACCTGTTTAGAGAAGCCTGTCTGGTTTTACTCCTAACGTTTAATACTTAACTGACCCTGTATCGTGGCCCAAAACATCAAGATGGGATACTTCAGTTAAGTGTCTGCAAAATTTCCAAATGTAAATAAGAAAATTAAACAGTAAGAGTATATCAGAATCAGAATACTTTATTAATCCACGGGGGAAATTGCAGATGTAATATTTGCATAATGCTCCTAATTGCTCCTATGTCCTATATTCTAGTACATACTGCATAATGCACCCTAATCCACATACGACCCAGCGTAATTAATCTACAGTATATATCACATATGGTCAGTGTAGGGCATGTATAATGTATTCCGTCATGGCTGGCATTCTGTTTAAACCAGTGCTTCTCCCTGGGGGGGGGGGGGCGCATAACAATATATCACAGAGCAAGTGATATTAAGTGTACTGAACAAACCATCAAGAGACAACATGGAAAAATATTTAAGAGGGATGAGGATAGAAAGGAGGAGAGAGACGAAGATAACGAGACCAACTAAAGTCAACCGAAAGCTAAATGTCGAAGCGTATGTAGCGCCTGGCTTCACTGTAACTGTAACTTCACTGTAACTGAGGTGGGAGACGAAGAAAGACCGGCGTGTCTGCTGTGTCTTAAAATGTTGGCAGCGGACAGCATGAAGCCAAATAAATGAAGGCGTCACATCACTCAAGACATTACACCCCAATCACGCTGATAACCGCTTGAGTTTTTAATCGAAAACATGACTAGTAGAGCCAGCAATCATCCCGCTTTATGAAAGCTACTTCAGAAAAGCTGTGCTGCAAAACGGGCGCGTTGGAGACATTAGTTCTGACTCCCTCAAAAAAAAAAAAAAAACAGCACAAATGATTGTATACATTTTTGTTTTGTAGGTTAAAGTGTTAATAAATTATGCTCCTGAATTAATGATGCTGATGAATTTAAATATTATTATTTAGTGATTTTATTTCATTTCATTTTTCAGTATCAAATGCCGAAGGCGGCACGGTGGCTTAGTGGTTAGCACCACGTTCCATGTTCTCCCCGTGTCTGCGTGGGTTTCCTCCGGGTTCTCCGGTTTCCTCCCACAGTCCAAAAACATGGATCAAGTTAATTGAATTCTCAAAATTGCCCAATTTAGAGTGTGTCTGTGTGAGTGAGTGTGTGCCCAGCGATGGATTGGCGCCCTGTCCTGGGTCTATCTGCCCAGCGCCCGAGACGTTCTCCCCTGGATGGGCATGGGGAACCCCACCGCGACCCTCATAGAGGATAAGCGGAAGATAATGAATGAATGAATGAATGAGTATCAAATGCCAGTCAGTTCAAAAATGTTTCTAGTTTAAATAAGGATTTCATTTGTTTCTGTTACAAACTAAAAAACAAAGTTAATCAAATGATTCTGTTCTAAGTTGATCTAGATTTCTTTCTTGTATTCTTTATTGTTAATGAGGATACATTGTTATAAAAGAGGTGTATTTAATACAAATTTATAGACGATTCATACTACATTGGTCGTGTAAAAATACTTTATCCCATTTTGTCATGTAGGGGGGGGCAGGGTAGCTCAGTGGTCAGGGCATTTGGCTATCAATCTGAAGGTTGGGGGTTCAAATCCCAGGTCCACTGAAGTTACCAGTGTGGGTCCTTGAGCGAGACCCTTAACCCTCATTGCTCCAGGGATGTTGTGATTAACCCTGTGCTCACCTTGTAAGTCGCTTTGGGTAAAAGCGTCTGCTAAATGACCAAAAAGTAAAGTAAAGTAAGGGGGGGTGAGGTGAGTGTGTGTGGGGGGGCAAAATGCTTTCTTCTTCCTAGGGGGGGGGCTTAACAGAAAAGAATTGAGAATCACTGTACTACATTGATGTGTAGTAAACACTACACAGTATCCGCAGCACGGTACTCTGGAGTTAGTGTGCACTGCTATAAACCGCAGTATGTATTTTTCCGAGCGGCCAGAGCCGACGTGGGATTCCACCAATCAGCGCGCGCCTTCGAGGGCAAACGGGGTGACGTCAGCGCCGTGCCAGACGTCGGAGCTGGTGCGCTCGGGCGGAGAGGGAAGGAAGAGGAAAAACTCCCAGCAGGCCGAAACGGGGTCACGAACTATGACCTTTCACAGGAGAAAAACAATAACAAATCGTTTTTATCCAACGCCGCGGCTTTAAAAGGGGTCGCTGGAACTCGCAGGTAGGTCATGCGCGCGTTTTTCGCCTTTCCCTGTGAGAATAATGATACATGATAAAAAGCGGTTTGTAGCGGGAGCCCGTCGCTTCCACAGCTAACGCCTCAGAGCGCCGGCTGACGCAGTTCCGCGGGTTCGTACGCCGCCCTCAATGTCTGTGCTTTCACTGTAAACGCCCCGGAATATTGCGAGTCCCTGGTCCGCGTTTCCGTGCGAGAGAGATGGCCAACAAAGCGGCTACGCGGTTAGCACGTTAGCTGGCGAGCTAACTGTAAACGGACTCGGATGCACCGCGAGTCGACACCAACGATTCACATGCGCAAATGGGAGGCATAGCCCGAGTAGGAGTCGAGTGACATGCCGATTCCGAACAGTTCAACTGATTCGGCTCAAGTTCACTTGGTGCCAACGTATGAGCTCGCTTCAAAATGGCATACCGCGTACCTGCCTTCAAATCCACAGAACTGTCAAATCAACCCGAGTTTAAAAGCAAAATCCGTGTAAAGTAAACTTATTGCTAAATGTTATCGTCATGTGAGCACAATATCATTTAATAAAAAGCTTTTATTCACCTCATAATAATAGCAATTAACGTAACAGAGTGTGATTTGGTTACAATTTCATCCATTATCTTCCGCTTTATCCTCTATTAGGGTCGTGGGGGAGGGGTTCTCCATGCCTATCCATGGGATAACGTTTCGGGCGCTGGGCAGATACACCCAGAACAGGGCTGGGCGCACACACACACACACACACAGACACACTCTATATGGGGCAATTTGGAGAATTCATTTCACCTTGATCTATGTTTTTGGACTGCGGGAGGAAATCGGAGCACCCGGAGGAAACCCACACGGACACGGAGAGAACATGGAAACTCCACCCAGATTGGGATTCGAAATGGGAATCCCTAGCGCTAAGAGGTGTATGTGCTAACCACTAAGCCAATTAATTGGTTACAATTAATTATTAGAAAATTTTGGTCCCCTATCATTTTGCGTAATTAACCTACAGTATATCACATTTTAAGTCACTTGTAGGCTTATTATGTTATATGGTCAGTGTATTGCATATATAATGTATTCCGTCATGGCTGCCATTTTGTTTAAACTAACCAAAAAGGTATTATAACTGGTGAGATGTATGTAGAATTGTGGTTTTAAAAGCAAAATCTGTGTAAAATGAACTTCATAAATGTTATCTTCCTGTGAGCACAATTTCATTTAAGAAAAACCTTCTATTCACCTCATAATAATAGCAATAAACGTAAAAGAGTATGATTTGGTTACAATTCATTATTAGAAAATTTGGTCTCCTATCATTTTGAAGCACCTTCAAACCACATACAACCCAGCGTAATTAACCTACAGTACATCACATTTTAAGTCACTTGTAGGCTTATTATGTGATATGGTCAGTGTATTGCATATATAACGTATTCCGTCATGGCTGCCATTCTCAAGCATTCAAGGATTTTTATTGTCACATCACTAGTACAGGTGTACTACTGGTGAGTGAAAAACTTATGTGCAAGTACCCACAACTGTGTAAATGCAAGTTTTTAAAATGCATTTACATTTATAAAATGGAATCGGAAGTCTGTGGGTGACGTGAAAGTGAAGTAAAGTGAAAAAGGGCAAGGTGCAGAGTTTGTATGTGGCTGTTCTACAGTCTGGTTGCCTGGGGGAAGAAGCTGTCTTTGAACCAGCTGGTTCTGGTCTTTAAGCTTCTGAGCCTCCTTCCACTCGGCCACTGTTTACACAAACCAAAAAGGTAATTGAAAGTATTATAACTGGTGAGCTGTATGTAGAATTGTGGTTTTAAAAGCAAAATCTGTGTAAAATAAACTTCATAAATGTTATCTTCATGTGAGCACAATTTCATTTAATAAAAACCTTCTAGTCACCTCATGATGATAGCAATAAACGTAACAGAGTATGATTTGGTTACAATTCTTTGACATTATATGACATTTTGGTCTCCTATCATTTTGAAGCACCTTCATACAACAGCATAATTAACTTGCAGTATATATCATATTTTAAGTCACTTGTAGGCTTATTACCATGTTATATAGTCAGTGTATAGCACAGGCAAGAAAAAGCAGAGTGTGGCTTTATATTACATCCCGTGGTTTTAAAACAGGTTCCATTATAGAGATATGATCCTTCTGCATCCCGACATGAACTAAATGTGTTTTTCAACTCTTCATTAAAGACAATAGGTATTTGTTCTTGCTTTAGAGAAACTGTAATGGCAATTTAATAGGAACTGTAGATTGTCTTCTATGCTTTTGTTCTTTCTGAATTTTTGTTGTACTTTCTCAATGTGGTTGATTTAAGATATTCCAAACAATAATGGTATGTAAGCAATACCACTGTAACCAATAAATATTTACATAGTAGATGTTTGGTAAGCCGACCTGAATTTGTTGACATTCAAAATTACACAGAAGCACACCCCAGAACAATCCAGAGATCATGCAAATGTTTGGAACATATATATAAATACAATAACTTTAATAATGTCATAATAAAAGAATTAGATTGAAGTAATTCTTACGATTAGTTATTTTCCATTAAACTTATGCTACAAAAAATACCTCTGTGTCACTGACTGCTATAGGCTTTGACAGCCTTTTGAGTATTATCAAGCTTAAGATCTATGAGGATGGGAGGCAGATTACAGGAAAACAGCAGCTATGTAAGTTTATTCTGACATCCTGCGAAGTAATTCAAGCAGAAGTTTAATGGAAGAACTGTGAAGGTGATTTCAAAGAAGGGGTGCTATGTTACCATAGAAATATGCTTGTTAATAAAATAAATGTTAAATGTCACTTCTTAATGCCGAATATTTAACAAATTGCCATTTTCAGTTCTTTACAACTTATAAAATGCTTTAAAACTCTGTTGTGCGTAATAATTTGGAACAGTGCATTTTGTGTTTAATTATTTTTATAGAATACAATGATGACTTGTATTATACTGACTGTCATCTGTATGTGTCTCAGTTAATTTGTCCATATAGTGTATTTATTGCATATTTTTATAAATCACTCCTCCTTGGATCACCACCTTACCGTGGTGGAGGAGTTTGCGTGCTTGAATGATCCTAGGAGCTATGTTGTCTGGGGCAAAAGCCCCTGGCAGGGTCTCCCAAGGCAAATTGGTCCTAGGTGACGGGCCAGACAAAGAGTGGTCCAATAAAACCCCTATGAAAATAAACACAAAGAACACGTGTACCCTGCCCGATATAGGGTTATTGTGGCCCCATCCTGGAGCCAGGCCTGGGGATGGGGTTCGTCAGCGAGCGTCTGGTGGCCGGGTCCAGCCCGAAGAAGCTACATGGGTTCCCCCTCAAATTGGCTCACCACCAGTGGGGGGGGGGGGTAGTAATAGGGGTTCGGTGCAAGGTGGATCGGGCAGTGGCCAGAGGCGTGGGCCTGGGCGTCGCGATCCTCGGTTGCTGAAATTGGCTTTCTGAACTTGGAACGTCACTTCACTGGCAGGGAAGGAGCCTGAGCTTGTGCGGGAGGTCGAGAGATACCGGCTAGATATAGTCTGGCTTACCTCAACGCACAGCGGGGGTTCTGAGTCCACTTTCCTTGAGAGGGGCTGGACTCTGTTCTTTTCTGGAGTTGCCCATGGTGAGAGAGTCAGCAGTGCGGGGTCAGCAGTGATGCGGACCCTATACTGGTCTGTTGTGTTAAAGAAGAAGCTGAGCCACAAGGCAAGGTTCTCGATTTACCAGTCGATCTACGTTCCGACCCTCACCTATGGTCATGAGCTTTGGGTAATGACCGAAAGAGCAAGATCGCAAATACAAGCGGCCGAAATGGGTTTTCTCCGCAGGGTGGCTGGGCTCTCTCTTAGAGATGGGTTGAGAAGCTCGGTCATCTGGGAGAGACTCGGAGTGGAGCCGCTACTCCTCTGCATCGAAAGGAGCCAGTTGAGGTGGTTCGGGCTTCTGGTAAGGATGCCTCCTGGGTGCCTTCCTAGGGAGGTGTTCCAGGCAAGTCCGGCTGGAAGGAGACCCCGGGGAAGACCCAGGACACGCTGGAGGGATTATATCTCTCAGCTGGTCTGGGAACGCCTCGGGGTTCCCCCAGTCGAGCTGGTGGAGGTGGCTGGGGCGAGGGAGGTCTGGGTCTCCCTACTTCGGTTGCTGCCCCCGCGATCCGAACCCCGGATAAGTGGAAGATGATGGATGGATTTGTATAAATCAATACTGTTAGCTGTAAAACCTGTTAGCGATCAGCTTTTGTGGATGTCCCAGTCTTTATGCAAATCTGCATGTGAACGCCCAATATGGAACTACAAGTTCAGTTGGGAAAACTCAAAAGCACAAACTCAATATTCAATACCTCAATACTGACATGATACCATATGAGTCTGTAGATGATTGTTTTCATTTAACTGTGTCTAGGTGGCACTGTGCGGAACAAATGCAGCACAGACATAGGCCCGATAAGAAACCTCTCATGTCCTTGTATCATTATGTCAACCAATGTGGAGGTTTTGGCTCAGCAGATATTGGCCACTGAACAGGGTGCAGAGGTAAGTGTGAGAGGTCAAAGGTTTTACACAGTGTCACTTTAAAATATCTATATCTTCATCCATTATCTTCATCCATTTAATCCTATACTGGGGTCACAAAGGCTTTCCACATGCCCATCCAGGGGTGGAACGTTTCGGGCGCTGGGCAGAGAGACCCAGTACAGGGCGCCAATCTATCACTAGGCACACACTCACTCACACAGATACACAAATTATATAGGGTCAATTTTAGAACAGCCAAATCACATTAAATCCATGTTTTGAACTGTGGGAGGAAACCCTATTGGGATTTGAACCTGGATTCCCATCATTAAGAGGCGAACGTGCTAACCATTACGTCACCGTGCTGATTAAATTTGAACATTTCATCCTCACACTGAGAGCTTGACATTGTGAGCTTCATCTGCATAATGTTCACCAATAAGGATTAAAGTGGATAAGATGAGCTGCTTTATAACCCGCTCATGTCATTTAAGATCTGTGAGATTAACTACATTTGTTCCTTGATGGCCTTTGTGTAAGATTTCTAGTTTCCATAGAAACAGTACTTGACCTTTAAAAGAAGAGTTAAACAACAGGAGATCTTGTGTGGGTTATAGATGCAGGAGTCTCCGTCAGACAGTCCAGTAATGAGCGGCTCACCGCAGCACATTCAGATCATCTCCACCGACTCCTCTGTTAACACGCCTCAGAGGATCCAGGTATAAGAACAATGTACATACACAAGGTCACACCACCAGGTTATTTTAACCTATGGACCATGAATCATACATGTTACAACAACTATGAGTGTTGTTACAATAACAATGTTTAATCAGAGCCTAGCCTTTTGGTTTCAAATTAACACTGTAATGATACATGGTGGCTGATGTGGTGTTGCTTTGGATTCTCCCGGTCAGATCGTGACGGATCAGCAGACAGGTCAGAAGATCCAGATTGTTACGGCCGTGGATCCAGCCAGCATGCCCAAGCAGCAGTTTATACTCGCTGCTCATGATGGTACAGGTGCTGGCAAGGTCATCCTGACATCTCCTAATAGTTCCAGCGCCAAACAGCTCATCTTCACCACTTCTGACAGCTTAGTGCCCAGCAGGATACAGGTCAGTTTGTTCCCTGCATCGTATGTGCACCATGCTAGAGCATCTAGTAATATAATTATACAACGACGCCGATCCTAAATAAGACCAGCCGGATTTTATGCCAGCACTCATTGGGTGTAATTCTGGTGCATGCTGCATTTTGTTTGCTTAAAGCACAACGTCTGTCATACTCGTAACAGCGCTGCCTCCTTATTTATAATGTCTGATTGTGTATTTGTGTGTCTTATATGTAGTTTGTCACCGATGCCTTTTCAGTGGAGAGGCTTCTGGGTAAAGGAGCCGAAGTAGGTCGTCCACAGCCGGTGGAGTACTGTGTCGTATGTGGAGACAAAGCCTCCGGTAAAACAATCATTTATATAATTATAATTAAGTTGTTTAAGTCGAGATTAGGTGGTATGTCCTAATGTGTTTGCGTTACATGGTTAACCAACGTGAAACAATCTGAAAATAGCATTCGATTTCTGGGATTTTGCTGTTATGCTCGCATGACCATGAGTGCATTCTCCTTTTAACTCTAAACCCTAACTCTGATCATGCTGGGAATGAGAAGGACAATTCCGGTTTGTTTATGAACAGATCCTCACATTCTGCCATAGAACCCTATCAAATACTCAAGCATTTATCAATGAAGGTGTTTACTGGATGTGTCACTGTGTTGAGTGCCAGAATTAAGTACAACAAAAATTGTACACGCCTACATGCTGATACAATCAACTTGGTCCTGCCTTTTTAAATGTTTGTCAGGTCTCCTATGAAAAGTGCTGTGTGTGTGTGTGTGTGTGTGTGTGCGTGCGTGCGGGTATGTGCATGCAGGTAGACACTATGGAGCTGTAAGCTGTGAGGGCTGTAAGGGTTTCTTCAAGCGAAGTGTCAGGAAGAGTTTGACCTACAGTTGCCGTAGCAACCAAGACTGCGTCGTCAACAAGCACCACCGAAACCGCTGCCAGTTTTGCCGCCTCAGGAAGTGCCTGGAGATGGGCATGAAAATGGAATGTGAGCATTTATTTAGCCTCATGCACATCAGGGTTACACACAGTGTGACCGATGCTGGTTAGACACCGATGTTAGAGTTGGGAACCTCCTCATCTCAAAAAAATCTCAAATGTCTTCCCCAAAATATTTTCAGAAAAGATGAAAGCATACAGTTGTCTGTAATCCATGAAGTTTATATATGTGATATGTTTATTCACTGTCCAGGGGGAAGCATGTACTTTGAAAATAATAGCAGTCCCAGTATTGGCTTTTGTGGGATGCTGTACTTTACCATCGATTTGTGATTTATGACTTAAATTGGGGGCACGGTGGCTTAGTGGTTAGCACGTTCGGCTCTCAGCGCTAGGGATTCTCGGTTCGAATCCCCATCTGGGTGGCGTTTCCATGTTCTCCCCGTGTCTGCGTGGGTTTCCTCCGGGTTCTCCGGTTTCCTCCCACAGTCCAAAAACATGGATCAAGTTAATTGAGTTCTCAAAATTGCCCCATATAGAGTGTGTCTGTGTGAGTGAGTGTGTGCCCAGCGATGGATTGGCGCCCTGTCCTGGGTCTATCTGCCCAGCGCCCGAGACGTTCTCCCCTGGATGGGCATGGGGAACCCCACCGCGACCCTAATAGAGGATAAGCGGGAGATAATGAATGAATAAATAAATGAATGACTTAAATTGGCATTAATTTGTAAAACAAGTGCAGAACCCTGTTTGTGTGGTGCTGCAGCCGTGCAGAGCGAGAGGAAGCCGTTGGATCTGCCTCGGGAGAAGCCTGCGAACTGTGCTGCCTCCACAGAGAAGATCTACATCCGCAAAGATCTACGAAGCCCGCTTATTGCCACTCCAACATTTATCACGGACAAAGACGGCTCGCGGTAAGGCTCGCTATAATATATCAGCATCACAAGTGCTCTTTGTTTGGTCTTCACAGACCCTGGTTTGTCTAAACTGTAACTGAATGACCGTGTTTGTTCTTTGCTCTGGCTCACTCCTGTAGCGCTGGGTTACTAGACCCCGGGATGCTTGTGAACATCCAACAACCTCTGATCCAAGCAGATGGGACACTGCTCTTAGCAACGGATTCCAAGGTGAATTCAGAATGCTGCTTTATTTTGAACATGCTCATGTGACCTGACATGGGTGAACACCATGATCACTAACCTCCAGTCTTTTGGAAGGGTGAAGTGTAATACATGATACATACAGTATAATATTATAAAATAAACCAGGACGCCTTATAATACTTTGGAAGGGGTACCAAATTTGTCCACCATATTTACATTAACCATAATAATAATATTTAAAGATGTAAAATAGTAATAAATGTAGTTCTAAACAGGTCCATCCATCCATTATCTTCAGCATTTTCCACTACTAGGGTCACGGGGGGGGGGGGGGGTTCCCCATGCCCATCTAGGGGAGAAGGTTTCGGGCGCTGGGCAGATACACCTAGGACAGGACGCTAATGCAAAAAAAAATCTTTGCAGACGTACCTGGGTTTACTTCAGGGACTCCATTCCTCTCCCTCATTCCGAAGACATTTAGCACAATGGAGACGCCAAATTGTCCCTGTGACTGTATCACTTGTGAACACTGATTTTAGGGGAAAAAAGGTCTGGTGTTCAAATCATAAACTCCCAAATATAAACATGTAAATAAAACCATTTTACTAAGACAAAAAAAACAAGTTTTGCAAAACCCAACCTTAAAATGACGACAGAGTAGTGTCGCCTGGTGTAGTACTAGTTTTGGTCACTGACAGGTTAATAATGATATTAACTGTCAACTTTCGGTTTGACCTCAGGCTGAGTCTGCAGACGGCGATTTGGGGACGTTGGCCAGTGTGGTGACCTCTTTAGCCAACTTCAACGATTCACTTAATAATGGTGATGTTTCACACGACCAGCTGGAGGAGTCGTCTAGTGAAATTACACGGTACTTTCAGTGTTTGGCATTTGTGTCCACATGTTTTTTTTTTGTTTTTTTTCCTCCCACAGTCCAAAAACATGGATTTAAGGAGAATTGGCTGTTTAAAATTGCTTCTGTCTAATTGCCCCTATAAAGTGTGTGTATCTGTGTCTGTGTGTGTATGTATGTGTGTATTTATATATAGTGCCTTTGACACTATGGCCAAAGCTTTAAACTCCAACGAGGAGGGGGAAGGCCAGAGCCTGTCGGAAGGCGACTGTGTTGGCGGAGCTACTATACAGGTGATCAGCAGCGATCAGGTCACGCCTCTTATAGAGGTGGAGGGTCCCCTGCTGACCGACACACATGTCAACTTTAAGGTGAGATGTCATGGCAGCGTGTAATATTCCTGTACTATCTACTTCAAAATACCTTGTATGAGCAAAAGTATTAGCACCCCTTATCACCAAACTCGGGTGTTTTATTCAGTCATTTAAAATCAATATAAATATAGGGAGAACATATCAAACACCACATTGAAACAACCACAATCTTAGGAAATCGACAGTGAACCTTTCTGCTGTGAGGTGATCATGTTGCCCTATGTTCAGCTCTTATTTCCAAACCATTAATACGTCATCTCTACTGCTCTTTGATGGTGAACCACAGTAACTACGTCTTTGGTCCTAAATGAGTTGGAATTCATAATGAACTTTACTGGACACATGATGATCATATTCCATTTTAAATTATATGAACAGGGTTTTCAATAATGGGCTGTGTTCGAAATCCTGTACTCAATATGCAGTCAGAGAGAATGGCTAGTATGTCTGAATGTACATGTACAGTATTCAGTAGTATAATTCAATATAGTTTCACATAATAGGTAGTAGTAGGTAATGATGTAGTAAATTGGAAGCGACTGCAGCATACGGTGCTGTTCTAATGATTTAGCTTGAGCTGTATTATGTGATCAAGCTGAGAAAGACACAATATCAAAATGCCGGGACTCGGAAATTGACAAGTGTTGTGTCCATATTAGTGCATACTAGATGAGATATATATATTAGGTGAATTTGGAGTGGCACATGTAGGTTTAAGTTTCATAATCTGAAGCTGTGCCTCTAATAGTGAATCAGGCCTTTGCTTCAGGAGCCTGGAGCCTGCTGAGGATTATGGTGTGAGCAGTAATCAGACTCCTTCCTGTCCTGTTGCAGCTGACGATGCCTAGTCCCATGCCTGAATATCTGAACGTCCACTATATCTGCGAGTCTGCATCCCGGCTGCTTTTCCTTTCCATGCACTGGGCGCGCTCCATTCCCGCGTTCCTCGCTCTGGGGTAGGTCCTTAAAAAGTACCTTACAGAATTCCATTAGAGTACATGGGGTAATTTAGCAGAAGTTTTCATCCTGAACGGCTTACAAGTGTCGCATCTATCTACCCCAAAGTCCTCTCCAGACCCCTAACCCTGAGGTGTATGATTTGTGTGATATAATGGCCTCTGCTTAGTGCCTTCCATGTGATGTGTGTTTTTATCTTTGTGGATGTTTGTACCCTGCAGGCAGGAGTGTAACACGTCGTTGGTACGGTCATGCTGGAACGAGCTGTTTACACTGGGTCTGGCTCAGTGCGCTCAGGTCATGAGCCTCTCCACCATCCTGGCTGCCATAGTCAACCATCTGCAGAGCAGTATACAGGACGGTACGTCAGCAATGCCACCAATTCTATGACAGCTCAAGACTATAAGATATTATACAGCTATACAGCTAATGTTTCAACAAGCACTTTATTAGATACACCACCTTGTTTCCAACATCCACTATATCAGCTCCACCTACTATATAGTAGTAGTTCCATTCAGTCTGTGAGTGTAGGACTACAGAGCTGATGCCTTTTAATGTTTAGAATAGTTATAATGCAGTAATGAAGCATCTCTCTTGTTTATGGTAAAGACAAGCTGTCTGGCGAGCGTGTGAAGATGGTGATGGAGCACATTTGGAAGCTGCAGGAGTTCTGTAACAGCATGGCCAAGTTGGAGATAGATGGTTATGAATACGCCTACCTGAAAGCCATTGTCCTCTTCAGTCCTGGTAAATAGATTCAACAATTTGCGGCTATAATAGTGTTCATGCTGGCGGCACGTTGGCTTAGTGGTTAGCACGTTCTCCTCTCAGCACTAGGGATTCCCGGTTCGAATCCCCATCTGGGTGGAGTTTCCATGTTCTCCGCGCGTGGGTTTCCTCCGGGTTCTCCGGTTTCCTCCCACAGTCCAAAAACATAGATCAAGTCAATTGAGTTCTCAAAATTGCCCCATATAGAGTGTGTTTGTGTGAGTGAGTGTGTGCCCAGTGATAGATTGGCACCCTGTCCTGGGTGTATCTGCCCAGCGCCCGAAACGTTCTCCCCTGGATGGGCATGGGGAATCCCCCAGCGACCCTAATATAGGATAAAGTGGAAGATAATGAATAAATGAATAGTGTTCATGCTTTGATAAGAGAACTGTGTAGTGTAAAATAATTGTTGAAGGTTTGTGAAATAAATAAAAACTGAACAAAAGGTCCCGGGTTCTTTTCCAAGAACATAGTTCTATAAGTGGGGGGTTTGCATGTTCTTCCTTTTGTGTTGCCTGACTCGCACTTGCTATTCTAGTTCATATAATGATGTTCAGAAGGTGGTGGGGTCTGAACATCTCCACATATTGTATTCAGAATACATACTTAGGTTGTTAATTTTTATATAAGTAATTTAGTGATTAAGGGAAGTGTCCCAATACTGCCCATATAGTGGATGTCACACACTTTCTGTATATCTGTCTAATGCAACTCCCTTCTGCTAGACCACCCAGGTCTTAGCGGCTGCCCCCAGATCGAGAAGTTCCAGGAGAAGGCGCAGATGGAGCTGCAGGACTATGTGCAAAAGACCTATCCAGATGACACATACAGGTATGTAGTTCATCCCTCACCCCTGTTGCTGTGTTTTCCAATTTCCCAAAGTGACACTCTGGTGTGGGCACGTTGGCAGGTTGGCGAGAACCCTGATGCGTCTGCCTGCCCTCCGTCTGATGAGCTCCAGCATCACCGAGGAGCTGTTCTTCACCGGCCTGATCGGAAACGTCCCCATCGACAGCATCATCCCCTACATCCTCAAAATGGAGACTGCGGACTACAACAGCCAGATCAGCGGCCCTACGGCATGAGCGTTGCACCATACCATACATCCTCCTCACACACCTACACACACCTAAATCCAGCCGATGCATGAGTCAGTTACACTTTTTATCGAGGACGATATCGTTTTACTGGAAAAAGATTCATTCTATATATAAAATATATAAATATATATATATAATTTCAGTAAGCACTTCTTTTTCCAGTGAGAGCATCTAAAACTGAGTGCTGACTGGAACATCGGACATCTACCAGTTTTGTATTATTTAAGACGTCTGTGTTACGAAAGTAACATTTTTTTTCCCTTTATGTCAGTGGACTTGAAAGCGTTTTGGCTTTCGATAAGCTCCGGAGATGAAATGTCGGAATGGAACCCGCTCTGGTGGTGGCCCTGAACCGAACCTCAGCATGAATTCTTATGCAAAAGAGTTGCATTTGTTACCTTTTATAACCAGAGAGCTGAGTTTAACTCAGCGTCATCTATTATTTATTATGAACTAACCTCCTGTAATTGGTTATTATGGTCTGTGTTTATAAAACAAATACAGAACCGCTGGTACAGAACCGTCACTACAGCTTCAGGGATCGAATTCCTGGACGCGCAGTGTTTGTGGTGACCGAATATGTTCAGCAGAGACAGGAATCAGATCATGGGATATGATTCTCTGTAGAGGTTTGGAGTCATTCAGAAAGAGAAAGATTAATACCTTTAGTACATGGTAGCATTAAAGGTGCAATGTGTAAGATGGAGCATATCCCAATCTGAATTTTACACCTCCATCACATTCTAGATTATGTGAATAAATACCTTTAGAACCTGATATATTTTCCTCTGTGGACATTTGCTCCCCTGTAAACCATGTGTCCTTTAAATTACAACAGGGTTTAATAAACATGATGCTAATAAAGCTACATGCAATCTAAGGTTGCTGTGCATCAGTAAGCCAATAAGTGGTGCTATGTGGGTCATGTGACTTTGTGGTGTATCTTCCTTCAAGAATGTACACAATACACAAAAGTATTAAAAGAGTAATGTTACTGGACATCGAATAAGCTAGCATGTAGCGATATTAGCATTATTGCTATTAAACCACCATATTTCACCTCATGCTGAGAGTGAAAAAAATCGCAATTTTTGCAATCGAACATCCTGCGCAGAGTGCCAAATATGGGCATGACAAGAACCACAGCGTGATGCAGTTGGTTACTGTTGAGTCCACAGTATTCTTCAGGTGGCTGCCGCTTGCAGTCTTACAAAGATATTCCTGTGAATCTTGCACACTGCACCTTTAATCTGATTAGACATTAAATAAATGCATTGCAAAGAATTCTGTTATTACAGGCTCCAGGCTGAGGGTCTGAACTCACATGATAACGCTAATAACCAGTGAGCACTTAGTATTTTATCAGGAGCCAGGCGTTACAGCATCACTTTCTGAGTAAATTCAATTGTTTGTGTTGAGAAGCAAAAGTTTGTGCACCCCTAACTGAATCACATTTTCAAAGCTTAAAGGAGCATATATTTAATTTTACAATATTTTATATCCAGGGAATAAATAGGACATGTGCAATGACATCTGTATGTATTCGACACAATTTTGTAGTTCAAATGCAGTCTGTAGTCCATATCAGTATTAGTTGAAAGTTTAGACACTTCCCCTTCTTGCTCATTTGTCTATTTCCTCCACTTATCATATAGATGGACTCTGTAGTTTTACAATTACAGAATGTAGTTCATCTGATTTTTTTATTTATTTATTTTTTGTCCCTTGTTGGAATTTGGGTGGTGGTTGTTGATTGTCAGTTCTGCAGTGACACTGATGTGGTAAGGGGGTTATAGTGCAGCAGTGCTGCTGAAGTGTCATTTCTCCACCTCAGTGACACTGCTGGGATAGGAATAATGTACCACCCAAATAATACCTGCTCTGTGGTGGTACTATTGATATCCTGAGCATTGGAACAGATTAAAGGGGACGCACACAGTATGTGCTGTGGTCCACAAATATATGAACTACAGTCTGGAATTGTAGAACTACAAAGTCCATCTTTACAGGAAGTCGAACTGAGAACATGGACACTATGTGGAGCAAAAAGGAGGCGTGTCCTAATTTCTGAGTTGTACTGTGTGTGTTTATTTATTTATATATATATATATATATATATATATATATATATATATATATATATATATATATATATATATATATGGTGCACAAACTTCTGCAGCTAAGAATGTATGGTGCCCTCCTATGATCTGTCTTCATGTCTGGACAATCAGGATAGTGCACCCCTGCTGGATGTCTGTGTAATTGATAATCATATCAAACTCCCACCTGATTTCATTAACATGTCGGAACCTTTAAGATCCTGATTCCTCTAGTCTATGTTAGAGACCATCGTGTTCTCTGTTGTACCACCAGGTTTTTACACAGTAACAGATATTCTGTTCGATCAATCAGTCAGGACACTCCACCGCCTCCACCTCCTCTGTCCTGAAAGTTCAATCATGCACTTATAGCATACACCGTGAAAATGTTTATTCGCCTTTTTGGGGTGCAATCTTTGCAAGACTTTCATATGTCATGTACAGGCTTATGTAAAAATTTTGACATCCGTGTTTCAAATCCATGTTTTTGTATCTCATCTCATTATCTTCCTTTTAGTCCTCTATGGGGTCGTGGGGGGGGGGGATTTCTGGCACTGGGCAGATACACCCAGGACAGGGCACTTAACAAAGATCCTACTTGTACATTCAATTTCGTTTCCAACTACGTTTCAAAGACTTTTGAAACACTAAATTGTTGACTATTTTTTGTATGAAGTTGTTGGTAAAAACAGGGTTATGATGCTGTCTTGACATCCATCCATCCATTATCTTTCGCTTTATCCTATATTAGGGTCGTGGGGAGGCACTGGGCAGATACACCCAGGACAGGGCAACAATCTATCACTGGGCACACACTCACACACACTCTATATGGGGCGATTTGGAGAATTCAGTTGACTTGATCCATGTTTTTGGACTGTGGGAAATCGGAAAACCCGGAGGAAACCCACGCGGACACGGGGAGAACATGGAAACTCCACTCAGATTAGGATTCGAACCGGGAATCCCTAGCTTGAGAGGCGAACGTGCTAACCACTAAGCCACCGTGCCACCCGCTGGCTTGACATTAAACCCCTAAAAACATGAAAACCCCAAAATGAAAGCTGTAACATCTGCAGGTGGAGGCTTAGCTCAAACTAGAATCTCATAGAACGCTCTGCAGGTGTCCCAGTATGCTTTGCTTGTTTCCCACTCACGTTGGGGTTGACCTGCGACGTCCAAACTTTTGCATAAGACTGTACACATGCTGTAGAACCTACCTAATGACCCGGGTTTAAAACCCACTGAGACTTTTTTTAAATTGCTGTTGTGATGATTCTGTTTAATGAGATTTATACCACATGTGATTTCATTAAAATGAATGCATGTCTGTTTTAATGCCTTTATTTCCTTCGATGTTCCTTTATTATTATTTTATTTTTAGTATATAGGTCATTTCCATGGGTGGAGCCGTTAATGGAGTATTCTGTTAAAATGATAAGTGATAGTGATTAATTTGCCTACTGTGCATACACAAAGGAATTTGTCCTCCACATTTAACCCATTAGTGCAGTGAAACACACATATACACAGACTGGTGAAGTGAGCACACGTGCCCGGAGCGGTGGGCAGCCTTGAATACGGTGCCTAGGAAGCAATTGAGGTTAGGTGCCATGCCCAAGGGCACTTCAGCCATGGTACTTAGTGGGATCGGGAATCGAACCGGGGACTTTCAGGTCACAAGGCCAGTTCCTTAACCACAAACCCATGACTGCCCCATGTGCTCCTTAAACCATCCTGAAACATTTTTGCCACATTATTTTTTTTTTTTACCATATTAACACAAAAATAAAATCTAATCTACACATCTAATCATCACTGAGGTGGTTTGGACTATTGACACTTTCAATAATATACTTATGTTACCATCCATTATCTTCCTTTATTGCCAATCTATTGCTGGTCACACTCACTCTCACAGACACTCACACAAACACACTCTATATGGGGCAATTTGGAGAATTATATTAACCTTGAGCCATGATTTTGGACTGTGGGAGGAAACCAGAGAACCCTGAGGAAACCCACGCAGACACGGGGAGAACATGGAAACTCCACCCAGATGGGGATTCGAACCGGGAATCCCTAGTGCTGAGAGGCGAACGTGCTAACCACTAAGCTGCCCCTATTTATGTTACCAGTTAGAGCTTAAATAAATCTGCTATACCTTAACAATCACTTTTAGCTTTGCTGTGCATTCATTGGACACTTTATTAGACACCATGCTTCTTCTATATTATGTCCAATTTATGGGTCCTAGTTACTTATAGATGGATTTTGTAGTTCTGTTTCTCTACATACTTCACTAGTGTGCTTTAACGCTCAGAACCTGGTTTTATTTGTGTGATGGATGATTCTCATGCAGCATGGTGGCTTAGTGGTTAGCATATTCGTCTCTCAGCACTAGGGATTCCTGGTTTAAATCCCCATCTGGGTGGAGTTTCCATGTTCTCCCCGTGTCTGCGTGGGTTTCCTTCGGGTTCTCCGGTTTCCTCCCACAGTCCAAAAAACATGGATCAAGGTCAATTGAATTCTCCAAATTGCCCCATATGGAGTGTGTTTGTTAGAGTGAGTGTGTTCCCAGTGATAGATTGGCATCCTGTCCTGGGTGTATCTGCCCAGTGGCCAAAACGCTCTCCCCTGGATGGGCATGGGGAACCCCTCTCCCTCGCGACCCTAGTAGAGGGTAAAGCGGAAGATAATGGATGGATGATTCTCGTGAGCGCTGTGGTACTCCCTGACTTGGTGGGTTGTTGGTCTAACAACACTGAGGTGAATTGAAGTTTCTAGCTGATTCTGTGAAAACGTTTGTAAGTTTGTTTCTGTGTCTTTAATTGTAAAACCATCCATCCATTATCTTCCGCTTTATCCTCTTTTAGGCTCGCGGGGGGGAGGGGGGGGCGTTTCAGGCGCTGGGCAGATACACCCAGGACAGGGCACCAATCTATCGCTGGGCACACACTCACTCACACAGACTCACTCTATATGGGGCAATTTGGAGAACTCATTTGACTTGATCCATGTTTTTGGACTGTGGGAGGAAACTGGAGAACCCGGCGGAAACCCGCACGGACACGGGGAGAACATTGAAACTTCACCCAGATGGGGATTCGAACCGGGAATCTCTAGTGCTGAGAGGAGAACATGCTAATCACTAAGCCACCATGCCTCCTAATTGTAAAACCAACGTAGAGCAATGATGTTAGTTTCTGAGAACCGGTTCGGCAGTATCGCTCGAGCTCGGTAGATGGCGCTGTTACATTCACCTCGCGGCGGATAAACGAGGAAGAAAGACAAGAGGGCAAAACCGCTTTTGGGAAGCCATGAGATTGGAATTTCTTCATTAGGGGTGTTTTAACTTAAATGTCGGGGAATCATGCCGATGAAAGGACGCTTCCCGATTCGTAGGACACTGGAGTATCTGCAGAAAGGAGAGGTGGTTTTTAAGAACACGGTGAAGATCATGACGGTGAATTACAACACACATGGCGACCTGAGCGAGGGAGCAAGGTCAGTGAGTCTCCTCCATCATCCTCCATCTTCATCCAGCCATGTGCCGCTGCCTTAATAAGCTCTATGGCTTGCACAGACTTTGGTCCTCGTGTATGTGATAGGTTTAAATGGGGGGGGGGGTGTTTCATTACACCACGTGACCTCAAAGTGCCAACAATATTCATTCATTCATTCTCTCCCGCTTATCATCTATTAGGGTCGCGGTGGGGTTCCCCATGCCCATCCAGGGGAGAACGTCTCGGGCGCTGGGCAGATAGCCCCAGGACAGGGCGCCAATCCATCGCTGGGCACACACTCACTCACACACACACACACACACACTCTATATGGGGCAATTTTGAAAATTCAATTAACTTGATCCATGTTTTTGGACTGTGGGAGGAAACCAGAGAACCCGGAGGAAACCCACGCAGACACGGGGAGAATATGGAAACTCCACCCAGATGGGGATTCGAACCAGGAATCCCTAGCTGAGAGGCGAACGTGCTAACCACTAAGCCACCGTGCTGCCTGCCAACAATACATTTGGTCATTTATTGGACGCTTTTATCCAAAGCGACTTATAAGGTGAGCACAGGGTTAATCACAACATCCCTGGAGCAATGAGGGTTAAGGGTCTTGCTCAAGGACCCACACTGGTAACTGCAGTGGACCTGGGATTTGAACCCCCAACCTTAAGTTGATAGCCCAACACCCTGACCACTGAGCTACCGCTCCCTGGGAGAATCTAGTTTACATTTACGTTTTATCCAAAGTGACATACAAAGTGAGCACAGGGTTGATACAGAACCCCTGGAGCAATGAGTGCCTAATGGTCTCGCTCAAGAACCCACATCTTTAACTTAAGTGCATACATTTGGTCATTAGGTGTCACGTGATTCTGTTTGTACAATATCACAGTTCCATCCATCCATCATCTTCCGTTTAATCCTCTACTAGGCTGGCGGAGGGGGGGGGGGCATGCCCATCCAGGGGACAACGTTTCACAGAAAATAATTGAGAATCATTGATCTAAACACGTGTTTCTTATTCTGATCCACAGGAAGTTCGTGTTTTTCACCATCCCACAGATCCAGTACAAAAACCCCTGGGTTCAAATAATGATGTTTAAGAACATGACGCCGTCGCCGTTCCTCCGCTTTTATCTTGGTAATTATGACTCTTTACCATTAAATTAAATTAAATTAAATTAAATAATTAAACATGGACCCGTGTGAAAAGTTTACTGGCGTCTCGTGACGTCACGTCGACGCGCTTTGAGCCGTGAAAACATGTCAACACTCGAAGCTGTTTGGACCTGCTGCAGTGGCGACCTCTGCTGGTGGAACCTTATAGCGCATCACCGCATGTGATGCATATTTATAATGTCCTGATGCTCAGAGAACAGCCTTCAGCAAACTCAGGCATGAAGAGAAACTGTTAATGTAGAACTACAAAGTTCATCGGTTTATTAAATACAGCTGAATTTCAGTTACACTGCTGGCTGTACCATGTTTAACCACGTATGTGACCAATAAACCTGATTCTGATTCTGAATGAAATGCACAACCATGTAATAATAAACTGATAAGTGGACAGAATCTTAAAAAATCCATATTAATCAGTTAAGTTTATTATTCATTGCAGAAAACTAAACGGTTGGGTTTATGTTGTTAGATGATGGAGAGCAGGTCCTGATGGATGTGGAAGGAAAAGACTATAAAGAGATAACGCAGCATGTGGGGAAGATTATGGGTAAATCAGAGTAAGTGAATGTAATGCTCTCGATCTCCCTCTCACACACACTACACTTGTATACATACACAATTGTATTTGTGTGTGTGTATATATATATATTTATATATATATATATATATATATATATATATATATATATATATATACACTTGTACACACACATGCATTTAAATGTGTAGTTGTGTGTGGGTGTGTATATATACATGTGTATATATATATATATATATATATATATATATATATATATATATATATATATATATACTACTTATATACATACACACTTACCTTTATATATGTATGTGTATGTATATATATATATATATATATATATATATATATATATATTTGTAGGTGGTAGCTAATCCCTTTCTGCCTCTTATTACAGTAAAGACCTGCAGGCTGAAGCTTTGGCCAAAATGGAGTCTTCCAACCCCGCAAACTTTGGACCCAAGAAATACTTCCTGCGTGAGTGTATCAGTGAAGTGGAGGGTCAGGTTCCTCACCCCGCCGTTGTACCCCTTCCTAAAGAAATGACGGGCAAGTACCGGAGAAAGATGGCTGCGAGTTCAGAAGTCTGAGGACGTGTGGTTTCTCATGACGGACTAAATTCAGAATGAATGCTGTTTGGCAGCGGCGGTCTGTCACCGCTGAATGAAGGTTCCATAGAGTAAAGACACGACGGCCATGTTGTCCTGCAGCTTTATTAGTGCTGTTTACGTTATAGTGGATGTAAATGACGACTCCTGGCACATTCAGCCCCTAACCGGCGGCTTCATAGTGTGTATCAATAAATCTCTAAGTTCATATGAAGTGTGCAGGACAAATTTAGTGTTACAGGTATAACTTCCAGAACCAACCCCTCAGCATCACAGCTATGCAGAGCTCACATGACCAAAGATATGTGGACACCCTTGTGATCAGCATCCCGGCTTTATGAGGTCCAGAGCGACATGGGTGCAACACTGTGCCAGTGTGGAATGTCGTTCCACAAATTTTGGGATGAATTGGAACGGCAACAACACTCAGAAGATTGAAGTCGGATGAGCAATAAGCTCATATAGGTTTGAGGGTGTACACATACTTTTGGTCACAAGGTGTCACATGATTCTGTTTGTACACGATCTCGGTTCCGAGGCTGACCAACGAACAGGACGCAGATCCAATTCCCATAGTGCTGCGTTGAGGCAGTGGGAGTCCATTTCAGGTTTTATTTGTCCCTCGCGATTTCACATTAGGGAGCAGAACGTCCATTCCTGGTTCTCCCATGATGCTGTTGGGTTCCTCTTACTAGACCACTGTTATCTTATTCACAAGAACGGGAATACAGGCAGGAACTGAAAACCTGTGGAGGATTTAACAGCTTAAACCGCTGTCTTGTACAGAGTCAGTGTACTGGTTGTTGGCATGTCATTGCAGGTTTCTTCTGATGGTGCAGATGGTGTAGCATGAACCTTCACTGATGGTTCTGGCAGAACTACAATGGGCTTTGATCTTATGTGGCTTTGATCAGAAAGCTCTATAGTCTTTAGATATTTCTTAGTGTAGTATCCGTGGCTAAGGGCTGCTAATCGTAACAAATCCATATAAAGTGCCGGCTATGTTTTCTTTAAACAACTAAATCTTGGTTTTGCTCTCTTTGACTTTTTGGGCGCCTGTCAGCCAATCGCATTCCTATACTACTGTTTGCATCTGGGCCACTTAAAGTAACTCAGTTTCTCAAAACAAAGTATCCGGGACTAGCAGCATCTTTAGTTCCCATAGAACAAACACTTCTCTGAACAACACCTATGTGAAAGCTCCTAATAAATACCATCTCCTCCGAAGCGTTCCCAAATGCTCCATACATCCCAGGTTTAAGGCCGTCCATGGGCAGACTAATAGCAAGAGCTACTCCTAGCTCCATTGGTTTGGGTTTGTTCCCTAGTTAAAAAAATTTGAATACTAAAAATGTTTATTATACACCAGGTACATCAGCCCATGCACCCGTGTCCCCAATGAGCCAGAATCAGTGTGAGCAACTTCTGGTTATACTTATTTTCTGTATTGTGGGGGTTCTGTTTCTTCAATGGTAAACCCAGCTCCTTCACCCCGAAAAGTTGCTAAGGCAAATCCCCCTCAAAGACTGGGATACATGGTGGTTTGCCCTAAATCGCCAAGAAGCTACAAGGTCATGACTGCGTCAATCGTACAGCACAGGACACCAATTCTACATGTGCCATTGGTTCCAGAAGCATGATTTTAATGCTATCATTTAGTCTTCTGAGATGTTCCCAGCTGATTACCTGTGGGATGAGGATGCGAGAGAAGCCAAAATCTTTAGTTGTAGAGGATGTGCAAATGGGAACCAGGCTTCAGCCATGTTGGATGGTCATGAGTGCGCTTTCCGCTTCTGCTCCTGTAGCGTGCGCTGGAGCTCCCATAGATTCTGGGAGAGCAATTCCACTTCGTCGACACGGCCACTGTGCTTGGCGTCGAAGATGTAGGCTCGAATGTTGTCGATCTGCTGGAGCAGAAGCTCTTCCTCGATGGCATCATCCCGTACTGGCTCGTCCTCGTCCTTATCCTCATCAAAGGGATTAGTCGAGACCACCGGTGACTCGTTGGCGGTCACTTGAAAGGGGTTGCTTTTGTCGTCGACCTCCCCCAGGTCGTCATCGAATGGGTTTCCGGACTTGCCGCCCTGTTGAGTATCAACTTCTTGCACCTCGTCTTCCTCGAACGGGTTGTAGTCTTTGGGGTTTCCATCTGATTTCTGCTCCTTCATCTCCTCGCTGAAGGGATTATTCGTATCATCCTCCTCCAGAGTAAGGTCTTCGTCCTCAAAGGGATTTAGCGAAGCATCTGCCGGGTTCCGGACCCGCTCTTCTCTTTGGGATGGTGGTGAATTCCCAGGTAAACGTGGGAACGAATCTATGGACAGGGTTTTCGGATCTCCGATTGAGGGTTCTCCCTCACGTTCGTTGGCATCTGGCTCCTCCTGAAAACCTGGGCCAAATGTTCCAGATATCGTTTTGCTCTCCAGCTCCTTCTGTTGTAGGTGAAGGATCTGGCTCCTCTGAAGGTCCTCCTCCTCAGCTTGTCTCCGGGAGAACTCGATGGCCTGACTTATCTGCTGTGCATCGTACTCCTCCTCAAGCTGCCGCAAGTTCTCCTCCAGCATGGACACTTCGTCGGCTCGGTTCGCGGCCCTGGCCTGCTTAAGAAACGAACGGATGTTGTCGATCTGCTGCAGCAGCGGGTCGTCCAGCATGTTGCCAGAGTGCTGGGTCGTTGAGGATGGAAGCCACCCGCCGCCTTTTGACATCCGAGGGCCGGGTGCTGGCCTTAGTGCTTCGCCGTTGGCGCTGGGGGTCGTCTGGTTCTTCTCGATTTCCATACGCCGTTTTTGTGCTTCCAAGGCCGCCTGATGCAGGGAGGGTAAAGATGCAAAATTTATAACATGGCGCAATATCAAGTCCTGACCTTAATCCCATCCCACACCCTGGTTCTCACCTGTTTCTCCAGCTGAAGTCTCCTCTCCTGTTCCTCCTTTCTTTTCTCCTTTAGCTCCTCATACTTCTCCTTTGTAGGGAGGGACATCAGACCCAGAAGCTTCTCCTGGGAAAGAAAACAATGTACAGATGAAACAGTCCTAAGAGGAGACACGGTTGGAGCCGGCGATCATTGGGACTCACCTGCACGAACAGTGTGGCCGAGTATCGCACCATCTTCTGCAGCTGGAGAACTTTAGGATGAGGCGCCACCTCGTCTTTCAGGCCCAGTGTTAAGATCTTTTTACTAGGACAGAAGCAGGATGAACACAAAACAGCGACTCAGCCTTGACATCCTCATTCAACAGCCTTTGTAGTTATCTACTGTTCAAATCCCTTGTTCACCAAAGTGTGGGCCCTTGAGCAAGGCCCTTAACCCTCATTACTAATTAATCATATTACATTACATTAGGGCATTTAGCAGACACTTTTATCCAAAGCGACTTCCAAGGTGAAGGGTTAATCACAACATCGGGCAATGAGGGTTAAGGGTCTTGCTCAAGGACCACACTGGTAACTTCAGTGGACCTGGGATTTGAACCCCCAACCTTCAGATTGATAGCCCAACGTTGTAACCACTGAGCTACCTTGCCCCCATCAAGTTGGGATACTTTGCACACACTGTCTGAAACAGTGCTACGAGTCGGCCAATGGCTGAAGAGTTTGCAGGCGATTTGAGTTATTGTTTTAACACCGATCCAGGAAATGCTACATGACTGCCGCTGGGACAAAACAACAGACTATATTTGACCTCCTTACTGCCTTAAAATAACAATGGGCTGCAAATTCATGCAGTTTACATGAATCCAGAAATGATCTGTTGGTACAATAAGGATGTGTATTTTAAGATACCTGTACAATGAAACCTCCTGTATCTCTGTAGTTTAAAGATTGCATATTATTTAGGGGGTGCCCTGACTTTTTCATAGCCATACTCTACTGACCTTAAAGCGTCAATGAGCTCGTAGTACTTCTGCACCTCCATCCTCCTGCTGGCAGCAGTTTCCAGGTTATATGTTGTTTCACCAGCACTACAAATGGAAAATACGTTATTGTTAATGTATTGTGATGTCATAATATTTGGTTCTAAGGCATTACCGACAGGCAGCCCTGATATTCCTCTTTGAAGATACAATGACAGATGTCGACCCTAACTGTACATGGTGGTTAAATAGATTTGAAAAGTTTAGTTACTCCACTACAGCCCGAATACCATCCATCCATCCATTATCTTCCGCTTTATCCTATATTAGGGTCGGGGTGGGGTTCTCCATGCCCATCCAGGGGAGAACGTTTTGGGCGCTGGGCAGATACAGCGTGCCAATCTATCAATGGGCACACACTCACACACATACAATCTATATGGGGCAATTTGGAGAACTCAATTGACTTGATCCATGTTTTTGGACTGGGGGAGGAAAACGGAGAACCCGGAGGAAACCCACGCGGGCACGGGGAGAACATGGAAACTCCCTAGGAATCCCTAGTGCTGAGAGGCGACCGTGCTAACCACTAAGCCACCATGCCGCCAGCCTGAATACCCAAATTAATAAACACCCCATTAAAACCATGCAGGATCAGGTGATCATAAGTTTGCAGACGTACTTAAGCGATTCAGCCATGGCAATGTACTCTGGCGCCTTCTCGTCTACCTTGTCCATGCACACCCTCAACCTCTGCACAAAGACATACAGTTATTAGGACAAACCGTTTAGACACTTATTAGCAACCAGCCTGACTGCCTCTGGGATGGGTACCTCATAGAGTTTGACGATGTCAGGCACGTGGTCTTTTTCCTCCAGCTTGTGCTGGTAGCGGAGCAGTGCGTCCATGCAGTGACGACAGCAGCGGATGCGATCCTCGTCCTTCTCCTCCAAAACCGAGCTGACCGACGAGAGGCTACTGATTGAGCCACGCCGTGAGGACTGCTGCGCCACTGGGCCTCCTCCACCAGAGGTGCCCCCCTGCCTGGGACTACCTGGCACACACAGGGCCTCTCGGGTGCCGCTCGTCAGCTTGTCTACAAGTGCGCGAGACACTTGGGTGAGACTTATACACGCTACAGTCAAACAAAACATACGGTATCATTTGTAAGTGTAACTGACATGCCAGCTGCAGAGGTACAAACTCCATGCACTTCTTGCACATGATGGAGCCACAAAGGCGGCAGTGATGTCGTCGGTTGCGGATGTTGAACTTGTCGCCGCAGTCTGGACAGAACGGGACGTCCTGATCGTTCACCCATGGCACCACCGATTTCTCCAACGCTGCGTGTGGGGTAAACAATGTGTTTTGACAACCCAGCTACGCTAAACTCAACTCAACATGAGATTGTGTAAGGCAGGGGTGCCCACACTTTTCTGGCCCGAGATCTACTTTTCCATTGGACAGGTCATCGAGATCTACCAGGGTTAATCATTTTTTTAGGCTTTTATATTGAAACCTGTTGACACACATTATGTTAGTATTCGGGCGGCACATTGGCTTGGTGGTTAGCACGTTCTCCTCTCAGCACTAGGGATTCCCGGTTCGAATCCCAATCTGGGTGGAGTTTCCATGTTCTCCCCGTGTCCGCGTGGGTTTTCTCCGGGTTCTCTCCTACATTCCAAAAACATGGATCAAGTTAATTGCACCATATAGAGAGTGTGTGTGATTGTGTGCACAGTGATAGATTGCCCCGTCCTTGGTTTATCTGCCCAGCGCCTGAGACACTCTCCACTGGATGGGCATGGGGAACCCCACTGCGACCCTAGTACAGGATAAAGTGGAAGATAATGGATGGATGGATGGATGTCAGTATTGTTGAAGCAGCATAGAAAAGACAGCTTCATATTGCCAGAAATTGCAGCAAATAGAATGGCAAAAACTTTTTTTTAGTACAACCAAACGATCAAACACAGTGGAAGTGCAATTGGCAAATCAAGCAAAGGCATTTTGAGTTTGACATTGCAAAAGAATATTCATCCTTCCACTCTAAACGAAAGTGGTATTTTAGTTATTTCGGAGCGAAGTCCTTTACTCGTCTTGTCAGTCAAAAAAACAGCAAAAACAGAAACAGAAACTATCTAATGTAGATGATTCGTGAGGCAGTGCTTCGGATTTAGGCGCGGAGGCGTGGCCATATACGGGTTTTGGGAACAGCGAGAGAGACAGGGTTCGGAATGAATCACATTGTGTGTTCAAATGCGTGCACGCGTGTGTATAAGTGCTTCCGATACTGTGCTGTAAAAAAAAAAAAAGCGCTGATACGTGATTTTTTTTCAAACCTCCATCGCGATCAACCCGACACCCCTTCGCGATCGACGTATTGAGCACCCCTGGTGTAAGGTTATTCACTCACCTCTTATCTTCCCAGTATCCATGTTGGTTCGGTCAAAAGAAATAAGCTTGGAGGGACACATGGAAGGTGAGGTTAGTAACTCAATACGATTGTTTCACACCTCACTTCAAAACATATCCACATTCCCCGCAAGCTTCTTACCTTCTCCAGTCTAATGATGCGTTTGTTCACCTCGATGACATAATGATCGATTCTAGCTGCTCTGTGTTTCTTAAAACAGTCCAGGTGACTTCGGGTGGCGCCTGTAAATATATATTTACATTTATATTTACATATACACATAAACAGATTTATTACCCAACAGATTATTCACCGAGTTTGACTTACCGAGTTCCTGAGGTTCCCACATGTAAGGGTCGACACCTCCATAGTAAAAGGACTCATAGCTGCTCTCCGTCCGCTCCTCTCCGTCCCGCTTCAGGAGCTTGTCCGTGGCTTTCTTTGCTTTCTGCATCAAACCTAGTTTACATATAAAAGATATTATAGCAAGCGCAATGTCGCACACGGGTGGCACATTGGCTTAGTGGTTAGCACGTTCGCCTCTCAGCACTAGAGGGTTCCCGCTTCGAATCCCCATCTGGGTGGAGTTTCCATGTTCTCCGTGTCTGCGTGGGTTTCCTGCGGGTTCTCCGGTTTCCTCCCACAGTCCAAAAACATGGATCAAGTCAATTGAATTCTCCAAAATTGCCCCATATAGAGTGTGTCTGTGTGAGTGAGTGTGTGCCCAGCGATGGATTGGCGCCCTGTCCTGGGTCTATCTGCCCAGCGCCCGAGATGTTCTCCCCTGGATGGGCATGGGGAACCCCACCGTGACCCTACTAGAAGATAAAGCGGAAGATGATGGATGGATGGACAATGTCGCACACATTCAGATCCTCTTCAACTCAGAACCAGGGTATTCACAGAGAACCGGAACTTAATAACAGCTCATTAAAGGTAGACATAGGCAGCATGGTGGTGTAGTGGTTAGCATATCCACCTCTCAGCGTTGGGGATCCAGGCTCGAATTCCAATCTGAGTAGAGTTTTCATGTTCTGTGTGAGTCCTCCCACAGTCAAAAACCAGACACAAAGTAAAATGGATGTTCTAAATTGCCCCCATCTAAATTGCTCTTATATATAGTGTGACGTGTGTATGTTCATGTCAATGTGTAGCCAGCGCCCAAAACTTTCTCCTCTGGATGGGCAGGGGACCACCCCCCTGCAAACCTATTACAGGGCCTGATAATAGATTTGATAAATGTAGACATAATAACTGAAACCGGACATGTGACATGCCATAAACTCATGAACTATAAAATGAGGAAATTGTGGGGCCTAGCCAGGACTTACTCTTGAGCTGGCCGCCGACGGCCCGGTGGTCACCGGAATGCTCCTCCTCATAGTGATCCTGTAGCTGATAAAAGGACTGAAGGTCCTTCAGGCACAGAGGGCAAAGAAAACCCTCCTTCACTTCTGCTGAGCCATCAAACTGACCGCCGTAACTAGATGCCATGGTGTCACTTAGGGGTTGAGGTCATTCAAAAGGTAGTGTTACTGGATGCTGCCTAATCTGACTGATGGGCACCGCCCACCCCAGAATCCATCCATCATCCTGTAAGTGGCAAAAAATATGTTTATTGATAAATATATTTATCTATTATTGATATGTAGTAGTAGTATAAAACAGTGTAGTATTTATACATACATAGTGCATATACACATGTAGTATACATGATATACATTATACATTTACTGGTGCTGTATATAAGAAGTATATATAGTGTATAAAGTTGTGGTATTCAGATGGTATATAGTATTATACTTGATGTATATAATATATTCATTGGTGCAGTATATGAAGTATATAATACATGCTAAGGTATATAGTATATAAGAATGTAGTATTCAGATGGTATATAGTACATACACCTGTCTAGTATACATGATGTGTATTATATATATTTATTGGTGCAGTATATAAGATATGTTTAGTGTATAAAGATGTAGTATTCAGATAGTATATAGTACACACACCCGTCTAGAATACATGCTGTTTATTATATATATTTTCATTGGTGCAGTATATAAGATATATTTAGTGTATAAAGATGTAGTATTCATATGGTATATAGTACATACACCCGTCTAGAATACATGCTGTATATTATATATTCATTGGTGCAGTATATAGTATATAAAGTTGAAGTATTCAGATGGTATATACAACATACACCCGTCTAGTATACATGATGTATA
>JAFMOD010000786.1:248538-325418 GCA_019802435.1 Corydoras maculifer
CTACTAGCCCTCAGTTTTTCCAGTTGGTGATTGAAGGTAAGATGCCTGAAGGGTGGAAGTGGGACGTAACACAATCCTCTTGCTGCAGGGGTAAAACAGCCTAATATAGCCTGTTCATATAAAGCTTTGCACCTTTAACGCAACTCATTGACATAAACAAACCGAACCCTGTGCGTCACTGAAGAGTGTGGCGCCCAAAAAAGACAACAAACCCTGGATGGAGGCATCAACAACACTTAAAAAAAGAAACCTGTTAAAGGAATAGGGTAAAGCTGACAACATCCCCCAACACACACCCACACATACACACACAGTCATCCATCGACACACTTGGAAGTCTCCAAAAGCAGACACCTTACACACACACACAACGGGCTGTTTTTCTCTCCCACATTGGATAAAGATAATGGAAAACATTAGTGTGAGTGGATGGTCCTCGATCTCCCTCTGAGCACACAAACACCACAAACACCGCACACACCGCACACACACACACTCCCCATGGCTCAGCCCAATTACACTCGGCCGTCTGGCCGCGGTGCGCTAATGGAGAACAGGCTGCATATGTGGGACTCCGTGCCCAAGCTGCCCGCTCAGGAGAACCTGAGGATGCTGAGAGCACACACACACACACACACACACACACACACACATACACAGAGCCTATAAGAAATGCATACACATATTATACCACTTACTCAACGTCTTGCTCGATGAAAGATGAAATTGCACTTAAGCCAACAGCTGAATTAAAAGAAAACCCCCTAAAGACATCAAACTTTTTGTGAAGAGGCTTCATCTCGATTAAAAAGCGATGCTCATGTACACAAACAGACTAAAGAACCCAGAGATGGACACATTTCCATGACCTCTGGCCTCATAGCTTGAGTTTAAGAGCTAAAAAGGTGCATTTGCTCAGAAAGTGAAAGAGAGAGCCAGTGGCGAGAGAGCAGCAGAGTAAAGGAACAGAGGAGAGGGAAGAGTGTTGCCTCCTCAGGTGCTGTCAGTAGCACAGTAATTAAACCTCCTACGAGTTGTGTGTTATTTCCTCCAGGCACAGGGACTATTGTTGTATTGATGCCGCATTAACACAGAGACCATAATTATTTAAGATAATACTAAGCTTGCAAAAGAAAGCACTCAGGCATGACTGCACAAAGTCTAGGATGTGTGGAGGGAACCGTGTGCAATCTGATAAGGCACTGCTTTGACACTCTGAGGCTTAATGTAGTTTCAGACATGGGATACCCAGATCAGTATCTAAACCCACAGTATTAAATGCTGTATACCATTCAGTCTGTTCTGTGATTGTTTAAATCGGCCTGTTGCGCCAAAAGAGCTTTGGATTTGCAATCAGGGCTCCATTTAGGTGATTGACAGATGCTTCACAACATCTTAACTGATGGGTCATGTTCTGGGCGGGTGCGTTTTTTAAAATAATTAACTGGGTGCACTAAGTACTGGAAGACCGTCCTCCCTTCAAAGTAAGTCCCTGATTGAGAATAAAGGTATGAATGAGTCTCATCTTATTATCTTGTACACTTAATGCTCTACTAGGGTCACAGGGGGTTCCCCATGCACATCCAGGAGAGAATGTATTGGCTGCTGGATACACCCAGCACAGGGTGGCATCACACACACACACTAGGTAGGGACAATTTAGAGCAGCCAAATTACCTTGAATCCATCTTTTGTGGCAGGAAATCCCACACAGATACAGGTATTTGATCCTGAATCCCCAGCGCTGAGAGGCGGAGGTGCTAACCACTATGCCACCGTGCCGCCCATGGAACTGTGGAACTGTAACCTTTAAGGTACTTTTATTTACTGTTAGAGAACACGCACACACACACACTTAGTCTACCTAGTTTTGAAGTGCATCTGTGGGAACCTGAGTTCACCCAGGTGACAGATTGCACCTATGGATGAGTGCAGGCCGCGTGGGACCTCAGGGGAGTTCCATTCGTAAGCTCTCCGTGTCTACACAGTGACAGCGCGTTCCCTCGAGAGGATGTAAATAAAGTTGTACCTGTCCTGGGGTCTGAGAGATTCCACCACTCGAGCTGCTTCATGTGATAATTAGCCTGATTAACATGCAGATCGCCCCAGTGGTGCCACTCCAACCTGACATGAGGAGGTCCTGACCTTTTCAGTCGGCTGTGACGAGGTGCATAGCGTGAATACTGAACTATGAACCTTATATATAATTATATATACACACCAAGCATGCGTAACATTATAAGCACAACAGACGAAGTGAATAACACTGATGATCAATTGGTCACAGCTCCTGTAAGGCTGCTGCAGAACCCACATTGGTAACTGTTGGTGGGATTGGGATTTGAACCCCTAAGCATCAGATTGATAATCCCACAAACTAAACACACCCTCCTCCTGTAATGCAGCATCATGTGATCACTGATGAGGGATAAGAGGTTGAGTAACACAAACTATGCAGCAACAGATGACAAGGTGGATCAATAAGGTTGATCTGTGTAATAGAGTGTACAGTGAGTGGATACTTGGTTTAAACTCCAGCAGCACAACACACTAACCCACCACCACCATGTCAGTGTCACTACAGTACTGAAAATGATCCACCACGCTAATAATACATGCTTAGTAGAGGTTTTAGTGATCAGGACTGTTGTAGGCTTGTGGTTAAGGAACCATCTTTGCAACCAGTTTGATTCCCGGTCACACCAAGTACTCTGGCTGAAGTGCCCTTAGGCAAGACACCTAATCCCAATTGCTCCCCAGGTGCCGTGTGCTCACTTTACACACACAGTGTGTGTGTGTGTGTGTGTGTTTCACTGCACAGATGGGTTAAATGTGGAAGACAAATTATCCTTGTGTGTAAGTATCCATCCATCCCATCCTTTATCTTCTCTTTTATGTTCTATTAGGGTTGTGGGGGGGTTCCCCATGCCCATCCAGGGGAGAACGTTTCTGGCGCTGGGCAGATACACCCAGGACAGGGTGCCAATCTATCGCTGGGCACACACTCACTCACACAGACATGCACACAAACACACACTATATGGGGCAATTTAGAGAACTTAATTGACTTGATCCCTGTTTTTGGACTCTGGGAGGAAACCGAAGAACTCGGAGGAAACCCACACGGACCCACGTGGAGGAGAACATTTCTAATGTGGAGAAGATTACATTTTCTAATAGCAGAACGACTAAATCCATCTATATAGTGGAGTTGATGTAATGGACAGCTCCACTTTCAGCACCGTTTCCCTGCAGCATTTAAAGTATTCTGTAAAATATAACAAACAGTAATATATTAAAGTCAAGTAGACTCGTCTTCAAAACTATTCCGGTCCATCTTTGAATGCACTTTTAAGTCCGTGACTATGTGGACAGAGATATTGACCAGCCTTCAAGAAAAAAGGAGCCTCTTTACCAAGTGCTGAAATAAGCAGGAGATCGATTTCACGCTCTGTAATGTGGAATTGGCAGCACAGACACCATGAAGCTTAGATATGGAGATCTGGAGAGTCTTTTTTTTTCAGTCTTGATGCGAGGAACCGGTCTCTCACCGGGTTTTCCCCCGTGTCTGGGTGTATTATTTACTTATTATTATAATGACAGTCATTACTTTATAACCATTTTTATCTTCCACTTAATCCTATGCTAGGGTCAAGGGGGGGCATTCAGGTGCTGGGCGGATACACCCACCACAGGGTGTCAATCTATAGCTGGACACACACTTACTCATACATACACATTTACTATATTGGGGCAATTTAATGCAGCCAATATACCTTAAATATTTTTTCTTGGACTGTGAAAGAAAACCGGAGGACCTGGAGGAAACCCAGATTAAGATTTGAACCTGTGTCCACAGCGCTGAAGGGTGAACGTGCTAAGCACTACGTCACCATCAATGAAGAAATGTACAATGACATTGTTATCAACCCCCCCCCTTAAGTAGCCCATCCCACTAATTGCTTAAAGTTACTACACAACTTGCACTTTTTATAAGTTGTTTGTAAAGAATGTGTGCTTTTCTTTGCATAAATGTTTTATTTTTAAATGTTTACGTTCCAATATTCTGTTCGTTTAAGTAAGCAATATTTGATTGGAGGGTTTTTTGGTTTGGTTGATAAGGTTAGAGGTGCAATGATGTGCAAAAGTGGTCCTCAATCATAGGTTTGTGGTTAAGGAACCAGCTTGTGTGGCCCACGTTGTGCGGAGGAGCTTCATGACCCTCGCCTCCTCCCTCCATCACAAGAGCCACCGGCGCTCCCTGTTGACAAAAATGTTAACAATCGACTCCCTCCTTTCTTCACTAATAGCACCGCTATGTCTTCTCACTGTCTTATTATGCTTTAATGGCTTAAAAATAAATGGAACCGTCAAAATATGCAATGTCCAGCTCGAACCCCGCGAGCTGCAACACGTGGCGATACCATGTCATTTGGTCTCCATTTAGCATCAGCAGTGCGGCGGGGTGATCACAGGTAGCTGCGCGGCTTTTACATGCTGTCAGAAGTTCGGCAGGCTATAATTCAGAGTCTGTGCTAATAAGACTTCCTACGTGGCATGCAGAAGAGCTTCATACGGCGAGGTTCTCCTTTAATGAGCCTTGGGAGTTAAAAGAAATCCCTCTGTCATGCTGTCAGGCAGTATCTCCTGATTTTCGCCCAATTACGGTTCACACTGTGATGCACACAGATCTAAACATTGCCGGCTGGTCTCAAAAACCGACGCTGGGTCCAGAATTCATTACGCAACATTTGTTTTTCTTAGGTACCAGTTCAGACTAATGTGACTAGGCATATGATATTAATAGCTTTGTGGAGCGGAACACCAATTTAGTTCCTGATGTCGTCATGTAGAACTTTAGAGAACCATGAGATGGAGTGGTACTGATAAAAACATACAGACCTTCCATGTGTCAACAGTTCAACTGAGATCAAACTGTTCTGCTGGTGACTTTTGGTTGAACGTAACATCCAAAAACTAAGCAGCAAAAGATTTGGACTTAACATCCACTGCATCATCACCAGTGTCCAGCAATAGCCCGGTCACCATGGTAACACTTTATAATTTTTGGCACTTACTGCAATGTAAGTGCTGGATTTTTATCTCATTATGGGGACTAGGGTTGAGGTGGGACTTCTCATGCCCATCCAGAGGAGAACATTTCGGGAGCTTGGCAGACACACCTAGCACAGGCCGCCAGTCCACAGTCACACAGACATACACACTGCATGGGGCAATTTAGATTAAATTTAGAGCAGCAAATTTACCTTAAATTTATGTTTTTGGACTGTGGAAGGAAACTGGAGAACACAAAGGTAATTCACGTGGACATGGGAAGGACATGGTAACTTCACTCAGATTAGGATTCAAACTAAGCATTACGCCACCATGCCACCCAACAGGGCAAGCGAACCAGGCATTGGGCCCCCAACAATGACTGGTTAAGGATTGTTTACAACAACAAACTGTGTGAGAGCCTCCTTAAATTCTGTAACGTGAATGCACACCGACAAAGTACACTGACACCATTATCAGAATCCCCCTCAAGGGGGCCCCGCCCAAAAAGGCCGGGAGAAAAGCCACACAGACAGGGAGGGAACATGGAAACTCCACTCAGATCGGGATTCATACTGGATCCTTAGCATTGAGAAGCCATAGTGCTAACCAATAAAGTACCGTGTCGCCCGCTGCTAGAGTTTAAACCCTGTATCCATCTGTTGCTGCACAACAGATGTGTATTCGTCATCCTCTAGTCCTTCATGAGTGATGACAGGGCACCACCTACATTTATATATACATTTAAAATGAGTCATTTAGCAGACGCTTTTATCCAAAGTGACTTACAAATGAGAACATCACAAGTCAGTAGTTATGAAGAAAAACCAACTATACTAAGTGAACGAGTCGGAGTGTATTTTGAAAAGACAGAGTGAAAGTAAGAAGGGGAAGATCCAGAAATGGTCCTGTAGGCCAGAGTCAGTGACTTGTACTGAATGCGAGCAGCTACAGGGAGCCAATGGAGAGAAATGAGTTGTGAAGTGACAAGTGCCAGTGACAAGTGACAGTGGAAAGCCACCTACAGGATAATGGCAGGACATTTTGGATTGGTTGAAGGGTGATTGGAGTCACAGTCCAGCAGAGACACCGAGGAGTTTGAAATCTCCAGGAGAACCGCTGGGTCTGATCCACTCCTACCAACACCCTAAATCACCACCACCATTTGAGTATCACTGCAGTACTGAGAATCATGCAAAGTTCTCCAAAGGTTGCCGTGTTCGCCAGGTTTCCCAAGTTGCCAGCCCAAGGCCCTCATCCACCCTTCATCAGAATGGATTTTTATGAAAGGTATGCGGATATTAGAAGAAACCAGTAAAGGTGGGTGATGAGCCTCACCGGCATTGAGAGAAAGACAAAGACAGCGAGAAGATGGATGGAAACCAGATATCTGATAGGAGAACAAAGCTAGAGGGTAAGATGTAGGCGAGCTGTAAGAGACATGGGAATTCAGACGGTCCCGAGACAGAGAGGAATGGCTAAACTTTGCCGTAACTCGATAACAAGGCTAAGCTTGGTTAGCATTCCTCATAGAAACCTCATTGGTGTTCACTACAGTCAGCTCTGGCATGCATCACCTGCGGTGAGATCGAATCACGGCATGACGGCGCATATCTTTCACCCGCATACGGACCGGCCCCAGCTTTTTAAACACTCCCGTCAGAAGTCTGATTCACCCAGCACTCTTGAAAAGTCAGCCGTTCACCCGTCTCGCCCAAACTTAATTTGAAAAAGCCGTGACATCACATCCCAGCAGCGGAATATTACTTGCACATGAACTTTGGCTTCAGTAACAGTGGATTCATTTGAGATAAACCACGTGGGTCTCGGCCCATTTCACACAGGAAAAGTACATACGTGAGGAATGTGTGGGATTATTTTAATAAAAATATAATAAAATAAAATATCTATACAGGGCGGCACGGTGGCTTAGTGGTTAGAACGTTCGGCTCTCGGCACTAGGGATTCCTGGTTCTAATCCCAATCTGGGTGGAGTTTCCATGTTCTCCCTGTGTCCACGTGGGTTTCCTCCGGGTTCTCTGGTTTCCTCCCACAGTCCAAAAACATGGATCAAGTCAATTGAATTCTGAAAAATTGCCCCATATAGTGTGTGTGTGAGAGAGTGTGTGCCCAGCGATGGATTGGCGCCCGAAACCTTCTCCCCTGGATGGGCATGGGGAACCTCACCGCGACCTCGTAGTTGGAGCCAAGATAAAGCCACAAAGCAGGATAAACTAAAAAGTCCCTCCCCCAATGTTACTCAAAGATCAAAGGAGATTATTTCATGTCACCATCTTCCACTTAGTCCTCTACTAGGGACTAGGGTCACTGTGTGGTTTCCAATGGTTTCCAGTGGAGAACGTTAGGGGTGTTGGGCAGATACACTCAGGACAGGGCGCCAATCCTTACTGGACACTCACTTACACACACTATATAAAGGTAATTTAGATAGGGGCAATTTCCATCATTCCATTATCTTCCGCATTATCCTGTACCAGGGTCACGGGGGGATTCCCCATGCCCATCCAGGCAAGAATGTTTCGGGCGCTGGGGCAGATACACCCAGGACAGAGCGCTAATCTAACGCTGGGCACACACTCACGCACACAAACACACTCTATATGGGGCAATTTGGAGATTTCAGTTGACCATGATCTGTGTTTTTGGACTGTGGGAGGAAACCGGAGAACCCGGAGGAAACCCATGCGGACACAGGGAGAACATGGAAACTCCACCCAGATTGGGATTCAAACTGGGAATCCCTAGTGCTGAGAGGAGAACATGCTAACCACTAAACCACCGTGCCGCCCTAAGGGGCAAATTTGAGTAGCAAATTTACCTGGAATCCATGTTTTTGGACTGTGGGAGAAAACAGGAGAGCCCAGAAAAAACAGGGAGAACATGGGAACTCAGATAAGGATTCGAACCTGTATCCCCAGCACTCAGTGAAATCCGCCACCGCACCACCCCAAAGTCAAACAACATAAACCTGGACACCGGACTACACTCCAGCATCAAAATTCACAGACTTGAGTGCAAATTGCCGGTACAGCACGAGGAGAATATACCAAATACCACTCGGAAACCATGTATTGTAATCGATCCAGTTCAAAACAAATCAGCAGTCAGAGACTTTTGTGGCTCCACCTCACGTGCAGATGTGAACGCACATACAGAATCATCTTTAAAGTCGTTAACGTGCTTCGTGAAGAAGCCTATTAAAAGAATCGGTGCAAATGTATCTACAATATAACACACTGTGTGGCCTATATTGTTTCACTTTCCCTTCTTTTGAAGTAAGAGCATTAAGTTAAAAAAAAAAAAAAAAAGCAGATACGGTTAATTCCCCCAAATTCTAATTAAGTTTGGAACATAATGACCCTGAAAAAACGATACAGACTGATAGTAAATAGCCAATAAACATCTGCTAGTTACACAAATAGAGAAAGACAAAGAAACCTTGTTAAGGGTATTAGTTTTTTCGTTTCTAATACCCATCCATCTATTATATTCCACTTAATCCTCTACTAGGGTTGTGGGGGGGGGGTCCCCACGCCCATCCAGGAAAATAATGTTTCAGGCACTGAGCAGACACACCCAGGACAGGGTGCCAATCTATTGCTGGGCATCAATTTAGATAGAGGCAATTTAAAACAGCATGGTGGCTTAGTAGTCAGCACAGCGCTGGGGATTCAGGTTCGAATCCCAATTTGGGTGGAGTTTTCATGTTCTCCCTATGTCTCTGTGGGTTTTCTCCCATAGTCCACAAACATGGATTCAAGGTAAGTTGAATGCTCTAAATTGCCCCTATATAATGAGTGTGTCTGTTTGAGTAAGTGTGTCCAGAGATAGATTGACACCCTGTACTGGGTGAATCTACATAGCGTCTGGATGGGTATGGGGAATACCTGCAACCCAAGTATAGGATTAATCCTAAGATAATGGATGGGTAGAATTTAGAACGGCCAATTAACTTTGAATCCATGTTTCTCGACTTTGGAAGGAAACTGGAGGAAACCCACACACACATGGGGAGAACATAAACTCCACCCAGATCAAGATTCGAACCTGGAGCCCGCAGTGCTGAGAGGTGAACGTGCTAACTACTACACCACCCGTCGCCCAAATCTTAACATAGTACAACATTATTTATGTGGGTGAAGTAGCTCAAAGGTTAGGGTGTTGAGCTGTCATTCTAAAGGTTGTGGATTCAAATCCCAGATCCACTGATGTTACCAATGTGAGTCCTTAACCCTTAATGCTCCAGGGGTGCTGTATGGTCAACCCTGTGTTCTGGCCCCTTGGAAGTCCATCCTGGGGGGGTTACACATGTCCATCAAGGGGAGAACATTTCGGGCACTGGGCAGATACACCCAGGACAGGGTGCCAATCTGTCGCTGGGCACACTAACGCACTCAGACAGACACACTCTATATGGGGCAATTTGGAGAACACAATTGACTTGATCCATGTTTTTGGACTGTGGGAGGAAACCGGAGAACCCGCAGGAAACCCACGTGGACACGGGGAGAACATGGAAACTCCACCCAGATTGGGATTCGAACCGGGAATCCCTAGTGCTGAGAGGCGAACGTGCCAACCACTAAGCCACCGGGCCGCCCCTTGTAAGTCATTTTGGATAAAAGCTGTTAAATGTAAACCTGTGAGTTTGGCTGAAATCTTTGTGTTTTGCAACCAACCTGCTTACGTAGTTTCTTTACTTATGCCATGCACTGAAACTTAAGTGGGCCTAACAAACACCCTTGAAAGGTGCCAGTATTGGACAGCTGTGTGATATTGCGGGGGAAGTAAATCGGTGCTTTTTGTTTTTAAACCCATAAATGACATCATAATAAAACAGGAAACATTTACTACAGTGTGCCTTGAAGCCGCGAAAACTTGGATCGCAGGTCCGACAAAAAGTGATGAATGCCTCATTGTGCTTCTTTGTGAGGATGCTGATTACTCCATACCAGTGTTCACATCCCTCTTGTAGCCACTGTAACCATCACGAGGCCATTATCTAAAAAGCACCTTAACGTCTCCGTAAACACCAGTCAGACTAAAGACAAAAGTGTGCATTGCCACTATTCATGCACGAGCAGATGTGCCACCATCTGTCCGTCTTTGTGTGGCTCTCCCAATCTACTGCCTGCTTTGGCCCAAATCCCTAGTGAGGGGGCGCCTTCTCTGCGAGGCGCCGTGAAGAAAGGTCTCAGATCAATCGCGGCCTACGCCGCCACGAGTCGCCTTCAAAGCACAATCACCCCAATTACGTTAAATTAGGTCCATTCATGGATGGCATGGGGTTTGTTAAAATGGGCCACTGCCTCCGACTCACTAGGATTTTGCTCTACGTGGATGGTCAAAGAAAGATTTTGCTTTAATCTACTATGAGGCAAACAGTGCTGCCTCGTGCAAGCTTCTGACCGTACATCTCTGACCGTAACTCCCCGTTCCACCTAATACCCATCAGGCTGTTTAAGTGATTGCGAAGAGGGAGGTGGCTGAAGCAGGTGCGTCGAAGCGCCACTTATTGCCGAGACATGGAATAAAGCACAATTGGCTGGTTACAGCGAGAATCGATTGCCGCGTGGCCAGAGATGAGGCCTGCAGAGAGGACTGGAGCAGGCTGCTGACACACATACACACACATATATACTCCACCACAGGCACAGGTACCTCTAATCTGCCAGGTTTTGGGGTAAAAGTGGTTTACCCTAAGAAGAACTGCCTCAGTGGCTTAGTGGTTAACACGTCTGACACTCAGCACCCGGTTCCAGGTTCGAATCCCGATCTTGGTGGAGTGTCTAAGTTTTCTCTGTGTTTACGTGGGTTTTCTCCAGGTTCTCCGGGTCATCCTACAGTTCAAAAACATATAGTATATAATGTATATTGCAACTATCTAAATTGCCCCTACTGGGTGGAGATTCGGGTGGCACGGTGGCTTGGGGATTAGCACTAAGTTCGCCTCTCAACTCTAGGGATTCCCGGTTCGAATCCCAATCTGGGTGGAGTTTCCATGTTCTCCCCGTGTCTGCGGGGGTTTCCTCCGGGTTCTCAGGTTTCCTCCCACAGTCCAAGGATGGATCAATTTTATTGAATTCTCCAAATTGCCCCATATAGAGTGTGTTTTTGTGCAGGTCTGTGTGAGTGAGTGTGTGCCCAGTGATAGATTGGTGCCCTGTCCTGGGTGTATCTACCCAGTGCCCGAGACGTTCTCCCCTGGATGGGAGTAGGGAACCCCCCCGCGACCCTAATTTAGGATAAAGCGGAAGATGATGGATGAGTGGGATTTCCATGTTCTCCCCATGTCGGTGTGGGTTTCCTTTGGGTTCCTTTGGTTTCCTCCAACAGTCAAAACTTGGATTCAAAGTGAATTAATTGCCCCTATATACTCAGTGTGTTTGAGTGTGTGTGTGTCCAGCGATGGATTGTGTCCAGCCCTGTCCTGGGTGTATCTGTCCAGCGCCCAAAACGTTTCCCAATGGATGGGCATGGGGTAACCCCCTGCAACACTAGCATAAAATAAAGCGAAAGATAATGAATGGCTGAATGTGTCTTTTACCTCTGGCCACGCTTGATGTTTGGAGATGTTCGCGGTGGTGAGGTAATAATGGTGCAGATGTACCTGCCCCCCCCCTCCAGGCTGAGAATCAAATCCAGGACCTTCACACCACTTCTCCCTGTGTTTAAAGTCCTAATCTTGACTGTATCCTGTGGAACTCTTGCATGTTGCTGTCACAGGGGAGAGGGTGGAGCACAGTCTTTTGTTTCAGTGAATGCTGGGGGGTTTTGATGGATGCTGCTTTGAGTCTTTCAAAAGGTCAAAACACAGAAAAGGTTAAAAGACAGTTGGTGCTTTTGTGCGTTCATTTGATAATGAAACCCTTTCAAACTGAAAGAGAATTCTGCAGCGATTCAGTCATAATTAAAGTGTCAATACGATCCAGAAATAATCATCGTTCAGTTTGAACTGATGAATTATAGAGACCCCCCCACACCGCCAAAGCTGTCTAACTGCACCAAAATCTCTCTAAACTGCACCACAGCTGTCTGTACGACAGCTGTCTAACTGCAGCACAGCTGTCTAACTGCCCCAAAAGCTGTATAACTGCACCACAGCTGTCTAAACTGCACAACACCTGTCTAACTGCACCAAAGCTGTATAACTGCACCACAGCTGTCTGTACCACAGCTGTCTAACTGCAGCACAGCTGTCTAACTGCACCAAAAGCTGTATAACTGCACCACAGCTGTCTAAACTGCACCACAGCTGTCTAACTGCAGCACAGCTGTCTAACTGAACCAAAAGCTGTATAACTGCACCACAGCTGTCTGAACTGCACCACAGCTGTCTAACTGCACCACAGCTGTCTAACTGCACCACAGCTGTCTGTACCACAGCTGTCTAACTGCAACACAGGTGTCTGTACCACAGCTTTATAACTGCACCAAAGCTGTCTAACTGCACCACAGCTATCTGTACAACAGCTGTCTAACTGCACCACAGCTATCTGTACAACAGCTATCTAACTGCACCACAGCTGTCTAACTGCACCACAGCTATCTGTACAACAGCTGTCTAACTGCACCACAGCTGTCTGTACCATAGCTGTCTATCTGCACCACAGCTGTCTGTACCACAGCTGTCTATCTGCACCACAGCTGTCTGTACCACAGCTGTCTAACTGCACCAAATCTGTATAACTTCACCAAAGCTGTATAACTGCACCACAGCTATCTGTACAACAGCTGTCTAACTGCACCACAGCTGTCTGTACCATAGCTGTCTATCTGCACCACAGCTGTCTGTACCACAGCTGNGTACCATAGCTGTCTATCTGCACCACAGCTGTCTGTACCACAGCTGTCTATCTGCACCACAGCTGTCTGTACCACAGCTGTCTAACTGCACCAAATCTGTATAACTTCACCAAAGCTGTATAACTGCACGATAGGTGCCTAATCGCACCACAGCTGTATAACTGCAGGTGTATAACTGTACCACAGCACATTTCATGTATTTAATTAGCATTTATAATTTCATTTTAATGCTATATATTTCATATTTAATGTCTTTCCAGCCACTTTGATTTGTGGGCAGTTATTTAGAGGTAAATGCAGCCTGTTTTTTTGTCTGTCTGTGAGGATTCGGATTGACTGTTCCACCCTGCACCTCGTAATCAGCCTGTACCCAGCATCGTTGGTACTCACAACTGTGAGCAATTTGAAATATTCAGCCTCCACATTGGCATTAAGTTAAACAAACTAGGTAAGGTAAAAAAAAATCCCACCCTGGCAATGGGAGAACATACCAAATTCCAAACAGCCTTCACCATGACAATGGAGCTGTAAAGCACTGTTTAGAATGCCATCCAGTTCAAGATGAGGATGTTTTTAACTGTAAGGGAATATATCACGCTTTTTGAATTTTACTAAGATATTACATTAAAACAACGTTTAAAATCTTAATTAGAAGAAACTGACTCAGTTGGCTTTTTATGGGCACACCACCCCTCTAAATCCCGAAAGCAGATGGATCTGCTGCTCTAAACATCTCAAGTGAGTCCGTGCAAAAGTGATGGAGTGTGTAATTCTCTGTGATGGACTGGCAACCTGTTCCGTGGGGATTCCTGCCCCACTCCCACTGCAGGATTCAGGAAATACAGTTCTAATCCAAACGTCTGGACAGCTCTGTCAACAGAACGAGGTTTGCTGTGTCAGCATCTCCACACAGTATCTTTAGGAATCACGTTTAATTCCAAACTTTTCCTCAGTTTTACACAAATGGAAAACATTTTCTTTCTATTGATATATTCATTTTTCACGCTGCCTTTACTGATCATGCTAGCAGGGGTTCTGAAACCTATCCCAGCACATATATGGTAAACGAGTGGGGAAACAAAATGGACATATAGCACTGGTCACCTGGTTATGGACACTTATGCATTACCAATTATTACCTAGTGGCATGTTTTGGAACTGCAGGAGTGAATTTATGGTGACTTGAGGAGAACATGCAAATTCTACACAGAAAGAACATTGTACGCTTTACCTGGGAATCGAACACTTTTTACATCCATCCATTATCTTCCACTTTATTCTATACTGGGTCGCGGGGGGGGGGGGGGGTTGGTTCCACATGCCCATCCAGGGGAGAACGTTTTGGGCACTGGGCAGATACACCCTGGACAGGGCGCCAATTCAATCACTGGGCACACAACACACTCACTCACTCACACAGACATGCACGCATACACACTCTGTATGGGGAAATTTGGAGAACTCAATTGACTTAATCCATGTTTTTGGACTGTGGGAGGAAACCAGAGATCCCGAAGGAAACCCACGCGGACACGGTGAGAACATGGAAACTCCACCCAGATAGGGATTCGAACCGGGAATCCCTAGTGCTGAGAGGTGAACGTGCTAACCACTAAGCCACTGTGCCGCCCGGTGCTGAAATGTGATTGGTTAAATGCTTTAATAAGAAAATGCATGTCTGGAAGCGATGTAAACTGGAAAACACAACGCAAGGACGTTGTGTGGAGGTAAGATGGGCCACGGTAGCTCAGTGGTTAGAGTGTTGGGCTATCAATCTGAAGGTTGGGAGTTCAAATCCCAGGTCCAATGAAGTTACTAATATGGGTCCTTGAGCAAGACCCTTAACCCTCATTGCTCCAGGGATGCTGTGATTAACCCTGTGCTCACCTTGTAAGTCCCTTTGGATAAATGACCAAATCTAAATCTAAACCCACGCGGACACGGTGAGAACATGGAAACTCCACCCAGATGGGGATTTGAACTGGGAATCCCTAGTGCTGAGAGGAGAACATGCTAACCACTAAGCCACTGTGCAGCCTTACTTTTTAACATATAAATTTTTATCTGTTCAGCCATTTGTGAGATCAGAACAAAACTTTGACTGAAAAGACTGAAAAGACTCACAGTCTCTGTTCTAGTTTATTCTAAAGGTGTTTAATAGAAATGGTGCGCTGGAGCGAGGCCTGAACCTGAAGTGGAGGTGGGGAGGGTATCACAGTGGGGTTCTTCCCACTTCCCAGCTGTGGCTCCGAACCCCCATTCTCCCGGTGTCCATCGGACAAAAACACAGGCGCAACAGTTGTTCCCACAATTTGATAGGCGATGACCCTTTTGGTCACCCATCTTCAGCCATGCCAAATGCTATCTTCCTGCCATCTTCTACTTTGGCATGTTCACTGGCCCAGCCCAGTTTTAATGCCCTGGTTTCTATAACAACGGAGTGACCAGAGAGGGGGCGGACATTGTGAGTTCTTGCTGGAGGATCCATTATCTTCCGATTAATCCTATATTAGGGTCACTGGGGTGGGGGGGGGGTCCCCATGCCTATCCATGGGAGAAGGTTTCAGGCACTGAGCAGATAGACACAGACACACACACACACTATATATTGATATATTTACATTTACATACACTTATCCAAAGCGACTTACAAGGTGAGCACAGGGTTAATCACAACATCCCTGGAACAATGAGGGTTAAGGGTCTTGCTCAAGGACCCATATTGATAACTTCAGAGTACCTTGGATTTGAAACGCCAACCTTCAGATTGATAGCCCAGCGCCCTAACCACTGAGCTACCACTCCCTGTACTCCCTGATATATTCAAATTATCTTCAATCTATGCTTTTGAACTGTGGAAAGAAGCTGGAGAACCTGAAGAACACCCACATGGACACAGGGAGAACACGTAAACTCCACCCAGACTGGGATTTAAACCTGGATCTCAAACACTTTGCCACTGTGCTGCCGGCACTGGAGTTTTTGTAAAATGATTGAACTGTAATGAGTCAGGAGCAAAATAAAGACTCACACCCCAGTGTGTCTGCAGTCATGATGGCATTGATGCATGACCCTGTCGCTATTTCATCACACACACATAAATGCAAAATGACTCTGCCGGAAGGCAAAAGGCCTCTTTATATATTACAGGACCTTCAGTTCATTTTTCACGTCGAGTCACATTCTGTAACGTTAGCAATATTTATTAGGATTCCTTCGGTTGGGCGCACCTCTCCTGCTCATCGTGTGCAGCCTCCTCAGTCCTAACCCGCCTCTCTTCTCCATCTCCCTGCTTTCTGCCCCTCTCTGGCACTGTTGCTCTGTGTGTAATAGGGCCAGATTGATCTAATCTTTCAGCGTCGAAGCGAAAGCTCAGCCCTCAGTGTTATGACAATTTAGCTTTATTCTCTTGAGTGACCAACCAGAGAGCCTGGCAATTTAGTTTTTTTTTTTTTTTTTTAACGAAAATAGCTTTTAAGAGACTTTAAAGTTTAATTTTTCAGCACAGCCTCACCAGTGCAGGCCACCCATGTACAGATTGTGTAGTTCAGTGAGGTACCCCCAGGACTTCTTTTAACCACCATGTCAGTGTCATTGCAGTACTGAGAATCATCCACCATTCTAATAATACCTGCTCTGTGGGGGTGCTGATCATCAGAGATGCAAAGTGAAGGGGACCAACAAACACAGTATGCAGTGAAACAGATGGACCACTGGACTACAGAATGTAACTGTAAAACTACAAATTTGATATATGATAAGTGGAGCTAATGAAATACACAAGTGTAGAAACGTGTAAAAGTGTAGAAACAAAGAATGACTATATATATATATATATATATATATATATATATATATATATATATACGGTGGGGTTCCCTATGCCCATCCAGGGGAGAACGTTTCGGGCGCTGGGCAGATACACCCAGGACAGGACGCCAATCTTTCGCTGGACACACTCACTCACTCACTCACACAAACACACTCTATATGGGCCAATTTGATCCATGTTTTTGGACTGTGGGAGGAAACTGGAGAACCTGGAGGAAACCAACGCACACACGGGGAGAACATGGAAACTCCACCCAGATTGGGATTTGAACCGGGAATCATTAGCGCTGAGAGGAGAACATGCTAACCACTAAGCCACCGTGCCACCTATATATATATATATATAAATTCATTTGAAGTTGCTTTACGTACAGATTTTCAAACCTGGAGGTGGAGGTAGTGAAGTTGCAATCCGGAGGAAAATAGCTTCACGTCTCAAGTGTTGTGTTCCTCCAGAGACAGGGTTTCGCAAGAACACAAAGGAAAAAACTTCACTCTGGCGTCTCTCCATCCTCAGTACTGGTACCTTTGAACAGCAAACTGAGGCAGTGCGCAATCCCCAGTCCACCTTCCTACTCATCACACATGGTGAATGTCTGTCTGGATGTCTGTGGTTCACCTGAGCAGAGGGACCGGCAGCAGTCCAACAGACGTAACTGATGATGTCATTAATGTTGGAATTGATTTTAAAATAATGAACCACTCTTTCTGTAACCTGTGAAATTCACTGTGTTGAGTTAAAGCTGAAACGTTGGACGTGGGTTTGTAATGAATCTCTGGCTCCCAGAGGACGGTGGCAGAATTGGACTCTGTATCTCGCCTGTAATTACATAGTAGAGCGATCCTGATTAACTTACTATGAGATTTCTGAAGTGAGTACTGCAGTTTCTTGCCACTAGAAGAATAAAAATGCAACAGTATGTCCTTTTATCTCAAAATTTAGACTTTCACCTCAGAATTTAACTTTTTATCGTACAATTTAGACTTTTTATCTCTGAATTCTGAATTTTCATCTTAGAATTCTGATTTATCTTGGACTTCTGCCTTTTATCTATGAATTCTGACTTTTTATCTTACCTTAGACCTCTTATGTGAAAAGTTGGAATTCTGATTATTACCACCCCAATATTAGCTGTATGTTTGGTATAAAGTTTGCAAATGCTATTTCACCCACATCCCGTTATCCGATTATGCTAACTTTGCACAATTGTTCATCTTCGATGGCAACACATCAATTAAAAAATTACCAATTAATTAAGTAATTAGTGGTAATTCATTAATTTTGTTTTCTATGGATAAATTGCCCATTTTCTACTAAATTTTATACTTTAGCAGAATTAATTTAGGATAATGAAATTTAACATGATATAGGGGTGGTTTTTAAAAATTATTTTAAAATATTTTGTGTGTTACTTTTTACTGGCAGAAATGGGGTTCAATAATCCACAGTACTTAAACAATAAGCAAGTTAAAATTAACTTATTTTATTAAATAAGCCTGTATATTCTCTAATTAATAATTGCAATATGCGAGCTGCATAAATATCTTTCAGACAAGAGTTATTTTGCTTGATCATTTCATTCAGCTCCTTTGTGCCAGCCAGCATTGGCATGAGTGTGTTGTACCGCTGGGGCACTGAAGGGTGACTGGTGTCCTGTCACCAGGCGAGAAGAAGCTGACCCTCGACCTCCTACACAAAGTTGTCCTGATGCTGTCATTCAGATATATGTTGTAGTCTCGTCTGTCAGACTTGTGACGTGTTTGTGTGTGTGTGTGTGTGTGTGTGTGTGTGTGTGTGTGTGTGTGTGTGTGTGTGTGTCCTCTCCCTTTTTTTTTCTCTCTATCATTTTGAGACAGTCGTCCAGAGTCCCTATCAGTCCTGCCACTGTGTACGTGTATGTCACAAGCCTGTCATTCAGTCCGGGGTGCCTGGGTTCGGACTGTCCGATTAGTTCAGAAAACGTTCACAGCACTGACTGCTGTGTCATGCCCGCAGTAAACTTGGCTAAAAACAAAGACCGAGCAAAACTCTTTAGGGTATTGAGGTTAGGTGTTGCTTTGATCTGCACCCTTTGTGTGAGCTTTGGCGCATGTAATTACAGTCTGAGGGTATTTTGCTCTCAGCACCGTGTAATCAGGCTCTAAAATAAACAAATCTTTTTGACACTCAAGTGGATCTGCGATGTGCCACGCTAATGTGCAGCTGCAGAACCCAGCCATGCATCCTAATCCTGATCCCTACAGTACACTGTGTACTACCTGAGCTGCCTTGCCATCTATCCTTCCCATTTTATTAGGTACAGCCCATTGTATCTTTACTTACCATATATATGGACTTTGTAGTTTTACAATTACATTCTGTAGTCCATCTGTCTATTATTATGGCGGTGGATAATGGTATGAGTGGATCAGACAACTGTATGTGTTGTTTGGTGTACTGTTTTCTGAGCAGCAGCACTGCTGTGTCCGATCCGTTTCTTACACACCACCATGTCAGTGTCACTGCAGTACTGAGAATCACCCTCACCCTAACAATACCTACAATGTGGGGGTCCTGATCTTCAGAGAACAGAATAAAGGCTGCCAACACAGTAAGTAGAGAAGCAGATGGAACTACAGAATGTAATTGTAGAACTACAAAGTCCATCTATATGATCAGTGGAGCTGAACAAACAGTGAATGTAGAACTGATGGGTGTAGCTAATAAAATTGCTGGTTCTGGTAAGGAACCATCCTTGCAACCTGAAGGTCCCGGGTTTGATTCTCTCTCCCACCAAGTACTATGGCTGAAGTGCTCTTGGACAAAGCAACTAACCCCAGTTGCTTCCTGGGTGCCATATCTTATGCCATCCCTGGGTGCCATCCTAGGGCTGCCTACTGCTCCGGGTAGGTGTGCGCACTTCACTCAGTATGTGTGTGTTCTGTACATATGGGTTAAATGTAGAGGATAAATACCTCTGTGTTTAAGCACTGTCTGCAAAATAGAACACTTCATGAGTTTACTTTGTGGTTTATGCTGAATAACTTCCTAATGCATCATCATCCATATTTAATGATCTGGTAAGGTGCTGGGTGGGTGATTTTGGAGAAATCAGGACACAGAATGGTCCAGCATACAGGCCAAACCCTGAGGATCCAAAAGACCAGTGTACGTTTCACATCATTAGAAATCAAAATAGAACGTCAGCGTAGGTATTAATGCCATAGAGATCTCACACATAAGAAAGTAGGTTCATGTTGTGGATCGTGTCACACAGAGGCATGTTTGATGAGGCGGAACATGAGAAACGGACCCTCCATTATCATATAAGCAGCTTGTTTCTGCTCAGCCTGAACAAATGTATAGATAAAGAGCTTCACAGGCTGCTCATTATACAGTGAACTGTCAGGAGGTACAAGCCAACTCCTTTTATTCTCCTCCCTTTGATACATTAATTGGTGTGTGTGTGTGTGTGTGTGTGTGTGTGTCAGCTGTAATTACTCCGTGGCCTCTCGGGTCATGTCTCCATGTTGACTAATTGTACCACTGTAAACGTGTGTTTAAAAGCTGGGTGCTTCTGTGTTTCCAAGAACATGAGATGCAGAAAAGGGACATTTGCATTGTATGGACAAAAGTATCTGGACGCCTACACGTTATACAACCACTGGAGCTTTTCGAAGTTGGTTCTCCTCTATTGCAGCTCATACGGCTTTCATTCCAGTAAGGGCATTCTACACGATTTTACAGTCTGTTTGACCAAACGGGGTCAGACACTGATGTTGGATGGGGTGGGGGGGTTTGAGGGCGACAAACTTCCTAACCAGCTTCATCCTTGACACGGTAAAACTCATAAATTCCACCTATGCTGCTAATTAATTTCTTTTATATGTGTGCTGCTCAATTCATATTTTAACCGCTGGTATATTACATTTTTTAGATCTAATATTTCATTTTTAAAATGTAACATGCTCTTTTTTTACTTTTATTCATATATAAAAATAAAACAGGTCATTGAGTTTACAATTTTGTTCCACCTCATGTACCAAATGTGAACTTACATGCTGTAATAGAAAATAGAAATTTGGCCTCAAACTGTTTTAAACAGCTACAGTTGAGCCATTTTTACTAGCGCAACCAGCGCTGTGTTAAAAATTATCCACCACCCATACACCACCTGCTCTGTGGTTGTTCTGTGGCAGTCCTGATCATAAGGTGACCAAAGAAGTAATGTAGATCTACATAATGTAAATGTAGAACTACAAATTCCATCTATAAGGTAGTTGGAGCTGATAAAATGGATAACTCGTATATAAGTTTGTCTCCTTGATGCAAAGACCCGTCGCCTTTCTACCTGCCACACAACAACCTACATGAACATCTTATAACTTTTGGGCATCTGTCTTTCAGGCCATGTCACGTTGGACGTCGACGGTTTGAAATATTGGCCGTGACAGCGCATTTAGGACTCCTGATTTACATCATTACGAGGTCGTATCCCCCGCCGCCGGTCTCCACTCGGCATCAGCGTTTGCCAGGACTCTGAAATGACTGAGCGTCTGTAATGAATTCATTAGGGACTTCGGGCCGTCGTGCGCAATGTTATTTGCTTCCCTCAATAACTTTTTGGCAGCTCGTCAGACTCGGGGAGATGACAAAGCCTCTGTGTGCCCACGGGACTCGGAGGAAGGTATCAAGATCATTCCATAATAGGCTGAGTGCATAATCAAAGATGGCCATTTGATTAGACGCTGATGTAGATCGTAAGTTAGTTCAGGTTTTAATCAGCGGTATATGAGATTAAACATTACGAGGGCCTCAGATTGCATCTGGATGTGGGCCACTTCTGTCTGAGGTACAGCTGCTGACTCACTGTATGTGAGCTGAAGATGACCAACCATTATTATTATATGTTTACCAACCAGGCATGCCCTTATGGGCAGAAGATGTGATTAAGAAACCAACCTTCCTTAAGGCCAACTTGAAGGTTCCCAATTTGATTTCCTGTCCCACCAAGTACTATGGAAGTGCCCTTGGGCAAGACACCTAACCCCAGTTGCTCCCCGGGAGCTATGTACAAGGCTGCCCACCACTTCACTCAGTGTGTGAGTGTGTGTGTGTGTTTTGTGCACGGATGGGTTAAATGTGGAGGACAGATTCCATCCTTGTGTAACTACAATTTGCAAAATCACTCCATCATTTTATCACTTATCACTTAATGTTGTGTTGGTCCCTTATTTGCTAATACAACCCTGACCCATGAAGCAAAACAACAAACCCATGGTGTTTGTATTTGCATTGAATTTGGTCATTTAGCAGACGCTTTTATCCAAAGGGACTTACAAGGTGATCACAACATCCCTGGAGCAATGAGGGTTAAGGGTCTTGCTCAAGGACCCACACTGGTAACTTTAGTGGACCTGGGATTTGAACCACCAACCTTCAGATTGATAGCTCACCACCCTAACCACTGAGCTACCGCTGTGTGTTGTGTTGTGGAATCTGGCACCAAGATATTAGCAGCAGATCCTTTATCCATTGTAAGATGTAATGTGGAGCCCCTATGGAGTGAATTTGTTTGTACAGAACATTTCACAGATGTTCCATTGGACTGTGGTCTGCAAGAATGCCAAGGCAGGTGGCACATTATACCACATAGATGCAGAACACAAGGTTTTTCAGCGGAACATGGTAATCCTCCACAGAACATGTCCATTTCATCACGCTGCTGACACCGACTTGTCTTCTTCCTATAATGCATCTTGGTTCCATGTGTTTTTTAGGTAAGTGATGAAAACAGATCCAAATCGGGCAACCAGACAGCCCCTTCTCCCCCATTATATGCACCAAAATTTACAGAAGTGCAGACGTGACACTTGGTTAGGTAGCACTGCTAAATATGTACCAGGTGTGAAGCAAATGGGTTTTGGAACATGTGGAGATCTTATGGCTTATCTATATAAACTTATAACTTATCTAAAGTCAGTAGGATCATGTGATTCCTCAGATGTTTACATAGAAAGGCCAGCTTTGGCTCACCTGTAATGTAGTTACCCTCCTCTGTACGCTGCGTACCTGTGTCCCTTCGAGAGTAATTTCATTTTTAAGGTATTTCAGATGCCTGTGATATCAAACCCCTAATAAAATGAACTCCATCCCAGATCCCAGTGTGAGGTAATGAACTCATAACTGTCTGATGCTGCGCTTTTGCCGAGTCTAATTTATGAATGAATCTCTCTGGAGCTTCTGTAGAGCCTCATGCGCCCTCCTCAGGTCAGAGAGGGCGCGTTCACGCCCGCTTACGCACCCGCTTACGCACCCACCCTTCCCCACCCCATCTCATGAATCAGTGACATCAAAAGAGAAGATGCACCCGATAAAGTTGCGCAGCTGTGGACAGGGTGACGGGGGCGGAAGCGCCTATATAAACCCAAAGTACCGAGAGGCACATCGACAGCCTCACATTTACGGGTCAACAGCTGGGAGAAGAAGTCAAACCTTTAATCCTTTAATCATCCGCAACCGAGGTTTCACACTCTGCTGCACAGGTACGAGCTCTTGCAGGTTTGGCTCATTGCTTATTGACATACTGCTTTCTTTTCTTGTTACAAATACAGGTATCTCTAACCTGGAAAATTCTTTATAAAGACACAAATCCCAGATGTTTCCCATTCTGACAGTTTTTATCTTGTTGGGGGTGTTTGCAGAGCCAGCAGAAGTTGCGATGAAGGCGGCGTGTCTCCTCATCCTCGTCTCATTAACGGTGCTCAACATGGCTGAGATCCACTGCCAAAATATTCCGAGTGACTCCGGTGGAAAGAGCCCGACCCTGGAGGAGGTGTTACAGCGCGCCGAAAAGAACCTGGTGCAGACTCTGCTCCACAAAACCGAGAGCGAGGAGAGCGCAGCAGGTGCACAGCCTTTCCCTTCTAGCCTTTCCTTTATATCCTTTATAGCCTTTATAGCCCTTCTAGCCTTTAAATCCCTTCTAGCATTTCCTTTATAGCTTTTATATCCTTTATAGCGTTTATATCCCTTCTATCCTTTATATCCCTTCTAGCCTTTATATCCTTTCCAAACGCGCGCGTAACCACATACCCAAACGTGTGCAGAGGCAGACGCGCATTTACGCGCCCCGACAGTCGCCAATCTGCCATTACGCACACAAATCGTAAGGTTGTTTAAAGAGATTTCAGTTCACCTTACCCAGCTGATAGATGTATTATTGTTTTTCAGTGATTTAAAAAAAACATTCTTTGCTTTGCGCGTCAAAACTTGGACTAAACGAAGATCGAGCCAATAGTTTGTTTACAGTAGGCTGTTGGGTTTGCCTCGGAAAAGCTGTTTTTTAAAGGAGTCTTGCAGTATAATCTGGACTTTAGTATTGGATGAGGATTTTACAGCATAAACCATTTATACCAGCTGCTGTTATGGCTCTGATAATAGTTATTATTCTATGTAATAAACCTATAGGCTACACTTCGAAACGTTTTTTTTTCTAGCTGGAAGACAAACAAATCACAAAAAGCATAACTCATGTATACCAGTTGCTGTTTTGGCTTTGTTAAGAACTGATATGGTTATTCGGAATTCTTATTGAAATCAACTACGTCAAAGTTATTCAAAATGCAGCCTGTATATTAAATTCATATTGATAATAACCCCGAATAAGGACATTAGTTCTTGCAACTGGTGTAAATGTTTTCTGCTGTATTTTCCTGCACTACTACCTTCAACTTCAGCTTAAACTGCACGACTTCTTTCCAAAAAAGCTCGCATACAGATTTTCCGAAGCAAACCCTCCTGACAAACAGCCTCCTGTAAACAAACAGTATATATATATATATATATATATATATATATATATATATATATATATATATATATATAGTTTATTGAGGTATTGTTCACTGTTAGGTGATTACGATCTTTTCTGTACCATATAATAATTTTAATTTTGTAAGATTTCATTTCACAGATGACAGTAGTGCGATATCTCGGGAGTATTTTACTGTAAAGGGTTATCGCATTACTGGCTATAATAAAGCAAAGCTAATACAGCTATAATAAAAAATAAATGGGAATTATTAAGGAAACACACTAAAAAACTGTAACTTAAAAGATAGTAGGAGGTAGATGGGCCTTCAGTGCATTTCCACTAATCCAAAGGCAGATTTTTCTCAATGGTTTTATTTAATACGTATAATAAATAGGTTTTTGTTTATTCTGTTGGGTTAAAGGTGCATCTACTGATTCAGATAATTCCTTTATTGTTGTTGAGTGGAAAAGCTGATGATCAGAAGATTTATTATTTATAAATATATTAAGCCCCGGGGGAAAGTGCACTTTCACAGATGCTCCATTGACGCGGGGTATCTCAATGTGAAGTTTTTTCAAACGCACTTTGTGCTCTGCACGTCTTCCAGACCCGTTTCAGGCAGACTGGCTGGAGAAGAGGCAGCATCCCGGGAAACGGCAGCATCCCGGGAAGCGCGAAGAGGAGGACTATGAAGATTACGCAGATCTCCAAAAGCGGCAGCATCCCGGGAAGCGAGAAGACGACGCGGACTTATTCGTGGAGCTTCAGCGAAGGCAGCATCCAGGCAAGCGAACGGCGGCGGAGGTGCTGGTGCCCGAGCAAGACGACCTCCTGAGCATGCTCTCCAAAAGGCAACATCCAGGGAGACGGTCCGCTGCAGAGGGATACGACAAGCGGCAGCATCCCGGCCGACGCGGCTTAGAGGAGGCAGCCGCGAGTATGGAGGACATGTGGGAAATGGACAAGCGGCAGCATCCCGGGAAAAGGCTGTGGGAAGCTCCGGAGTCTGAACTTCCCCCTGAAGGTCCATGTGAGTCCCCCAATTGCGCTAAAGCCAATTTGCTGCTTCATCTTCTCAGCGACGTGACGCAAAGACGCCTGGAGGAAAAACGCCAGCATCCTGGCAAGCGGCTCCTGGCGCCTGGGGACAGAATGGTGTTGGAATAAGAAGCTCCCGCACTGTGACGACTTAAAAAGCAAACTAAACTAAAAAAAACAAACAAAAAAACGAAACCAAACATCCTCCCATCAATCTTTGTCTCACCACATGAGATACATGCAAATATGGTATAGGCTGAACTTTTGTTATAGATCCATATTTTCACTAGGATGCTCCTATAATTCTATTAACCATGATGTAAAAACTAGGTTGTTCTAATCAGAAAATTGTAATATACAGAACATATTTAACAGATGTTTAGAATAAACTGACCATTCGTGCGTAACCAGGCTTTAAGCATGTTGCGCATTATTGTGCACAGTTTATGGACGATCCCCCTGCACTACAGGTACGCCAAAACAATGATCTTCTTTATAAAGTATCCTGACTATTCCTAAAACTTCCTAACATTTTATCCAGAATAAAATGACCCTCTGTAGCGTTTAGAATGGCAGGAATGTTTAGAAAACCCTTATAGGCCACCTGTCTTATGTCAAAAACTGCATGACGAAGACCTCTAGTAGATATTTAAAAGCATGCCAAGTTGCCTGACTACCCCCCTGACTACCCCCACTAAACTGCCCCTATGTTATATGTGCTTCAATATATCCCTTGTAACCCTGAGGATTAAAAAAGAAAATATACTAAAATGTATAGAATATTATAAATGCCTTATATTTAAAGTGCAGACTCTGGTGTAAAATGACTAACCTAAGATTTTGAACAGCTCATTCCACTACATGTTGCTTTCAGTGACCAAATTTTGCTGATATCTCATGTGGCCGTCCAAATGTCCAGCTGCAGTGTCCGGCTTCTCTCGAACTAAAGACCTTGTATTAGTCTCATATTCAATGAAAAGTTTAAGTAAATGCCCCCATGAGAATATCCGGGGCTTGCTGAATTATTTTTCTACAATCTATAATTATACCTGCATGAGATGAAGAGCTTTGTGAGTCTGTAAATGATTTCTTTTTTCGAGACTGATATCTAGCACATGGATTAATGAGCATTATGGTGTACAATAAAAAGCTTTGGATTCTAATGGTTGGAGAACAACCAACAGCAGTACACGCGTGGGCAAGTGTGTGTGTGTGTGTGTGTGTGTGTGTGTGTGTGTGTGTGTGTGTGTGTGTGTGTGTGTGTGTGTGTGATTGTGGGTGAGATATCCTCTATACCCCAGATAGACCCTCATGTAAACAAGACCATGGTCCAAGTTCCAAACACAGCAGAGTCATGTTTGACCAAGTCTTGGGACTGCTGTGAGTTAGGAGTCACCCACATTTAAAAAATTAATCTCATTATTTCCACTGTTCACAACACATCTGGTTGACATCTGATAGCCACTGCTGTGGAAATGGACCAGATCTGATACAGAATCTTTTAGCTGTTTAGGAAATTATACAGTTTTAAGTGATAACACTGATGTGGTGGACTATGCAATCATCTGCACAGAGCACTGTGCACCACCATTCTGCACCATGTCACATCTGGCCAAAATATCTGGACACCATGCTGCACCATTTGAGATCAAAATATAAAGACACAGTCCCATGTAACATGTGGCCAAAATATGAGGACATCTTGCAGCACCACGTGAGACTAAAATTAAAGGACACCATCCCATGTCACATCTGACACAAATATTAAACACTGACCACCTCACAACACCATAGCAACCACACACTTTAATAAGCCGATTTCAACTAAATTAATTTTTGTACCCGTTATTAAAATTCTACTCACTGCAGATTGTTAAAGTATAAACACCAAACTTTACAGGGTGGTAGGACCTATGATTCTCTGCAGCGAAATTGATGTGAGGGTGCAGAGTTTAAGTGTATTGTGCTGGTATGAGTGCATTAGATTCACCAACCAAAAATGTCCAGCCAACAGCAGTCTGTGATCAATTATGAAGGATTTGAGGATGACCAACACACACAGTGTAGCAACAGATAACCTACTGTCTCTGATTCTACATCTACAAGGTGGAGGACATAGGTGAATGTTCCACTCACTGCTCCACTCATAACAGTGCAACACACACACAGTAACATGCCAACGCCATATTGCTGTCTCTGCAGAGCTGAGAATCATCTACCACCCAACCCTGATCATCAAAGAACAGAGATTGTCCCAGCTAACTAAGTGAGTAGAGAAACAGATGGAGGAGAAAAGAGCCTTCCCCAAACTGCACAAGGTTAAAAGCATACAATGGTACAGATCACATGGCCAGGTGCTTGGTTTTAAACATCGGTGATAATGATATGAAAGATCATTTAGAAGTGTGTCGTGATATTTTTGTCCGTGCAGTAAGATGAGGTGAGCTGATGTCACACACCTGTTCAGGTGCTGAATTAAGACTTGATAAGAACTGGGCATCTAAAGTAAGTGGAATGATAAGGGTCTGTGATGATGGAGGACAAGGCTCAGCGAGGGTATGAAGGGAGTGACCTCACGTCTGTCTAGCACCTTTAGTTCTGCTCAGTACATGAGCCACCGGTGTCTGTTCTGAAGTGAGACTCCTTAATGATATAGAAGAGTGCTATATAGATATATGGAAAAATGAACCTCCTTACCACTGAAATGGACCTTTTTGTCAGGGGGAAAGTGGATGGTTATTAGGTTGGACGATTTCAGGGGTTAAAGGCAACATTCTGTCGATAAGTTTCACAGGAGAAAAAGCAAAGAGGTTCTCATCCTGTCAGTAGGAACCAAGATATTCATTTATTTGATGAAGTTTCAGTTCCCATATGGCAAAGATGCTGAAGCCTATCCCAGTAATTAGAGGGTGAAAACACCCAAGCAAACACATTAATACATACACAGCGGAAGCAATGTGTCACCAAGAATGCTTGTCTGCCCAAACTGCACAAGGTGTTTTAACCCAATGAGCACCGGGATAGGTTCCAACACCTGTCTGACCCGCATGAAAAAGAGTGAAGTTTGTTGGAACATGGACATGTTGGAAACAAAGCAGACAAGTCTAGACAAATCAGTGTCAGGTGTATGATTCCTCAAAACGAGACACTTGGAAACAAGGCACCAGCCTCGGAGGACGAAACCCGGGGTCTGAGCAGCATCTGTCTTTGTGTCTCTGCCTGCTGAGTTCATGGACAAAGCAAGATAAATGATAATGGGACAGACTATGGAATTCCACATGGAAGCAGAACTTTTTTCAAGCAATTGCACCACATACAGGCCACTGCCCTCACTCGGATTTTGAAACTGCTGATGATGGAAGACTTGTATGCAGTTTTACATCGATGGTGAATATAATGAAGAGGTGAGGTTTATAATCATCTGCTGAGTCAGGTTTAGTGAAAACTTTAGGATTGCAGTGTTTTATTAATGATAATAGAACATCAAAATGCAACATCGGCGTTTAATGTCTACAATGTTTGTAAAGTTACTGATGTGATCCTGCCACCTGCTGGATTAACTCTGAAACGATCACACTCTGTGCCGTATGATACACTTTACTGTATTTAAAGTATTTTTTTGTATAAATTGTGACATCATCCATATTTTAAGTTGGTCCCAGTTTGCAGGACTAACAGCTTGTAATACTCAAATGGAAAATCTTTCTTCAATATTTTGCATAATTTTTAAAAATGTATTTATTTTTGTTTGTTTATCCAGTTGCAGGTAAAGCACTTATGTTGTACAAGACACCCTGGTTCACAATCTCTGTTCTAATTTATTCATTCATCATCTTCCACTTAATCTTCCTTCTACTAGGGTCGCAGCGGGAGTGGGGGGCATCCAAGGGAAAAGGTTTCATTATTTTCTACACTTGTTGCAATATGAATTAAATAATGAACCCCTAATGTAAGAGGTTTTGGTCCACAGAGGGTATTTGTGGTGTGACTGACTTATTACATGGAACAGAAACATTTTAATCGATTCTGCAAAAAAAAAAAGATTTTTAAAAATAATTTAGAAACTAGGGTGGGGGGGGGGGGGGGGGGGGGGGGGGGGGGGGGGGGGGGGGGGGGGGGGGGGGGGGGGGGGGGGGGGGGGGGGGGGGGGGGGGGGGGGGGGGGGGGGGGGCAAAATACTCACATTTCTATGCTTACCCACAAAACATGACAAAAGACAAGTATCCATCCAATATCTTCTGCCTTATCCTCTATTAGGGTAGCGGTGGATGGGTTCCCCATACCCATCCAGGGAAGAACATTTTGGGCGCTGGGCAGAGACACCCAGGACAGGGCACCAATCTACTGCTGGGCACAGACACACACCCTATATGGGGCAATTGGGAGAATTTTGGAGATCCATGTTTTTGGACTGTGGAGAAAACCAGAGAACCCGAGCAATGCTGGGCATACACTCACTCACACAGGCACACACAAACACACTCCATATAGGGCAGAAAACCGGAGAGTCCAAAGGAAACCCACGCGGACATGGGGAGAACATGGAAACTCCAGCCAGATTGATATTCCAAGTGGGACTCCCTAGTGCTGAGAGGCGAATGTACTAACCACTAAGCCACCGTGACGCCCCAAAACACAAACAGCAAGATTTACAATAAATAAATAAAAATAAATAACACAAATGAGGGGTGGCACGGTGGCTTAGTGGTTAGCACGTTCGCCTCTCAGCGCTAGGGATTCCCGGTTCGAATCCCCATCTGGGAGGAGTTTCCATGTTCCATGTTTTCCCTGTGTCTGCGTGGGTTTCCTCCGGGTTCTCCGGTTTCCTCCCAGTCCAAAAACATGGATCAAGTCAATTGAATTATTAAAATTGCCCAGCGGCGCGGTGGCTTATTGCTTAGCCCGTTCGCCTCTCAGCGCTAGGGATTCCCGGTTCGAATCCCCATCTGGGTGGAGTTTCCATGTTCTCCCCTTGTCTGCGTGGGTTTCCTCCGGGTTCTCCGGTTTCCTCCCACAGTCCAAAAACATGGATCAAGTCAATTGAATTCTCAAAATTGCCCCATATAGAGTGTGTCTGTGTGAGTGAGTATGTGCCCAGCGATGGATTGGCGCCCTGTCCTGGGTCTATCTGCCCAGCGCCCGAGACGTTCTCCCCTGGATGGACATGGGGAACCCCACCGCGACCCTAATAGAGGATAAGCGGGAGATAATGAATGAATGAATGAATGAATGAATGAAAATTGCCCCATAGAGAGTGTGTCTGTGTGAGTGAGTGTGTGCCCAGCGATGGATTGGCGCCCATTCCTGGGTGTATCTTCCCAGCGCCCGAGACGCTCTCCCCTGGATGGGCATGGGGAACCCCACCGCGACCCTAATAGAGGATAAAGAGGGAGATAATGAATGAATGAATGAACACAAATGAGAAAAAAATATTAATAAAATAAAATTCATTATCTTCCGCTTTATCCTTTATTAGGGTCACGGGGGGAGGTACCCCATGCCCATCCAGGGGAGAACGTTTCGGGCGCTGGGCAGATAGACCCAGGACAGGGTGCCAATCTATCGCTGGGCACACACTTAATCACACAGACACACTCTATATGGGGCAATTTTCATTCATTCATTCATTCATTCATTCATTATCTCCTGCTTATCCTCTATTAGGGTCGCAGTGGGGTTCCCCATGCCCATCCAGGGGAGAACGTCTCGGGCGCTGGGCAGATAGACCCAGGACAGGGCGCCAATCCATCGCTGGGCACACACTCACTCACACAGACACGCACACATACACATTCTATATGGGGCAATTTGGAGAACTCAGTCGACTTGATCCATGTTTTTTGACTGTGGGAGGAAACCTGAGAACCCGGAGAAAACGCGACAAGGGGAGAACATGAAACTCCACCCAGATGGGGATTCGAACCAGGAATCCCTAGTGCAGAGAGGCGAACGTGCTAACCACTAAGCCACCGTGCCACTATAATATATATAAATAAAGAAAAAAAATTAACGAGTGGGGAGATGAGGGGTGCTATCAACTAATTCTATAGTAAATAAAGTTAAATGCCTTTTAAATTAGAACAGACTTGATTTCAAGACGTTGTTTACGTTCAATGTGGTAAAGCCATTTCATTGGCTGTGACGTTTGTTTATGGTTGTCAAGGTGATTGTTTAAGAACACTGGCGAACAGTTCATAAGACGCTTTAACAGAACGGTTACACGTTTCTGAGCTCAAAAGAACTTTGTGCTTTCAGCGTTTTTTAACATTTTTCGACATGAATATTCAGTCTCTGCAAGACGAAATGTGCTCTTCCACATTACAGAGCCAGCAGCAGCGGACCGACACGCCCCCTGCAGCCGGTAAGCCGCTCACATCCACTCATTAATACATCAGAAAGTAATCAATCGATCAGTATTCAGTAATCAATCGCTTAATAAATCAGGGCGAGTTAATATAGACTTTAAAGAAGTAAAGAAAAGACACCAATACGACGATTAGTGATAAAACCGAACGGCAACATTATTTAATTTTCTTATTAACAGTAGAAGTTTTCATAATGTGTACTTACAGATTAAGCAGTCTATAACTAAATCATTTTAATAATGTCCGAACATTTTAAATATTTGAATACAATTTGAATATTCTTTTTATTGCTTTATACATGATCGGGGCGTTTTTAGGGTTTAGAAACATCAGGGGCTTTAGCCCAGATCACTTATTCCCCCCTGAAAATTGCCCCTTCATGAGTGTATTTATCCATTTTCAAACCATTGTTACATTCATTCTGTTTGATCATCTATTAGTTATATTGGATAAAATGAAAATTTTGAATCAATGAACCTTCGGCAGAAAAGCATGAATCCGATTTATGAGTCAGTCGCAGATGAGAGTTTTAAAAAGCTTTTGCTTTGAACTTTGCGCCTTCGGGAACATTCTGACGCTTTCTGAAAGCTGAGAAGCTGCTCTTTACAGCCAACATACAGTTATTACGGTAACTTTACTCCCGATACTGGCGAAAAATGTCTCCCTCACACGCACACACACACACACACACACACACACAGCTTAGAAGCACAAACAGCTGATGATAACTCCATCGTTCGGTCTGAAGGAGAGGCTGCAGAGAAAGCTGCTCTCATTTGATCCGGGGCTACTGACAAAACCCCCGGCGCTATAGCCCTGAAATATCCCTGTACATGATTATTAATATGTTTTATTTAAATGATGTATTTCAGAGCCTGGTGATTTGGTGAGCAGTTTCGATGATGAAGATCTGGATTCACAGGTAACAATTTAAATCAATCCCCAAAATAAGTCTTCAACCTCTGACTTTTGTTTGTACAAATAAACAAGCAAAATATTTTGAAAATATTTTTTAAAAACCATCCCTATATAGTGTTAAATTTATTTCTCCTGAATTAATTCTGCTTGTGTAATATAAAATTTAGTAGAAATGGTCAATTTATCCATGGAAAGCAAAATCAATTAATTACCACTAATTCATTAATTATTACATTTTTAAAATTGATTCATGTGTTGTCATCGGTGATAAACAATTGAACAAATACAACTGAAACAAAAGTTTCAGCTTAATCGGATAACGGGAAGTGGGTGAAATAGCATTTGCAAACTTTTTACCAGACAAACAAATGAAGCTAATTTAGGAGTGGTAAAAATAGATGTTTCTCTAACATCTATGATGAGGTCCTACCACCACATCCCACCCACTAAGGGTCCACATGTACAACTTTTTTTTTATTTAGTACATTTAAGAGTGCATACTTATATGCAGGTAGAACAGATGAACAGTATAGGGAAGGGTGCTGTAAGGGTGTATATATTAACTGTTTTAATTTTGCTTTTTAGAATGTTGCACTTCTGGATGATGGAGTCTCCATGGAGTTTGACAAGTTAAAGGTTGAAGAGACAGAAGTTGAAGAGACAGAAGATGGAGAGCAAGCAGTTGAAGAGCCAGAGGTTGAAGAGCCACCAGTTGAAGAGACTGAGGTTCTTATCAGACACACAGACAAACATGAAGCTAATATCATTCATTCATTCATTATCTCCCGCTTATCCTCTATTAGGGTCGCGGTGGGGTTCCCCATGCCCATCCAGGGGAGAACGTCTCGGGCGCTGGGCAGATAGACCCAGGACAGGGCGCCAATCCATCGCTGGGCACACACTCACTCACACAGACACACTCTAAACGGGGCAATTTTTAAGAATTCAATTAACTTGATCCATGTTTTTGGACTGTGGGGGGAAACCGGAGAACCCGGAGGAAACCCACGCAGACACGGGGAGAACATGGAAACTCCACCCAGATGGGGATTCGAACCGGAAATCCCTAGCGCTGAGAGGCGAACGTGCTAACCACTAAGCCACCGTGCCGCTGAAGCTAATATAGGAGTGGTAAAATTCCCAGTATAGGGAAGGGTGCTGTAAGGGTGTGTATATTAAATGTTTTAATCTTGCTTCTTAGAATGTTGCACTTGTAGTCTACACGGAGTTCAACAACTTAAAGTATGGAGTGACATCAGTTGAAGAGATAGAAGATGAAGAGACAGAAGATGAAGAGACTGAGGTTTTTACCAGACACACAGACTAACATGAAGCTAATATAGGAGTGGTAAAAAAAAAGATGTTTCTCTAACATCTGTGATGAGGTCCTACCTCCACATCCCACCCACTAAGTGTCCACATGTACAACTTTCTTTTCATTTGGTACATTTAAGAGTGCATACTTATATGCAGGTAGATCAGATGAACAGGATAGGGAAGGGTGCTGTAAGGGTTTATATATTAAATGTTTTAATTTTGCTTCTTAGAATGTTGCACTTCTGGATGAGGGAGTCTTCATGGAGTTCGACAAGTTAAAGATTCAAGTGACAACGATTGAAAAGCCAGCTATTGAAGAACCAGAAGATGAAGATGAAGAGACAGAAGATGAAGAGACAGAAGATGAAGAGACAGAAAATGAAGATGAAGAGACAGAAGATGAAGATGAAGCGATAGAAGATGAAGAGACAGATGATGAAGATGAAGAGACAGAAGATGAAGATGAAGCGATAGAAGATGAAGAGACAGATGATGAAGAGCCAGACAATGAAGAGCCAGACGATGAAGAGCCAGAAGATGAAGAGCCAGCAGTTCAAGAGCCAGACGATGAAGAGCCAGACGATGAAGAGCCAGACGATGAAGAGCCAGCGGTTCAAGAGCCAGACGATGAAGAGCCAGACAGTGAAGAGCCAGACGATAAAGAGACTGGGTTGCCTTTCATCATGTAAGAAACAAAACTAAAAAAGTCCATAAGAAGTTAGACACTAAAAACCTCCAGACACCCATATTATTTCTCTGGTATCGTTGTCAGGTTGCTGAGGTTCAGTAAAGGTGGATTTATTCCTTGTAGTAACAGATTCCCACCAAAGAGAAAAACTGCAGCTTTAATTAAATACAAACACATAAATATCTATTGTCCCTGTAGCTGCTCGCATTCAGTACAAGTCACTGACTCTGGCCTACAGGACTATTTCTGGATCTTCCTCCTCTTACCTTTACTCTATCTTTTCAAAATACACTCCGGTTCGTTCACTTCGCTCCAGTGATGATTGCCGCCTGGCGATTCCACCTCACCGAGGAGCTCACTCCGTGGCATTCACCACTACAAAATGGTGCTTCCCATCTCTGTCCGTAAGGCAGAATCACTAAGCAATTTTAAGAAACTACTGAAGACGCATCTTTTTAACAAATACCTGTTGTTCAAAAAAAAACGGGGGGGGGGGGGAGGGGCGTAGCATTAAATGACAATCAGGTTTAATAATTTTACAGTGTAGTTGGTTTTCTTCATAACTTCTGACTTGTAATGTTCTTATTTGTAAGTTGCTTTGGAGAAAAGCGTCTGCTAAATGACTAAATGTAAATATTGTCTTGATTTGTTCACATATTGTTCCTCAATCCAGTCACCAATACCTTGTACATGTAACTACTGAAGAGTTTGGGCACATATGCATCATGTTGATCTGAGGGCAGTGGTCCTGCAAAATAGTGGAACGATCTTCCCAACTCTGTCCGTAAGGCAGAGTCACTAGGCATTTTTAAGAAACTAATGAAGACGCATCTTTTTAAAAAATACCTTTTGTAAAGAAAACAAAAAGCATCATATAACTATCAGGTTAGAGTGTAGCTGGTTTTCTTCATAACTACTGACTTGTGGTGTTTTCATTTGTAAGTTACTTTGAATAAAAGCGTCTGCTAAATGACCAAATGTAAATGTAAATATTGCATCTCTCTTTTTCAGCTACAATGATGCAGGAAAGTGGCTTACGCTCAGTCTGCCGCCTTCTGTAAGTAAACCCCAGTCTGCATCACCATAAGACTGATAACCACCTTAATAATAATACTTAATAAAGCTTTTAGAACAAGGGTCCACATGTACAACTTTCTTTGTATGGTATGCATACAAGAGTGTGTAGTTATATAAAGGTTAAGTTTTTAATTTTGCTCTTAGGACTCGAAACGTTCCCAGTACATGGAAAAAGAGATTGATGCTGAAAAGGAGTTGCCTCTCATCAGGTAAGAAACCTTAATATATATACAACACGGGGCGGAACTTGGACACTATTTTTTCTGGGGTTCCACAAACCTTTTTCTTGTAGTAACACAGTCTTACCAAAGAGGGCTTCACTTCAAAATTATAACATACTACAGCTTTATTCAAATACCAACTTGTTCGTGTTTATTCATGTTTTTTTTTAGCATGTACTTTAAGGGCAGGGTAACTGCGATTCCAATGAAGGTCTTCGCCCTCCGTCAGGCCTTTTCCGTAAGTAACCCCCCGCCTCGACAGCATCACCATGAGGTCACATACACCTTCGACAAAATAGCATGTCTTGTGTTTGAATTCTCATTTCATTTTTTAATTGCACATCTTAACCCTGTAGATAATAGTTTATATTTAATCTGTAATTTTGTACATTTTTAATTACTCTGTAAAATTTATTTGTATGTCTGCACTACAGTTTCAAATCCATCATTATCTTTCACTTAATCTTATACTAGAGTCCTAAGGGGTTCATCCAGGGGAGAACATAATTAGCACTGTGCAGTTACACCCAGGACAGGGCGCCAATCTATCGCTGGGCATACACTCACTCACAGATACAGTGTATAGTTGCAATTTAGAGCCACCATTACTTGAAATTCATGTTTTTGGACTGTGGGAAACCCAGAAGAAACCCGCATGGTCACAGGGAGAACATGAAAGCTGGATCCCCAGTGCTGAGAGGTCAACGTGGCAACCATTAAGCCATCGTGCCACCCACATTTAAACTTATTTTTTCAATTTACTACTCTTAATTTTAAACTGACTAATTTTTTCTTTAAAAACATTTCACTGTGAGTTTTATGTATCACTGCGTATGTGACAAATAACTGTGATATGATCTGACAGAATCTTAAAGATTTTAGTTAAAGGGTTGGACCCAAGTCAGAGAACAGTATTAAATATGATACATTGTTTATGACCTTAAAATGATTTTAATAGATTTAAACAGATCTAAATTGTTCAGTATGGAAAGCAGGTTGAAACGGTGTTCTGAGAGGGGTCCACAAACTTTTGGCCATATCACATTTGTTAATTAGATCTCTGCTGCTTCACTTACATATCTTTTTGTTTTTCAGTCTATCATGTCTGACCCTAAACTTTGGTCCACGTTATATGATCGATGTCTGATAGTCGTGCACATAATCGAAGCCGCCAATGAGCAGGTAACTGATCTGAGTTCAGTGGGAAAACGTTTTCGTGTTGCAGGTTCTCCATTCTGACTTTTTCCTGATTCTCTTCCAGCAGATGGAGGAATTTCAGGAGATGTTCAAGAACCTGGTTTTGTATGTGATGAATCCAAAGAACCATAAGGACATCAAAACCGAGCTGCTTCGGGCAAATGTGGGTTGAGAACAGCAGATTCCACCATGATGCAAAATTTTATTCTGGTACTTTAACATGTTCTCCTCATGCAGGTGTTCCAGGCGAACTTGCTGGACATCATGTTTGAATACTTTCTGCTCGGCCTTTTAAAGAACGTCTATGAGACCACACCGGTAAGAATAGTTCCTTTGTGCTGTTATGTTCATCTAATGACCTCACATATCATACACCTCATGAGCAAAAGTGTGATAATGTAAGATACACCTCACCATAGACAGTCAAATACGTATACTTACTAACGTACCGGTGGTTGACCCCTGTTGGGGTCTACAAGAATAGGCAGGGTAAAGCGATTTTTATCTACCTGGGTCACTCCATGCTCTTGGGAATCTAGGGGTGCAGGACACCTGTGTTTTGTTGGTAGTAAGCTCAGATAATCATATAAAGCTAACAATGTTGGTATAGTTATAATGTATGACTTGTGTATCGTACTAACAAACTAAAGTGAAGGGTTGCATATTGTTTTTTAATTGCAGTATTCTGATGATCATTAAGTAGATCCCTATTTGTTGTTTAGTATACCCCGGGGGTGGAGCTTTCGGGATATAAACGGGTTGCAACAAGGGGTGGGGAGATTTTGCCCTTTGTGTAGATACCCACAGAGAGAGCATAAATGGTGACGATAACCTGAATGTTATAAGTTTCTGCAATAAGAAGTTATCTTTTTTTTGGACAATCAGTGCACCACTGTATATATTGTAAATAGCTGTTGTAAATACTGTAAATAAAGGTGAAGGGAAAATTCAGTTTCCAACGTCTCTGGGTTACACCTTCATACACACTCTATCACTAAAAGTATCAGGCCTAAGGATCACTGCTCTGTTTGTTTTCATAAGCATTATTATGAATTTGCTTTCGTTCCAACTTTTATAATAATTACATCATTCAGTACAAACTCTAAATCAAAGGTACTCAACTGGTTCACATTTTTCAAATGTCCATGACCCACCAGTTGAGAATCTTTGCTCTAAATAAAATATGGGATAGTTCCACATTTGTCATAAAAAGTGTAAATCATAAGGTCATTGTTCATGAGGAAAAGATGATGACACTAAGATTCGCTCTGTTCTCTCTCTGTCAGATAATGGGTGAATTTCTGGACCGCTTGGCCACCATCAGAAAGGCATGGTTCCCCGCTATCTCAGAGTATAGGGGCAAGAATTTGCATTCAACTTCTGTTGTAAGTATAAAACCTTTGTTCTTATTCAGGGTTGTTGTCAGATGCTGGAACTCATATCTGACTTTGTGTTTGTTGCCAGGAGCACTTCTTGTCTCTACTTGTAAGCCTGTTCTCTCAACCCAGCGAGTGGTATGCTGACCCTGACCTTTTGGTCTCATCAGTAAAGGTCTTGGTTGAAGACAGTCTCCTTGAGTGGGTGAAGCTAATGACTGGCATAAGTTCTGTTTTTCAAACTTCAGATTAGGAAATGTGTAAATTAATTTTCTAATCTTTTTTTTTTTTTACCTCAATTTGTAATTATGAAAAATGACTTTTCTATTTTTAGACCTCAATTTGTAAATATGCAAATAAATTTTCTATTTTTTTAGACCTCAATTTGTAAATATGCAAATGGTTATGTTTTTAACCTTCAAATATAAAAATGTGTGAATGAATTTTCTATTCTTTAGAATAAATATGCAAATGTGCAAATTAATTTTCTTTTTTTTTTTTACCTCAATTTGTAATTATGCAAACATGCAAATAAATTTAACATTTTTTAGACCTCAATTTGTATATATGCAAATGCATTCTGTAGAAATAAACAAGTGTTTTTTCTCAGTGATGATTTGATTTTTTGTGTTAAACTTTGTTGGTTTTATTATATTTATATATTTACTTTCCACTTTATTAGGTTCTCCTCTTTACCCACTGACCTTATAGATGAACTTTGTAGTTCTTCAATTGCAGACTGTATTACATCTTTTCTCCACATGCTTGTTACTTTTGCAGCTTTAACAGCTTCCACTCCTCATACAGTCCTGAAAGTCTTTCTACAAGGTTTTGGAGGATATCTGTGGACATTTTGCCCCATTCATTTAGGAAAGTGTTAGTTTAAACACTGATGGAGGATGAGAGGCATTTAATTCCAATCTCAGTTCCAATTCATTTTGTGATTTGAGTCCATTTCCAGGTGGAGGTCAATGCTTCCTCACCAAAATAACCCAACCTTGGGACTATGGACACTATTAACACTTAAACCTACAAAACAAAAATGAATACAACAATTTGTGCTGTTTTTTATTTTTTTTAATTTATTTTTATATATATATAAAAATGAGGAACTAGGGCGGCACGGTGGCTTAGTGTTTAGCACGTTTGCTTCTCAACGCTAGGGATTCCCGGTTCAAATCCCCATCTGGGTGGAGTTTCCATGTTCTCCCCGTGTCCGCATGGGTTTCCTCTGGGTTTTCCGGCTTCCTCCCACAGTCCAAAAACATGGATCAAGTCAATTGAGTTCTCCAATTTGCCCCATATAGAGTGTGTCTGTGTGAGTGAGTGTGTGCCCAGAGATGGATGTATCTGGGTGTATCTGCCCACCGCCCGAAACGTTCTCCCCTGGATGAGCATGGGGAACCCTCAGCGGCCCTGATATAGGATGAAGCGGAAGATAATGAATGGAAAATTAGGAACTAATGGCTACCACGCGCCCGTTTTGCAGCGCACAGCTTTTCTGAAGTAGCTTTTATAAAGCGGGATGATTGCCGGCTCTACGCGTCATGTTTTTGATTAAAAAACTCAAGCGGTTATCAGCGTTATTGGGGTGTAATGTCTTTAAGTGACGCCTTTATTTATTTGGCTTCATGCTGTCCACTGCCAACATTGTCATATTTCTTTGTTTTAGCTTTCGGCTAACTTTTGTTGGTCTCATTATCTTCGTCTTGTTAGGATCTTTTTGATTTTTGGAAAGGCAAAAGAACATGCCGATGCAAGATGGCTGTCTCAACTTGTTTATTGAGAACAAAGAGAATTCTTTCTGAACACCGTCAGGAAGTAACGCTGGCCAGCGGTCTGCCTCATTCAGCTTCCAAGTGCTAAGCACCTTCACGTTCTGAGTGAGAGAGTGCCCACCTAAGGGTGTACCTGTGTATATATTTTTATGTCTAGTTCCCGCCACTTAACTGCCTAAGACAAGCGCAGATTACCGCCCAAGGTTTTAAATCAGCCAATCCCAGCCCAGTATTTTTGGTTCGAATCTGTGGCGGCAAACTCAGAAGAGTCCTTTGCTTGTCTTTCGGCCATATTGGGACTCTCGTGTATAAGAAATGTAAAATTTCTGACAGTCTCTCTCCGCCATCCCTGTTAAATATTTTACCGTGTTGTCTCTGGAGGGTTTGTCAGTACACTTAATGTCACTTGCTCTGTGATATCTTGTTATGGGCCCCCCAAACCTACGGTATGTTACGTAGAGAGCCTGTGTGTGTGTGTGTCACTGACACCCTAAACAAAGCAACATTTTGGGGAAACGTTTTAACCACTGAATCCAGTGGTCTCTTGTAGTTATACATTTCAGTTCTGCTTTTGGACTGTTACTCTTTAAGCATGTGTCCCGTTCTCCCCTCAAAAAAATCTTGCATTACCATCAGTGCTTGACCTCACAAATGCTCATCGAAATAAATGGCCAAATATTTCCACAGACCCAGTCCAAATTCTTGTAGAAAGCCTGCTCAGATGCAAAGGATCCAACTACAGAGGTTCCTGTAAGTGTCCCAATGTTGTCCCTATAGTTTATACTGGTCTCCAATCCTTTAATTATTATTTTAAATTTAAGTAGATTTTATATTTTTGCATACAACCATAAGTAGGGCATCAACGTGTGGTATTGGTTAGCAAGTTTGCTTCAGTTTCCTCTGATAGTGCATCGAATGTTCTAAATTGCCCCGTATATAGTATGTGGATGTGGATGGAAAAAGACGTGCGGCCGGAGACATGGTGCTGCAGCGATTACTTCATGCTAGCGTTATCAATGCTAGCATAATAAACTTAACACACCACCACCATGTTAGTGCAGTGCAATGCCGTGCTGAGAATCATCCACCTAAATGAGACCTGCTCTGTGGGGGTCCTGGTTAATAAAGAACAAAGTAAAAGGCAACAGACATTTGGAATACATGTAATGGTGGAACTACAAAGTTCGTCTGTATGGTAAGTGGAACTGAATCGGTGGACAGTGAGGTTTAATAGTTCAGGTTTCTTTATGAATCACGTGATTATTTAATTATTAATTTGTTTTTAATTGTTATGGGTATTAATTGGTTCTTTATTGTAAAAGAAACAATGATACATTGGTTATTAGTTGTTAACAATGTTTGTAAAGTTACTGATGTGATCCTGCCACCTGCTGGATTAACTCTGAAACTATCACACTCTACTGTGTATGCGTACTGTACATTTATGAAAGTGGATGATACACTTTACTGCAGAGGTGTTGAGTAGAGTGGCACAGTGGCTTAGTGTTTAGCACGTTCGCCTCTCAGCACTAGGGATTCCTGGTTCGAATCCCAATCTGGGTGGATTTCCATGTTCTCCCTGTGTCCGCGTGGGTTTCCTCCGGATTCTCCGGTTTCCTCCCACAGTCCAAAAACATGGATCAAGTCAATTGAATTCTCCAAAATTGCCCCGTATAGAGTGTGTCTGTGTGAGTGAGTCTGTGCCCAGCGATAGATTGGCACCCTGTCCTGGGTGTATCTGCCCAGCGCCCGAAACGCTCTCCCCTGGATGGGCATGGGGAACCCCCCCCCCCCCACCGCGACCCTAATAGAGGGTAAAGTGGAAGATAATTGATGGATGGAGGGTGTTGGGTAAATCGCGATGGAGGTTTGAAGCATTTATCACGTATCAGCGCTTTTTTTACAGCACAGTATCTGAAGCACTTATACACACGCACAGGGTGTTGGATTATCAATCTGAAGGTTGGGGGTTTAAATCCCAGATCCACTGAAGTTGGCTGTGTGGGTCCTTGAGCAAGAACCTTAACCCTCATTGCTCCAGGGAAGTTGTGATTAACCCTGTGCTCACCTCGTAAGTCGCTTTGGATAAAAGCGTCTGCTGAATGACCGAATGTAAATGTAATGCAAGCGAGCAGTCTGCCCCCCCCCCTCGCTGTTCCCAAAACCGTCACATGGCCTAAATCCGAAGCACTGCTTCCCAAATCATCTACATTAGATTTACATTACATTACATTACATTAGATAGGGCGGCACGTTGGCTTAGTGGTTAGCACATTCGCCTCTCAGCACTAGGGATTCCCGGTTCGAATCCCCATCTGGGTGGAGTTTCCATGTTCTCCCCGTGTCTGCGTGGGTTTCCTCCGGGTTCTCCGGTTTCCTCCCACAGTCCAAAAACATGGATCAAGTCAATTGAATTCTCAAAATTGCCCCATATAGAGTGTGTCTGTGTGAGTGAGTGTGTGCCCAGCTATGGATTGGCACCCTGTCCTGGGTGTATCTGCCCAGAGCCCGAGACGTTCTCCGCTGGATGGGCATGGGAAACCCCACCGCGACCCTAATAGAGAATAAAGCGGGAGATAATGAATGAATGAATGAATAGACTAGATAGTTTCTGTTTGTTTTTTTTGCACTTTATTTGACTGACAACATGATATATACATATATATATATATATATATATATATATATATATATATATATATATATATATATACAGTATATGTATATATCATGTTGTCAGTCAAATAAAGTATATATATATATATATATATATATATATATATATATATATATATATATATATATATATATACATATACATATACATATATATATATAAAAGAAGAAAAATAATGTATATAAAAGGTGTATATACTGATATAAATATATATATATATATATATATATATATATATATATATATATATATATATATATATATATAAAAGAAGAAAATAATGTATATAAAAGGTGTATATACTGATATAAAAGGTGTATATACTGACAGGGCGCCAATCCATCGCTAGGCACACACTCACACACACACTGACTCTATATGGGGCAATTTGGAAAACATATTACAATATATAATAATAGAAAATAATAAAATAATAGATATTAAAGGGTGATGAGGAGTGCTACCATTTAATTCTACAGTAAATAAGGTTAAATTACTCTAAAATCAGAACAGACTTGATTTCAAGACGTTGTTTACGTTCAATGTGGTAAAGCCATTTCATTGGCTGTGACGTTTGTTTATGGTTGTCAAGGTGATTGTTTAAGAACACTGGAGAACAGTTCATAAGACGCTTTAACAGAACGGTTACACGTTTCTGAGCTCAAAAGAACTTTGTGCTTTCAGCGTTTTTTAACATTTTTCGACATGAATATTCAGTCTCTGCAAGACGAAATGTGCTCTTCCACATTACAGAGCCAGCAGCAGCGGACCGACACGCCCCCTGCAGCCGGTAAGCCGCTCACATCCACTCATTAATACATCAGAAAGTAATCAATCGATCAGTATTCAGTAATCAATCGCTTAATGAATCAGGGCGAGTTAATATAGACTTTACACTTTGAATATTCTATACACTTTGAATATTCTTCTTATTGATTTATACATGTTTATTAATATGTTTTATTTGAATGATGTATTTCAGAGCCTGTTGATTTGGTGAGCAGTTTCGATGATGAAGATCTGGATTCACAGGTAACAATTTAAATCAATCCCCAAAATAAGTCTTCAACCTCTGACTTTGTACCAATAAACAAGCAAAATATTTTTAAAATATTTTTTTTAAAACCACCCATATTCTGTGTTAAATTTCTTACTCCGAAATTAATTCTGCTTGTGTAGTATAAAATTTAGTATAAAATGGGCAATTTATCCATAGAAAACAAAATTAATTACCACTAATTACTTCATTAATTGGTACATTTTTTCAATTGTTTCATGTTTTTCAAAAGTTTTATTTTAATCGGATAACGGGGAGTGGGTGAAATAGCATTTGCAAACTTTTTTTTGACACACAAACAGATGAAGCTAATATAGTGGTGGTAGAAAAAGATGTTTCTCTAACATCTATAATGAGGTCCTACCTCCCCTAATGATCATAGATCTATTTATTATTGTAAGTACTTTTATTAGTATGTATTGATGTTCTGTATGAATAGAGGAAGCTTTATGGTTGTGGTTAAAGAACCAGCCTTGCGACCTGAAGGTCCCTGGTTCGATTCCCGGTCCCACCAAATACTATGGGTGAAGTGCCTTTGGGCAAGGGACCTAACTCCTATTGCTCCCAGTATAAGGGCTGCCCAGTGCTCCTGGCACATGTGCTCGGTTCACTCAGTATGTGTGTGTCCTGCACGGATGGGTTACATGTGGAGGACTAATTCATCTGTATAAGCACTGTAGGCAAAACAGATCACTTTATCAATTAGCACCCCCTCCATACATCTATGTGCCCACTGACTGTTCCACTGAGGTTATAATGCATTTTTGTGCTTTTGCTTTTCAGGAATCTGAACCTGAGTCCAGACATCAGGAGAACAGAGAACAGCTTGTAGTTGAGGAAAATGTGTTGCCTTTCCTCGGGTAAGAAACAAGACAAAACCAATAGATGTTAAACACTTAAATACACTGTAAATACACCCTTATTAATTATCTGGTGTAGTTGGTGAATTGTATGCTTCATTTCATACTGCAGCTATAACACAAATATATGATTATATGTTGCACCTCTGTTTTTTAGTGACTACATGGCAGGCCTTGGTTCCAACAACAATCCAATGATCTTTGCTCCTCTCCGTCAGCCCAATTCTGTAAGTAAACTTCTATCAGCATCACCCCCTTAATAATCACGCTGTTAAAACAAAGGGTCCACATGTACATCTTTCTTTTTATTTAGTACATTTAAGAGTGCATAATTATTATGCAGGTAGAACAGATGAACAGTATAGAGAAGGGTGCTGTAAGGGTGTATATATTAAATGTTTTAATTTTGCTTCTTAGAATTTTGCACTTCTGGATGAGGGAGTCTCCATGGAGTTTGACAAGTTAAAGGTTGAAGAGACAGACGATGAAGAGACAGGCGATGAAGAGACAGACGATGAAGAGACAGACGATGAAGAGACAGACGATGAAGAGACAGGCGATGAAGAGATAGGTGATGAAGAGACAGACGATGAAGAGACAGACGATGAAGAGACTGGGTTGAACTACATGTAAGAAACAAAACAAACAAAAAAGTCCATAAGAATTTAGACTCTAAAAACCTAAAAATATCCAGACACCCATATTATTTCTCTGGTAAAGTAGTCAGATCGCTGAGGTTCAATAAAGGTGGATTTATTTCTTGTGGTAACAGTTTCTCACCAAAGAAAAAAACTGCAGCTTTAATTAAGTACAAACACATAAATATACATTGCATCTCTCTTTTTCAGCTACTACGATGCAGAAAAGTGGCTTACGCTCAGTCTGCTGCCCTCAGTAAGTAAACCACAGTCTGCATCACCATAAGACTAACAACCACCTTAATAATAAAATACTTTAAAAAGCTTTTAGAACAAGGGTCCACATGTACAACTTTCTTTGTATAGTATGCATACAAGAGTGTGTAGTTATATAAAGTTAAACTTTTTAATTTTGCTCTTAGGACTCGAAACGTTCCCAGTACATGGAAAAAGAGATTGATGCTGAAAAGGAGTTGCCTCTCATCAGGTAAGAAACCTTAATATATATACAACACAGGGCGGAACTTGGACACTTTGTTCTGGGGTTCCACAAACATTTTTCTTGTAATAACACAGTCTTACCAAAGAGGGCTTCACTTCAAATATCTAACATACTACAGCTTTATTCAAATACCAACTTGTTTGTGTTTGTTTCATGTTTGTTTTCAGCATGTACTTTAAGGGCAGGGTAACTGAGTTTCCAATGAAGGTCTTCGCCCTTCGTCAGGCCTTTTCCGTGAGTAACCCCCCCGACAGCCTCACCATGAGGTCACATACACCTCTGACAAAATAGCATGTCTCTGTGCACACCATTATGCACCTCGTGTTTTATTTCTCATTTAATTTTTTCGTTGTACAACTCAACGCTGTAGATAATAGTTTACATTTAATCTGTAATCAGGTTGAAACGGTGTTCTGAGAGGGGTCCACAAACTTTTGGCCATATCATTTGCTCATTTGGTCATTTAGCAGACGCTTTTATCCAAAGCGACTTACAAGGGGAACACAGGGTTCATCACAACATCCCTGGAGCAATGAGGGTTAAGGGTCTTGCTCAAGGACCCACACTGGTAACTTCAGTGGACCTGGGATTTGAACCCCCAACCTTCAGATTGACAGGCCAACGCCCTAACCACTGAGCTACTGCTCCCTCCATATCATATTTATTAATTAAATCTCTACTGCTTCACTTACATATCTTTTTGTTTTTCAGTCTATCATGTCTGACCCTAAACTTTGGTCAACGTTATACGATCACTGTCTGATAGTCGTGCAGATAATCGAAGCCGCCAATGAGCAGGTAACTGATCTGAGTTCAGTGGGAAAACGTTTTCATGTTGCAGGTTCTCCATTCTGACTTTTTCCTGATTCTCTTCCAGCAGATGGAGGAATTTCAGGAGATGTTCAACGACCTGGTTTTGTATGTGATGAATCCAAAGAACCATGAGGACATCAAAACTGAGCTGCTTCGGGCAAATGTGAGTTGAGAACAGCAGATTCCACCATGATGCAAAATTTTATTCTGGTACTTTAACATGTTCTCCTCATGCAGGTGTTCCAGGCGAACTTGCTGGACATCATGTTTGAATACTTTCTGCTTGGCCTTTTAAAGAACGTCTATGAGACCACACCGGTAAGAATAATTCCTTTGAGCTGTTATGTTCATCTAATGACCTCACATGTCATACACCTCATGAGCAAAAGTGTGATAATGTAAGATACACCTCACCATACACCTCTTTTTATCTACCTGGGCCAACCCATGCTCTTGGGAATCTAGGGGTGCAGGACACCTGTGTTTTGTTGGTAGTAAGCTTAGATAATCATATAAAGCTAACAATGTTGGTAAAGTGAGAATGTATGACTTGTGTATCGTACTAACAAACTAAAGTGAAGGGTTGCATATTGTTTGTTAATTTTAGTATTGTGGTGATCAGTAAGTTGATCCCTATTTGTTGTTTAGTATACCCCAGGGGTGGAGCTTTTGGGATAAAAACGGGTTACAACCAGGGGTGGGGAGATTTTGCCCTTTGTGTAGATACACAGAGAGAGCGTAAATGGTGACGATAACCTGAATGACTTTGCGGTCATTGTTATTTATAAGTTTCTGCAATAAGAAGTTTTTTTTTTCTTTGGACAATAAGTGCACCACTGTATATATTGTAAATAAATGTAAATACTGTAAAGATGGGTGTAAGGTGAAGGGAAAAGGAAAATTCTGTTTATGACATCTTTAAACCGCTCACCTTAAGCTACCTATAGCGTGTGTTACACCTTCATACACACTCTATCACTAAAAGTATCAGGCCTGAGGATCACTGCTCCGTCTGTTTCAGAGCAATAAGCATTATTACGAATTTGCTTTCTTTCCAACTTTTATTATAATTACATCCTTCAGTACAAACTCTAAATCAAAGTTACTAATCTGGTTCTCATTTTTAAAATGTATTTTAAATTGTTTTCAAACTGTCCACAACCCGTCCAGAACGTGTCCATGACCCACCAGTTGAGAATCTTTGCTCTGAATAAAATATGGGATAGTCCCACATTTGTAATAAAAAGTGTAAATCATAAGGTCAATGTTCATGAGGAAAAGATGATGACACTAACATTCGCTCTGTTCTCTCTCTGTCAGATAATGGGTGGATTTCTGGACCGCTTGGCCACCATCAGAAAGACATGGTTTCCCGATATATTGGAGTACAAGGGCAAGAATTTGCATTCCAATTCTGTTGTAAGTATAAAACCTTTGTTGTCTGAAGCAGAAACCCTCCGAGATGCTGGAACTCACATCTGGCTTTGTGTTTGTTGCCAGGAGCACTTCTTGTCTGTACTTGTATGCCTGTTCTGTCGACCCATCGAGTGGTATGCTGACCATGATGTCTTGGTCTCATCAGTAATGGTCTTGCTTAAAGACAGTCTCCTTGAGTGGGTGAAGCTCATGACCGGCAAGAGTTCTGTTTTTAAACCTTCAGATTAGGAAATTATGTGTAAATTAATTTTCTATTCTTTTTTTTTTACCTCAATTTTTATTTATTCAAATATGCAAAGGACTTTTCTATTTTTAGACCTCAATATGTTATTATGCAAATATGCAAACAAATTTTCTATTTTTTTACCTCAAATTTTATTTATTTAAATGTGCATAAGACTTTTCTATTTTTAGACCTCAATATGTTATTATGCAAATATGCAAACAAATTTTCTATTTTTTTTTTACCTCAATTTGTAATTATGCAAATGGATTCTGTAGAAATAAACAAGTGTTCGTTTTGTAAACTGAGTGATGGTTTGATTTTTTTGTGATGAACTTTGTTGGTTTCATTATATTTATATATTTACTTGCCACTTTATTAGGTTCTCCACTTTGCCCACTGTCCTTATAGATGAACTTTGTAGTTCGTTAATTGCAGGACTGTATTACATCTTTTCTCCACATGCTTGTTAATCCTCTATGATTCTGCTGACAGGATGTTAGTGGATTATTCCATACAGCAGTACCACTACATTTATACCAGCATAAAACACACACACACACACACACATTGTAATGCAATGCAGCCTTTTTGTGTAAATTCTTCATGTAAGATTATATATAGTTGTAAATAATAGTTCATGTGTTGTACCACAAGGTGGCAGCATGAGACTATATGATCATTGTTTCAGTATAAGGACTTTATTCAATACTGTGACATGTCTCCCATTTTAATGAACTAAGTAGCAAAACCTTTTCTATTTACTGCTTAGGTTAAACTTTAATTGTCGGATGTTGCAGGAGGTATGTGAATTATGATAGCACACACCTACAGACACGTTTAAGGCATCCCATAATAAATTGGGGGGGGGGGGTGCAGGATCATATAACAATCCATCCATCCATTATCTTCCACTTTATCCTCTACTAGGGTCGGGGTGGGGTTCCCCATGCCCATCCAGGGGAGAACGTCTCGCTGGCCGCTGGGCAGATACACCCAGGACAGGGCGCCAATCTATCGCTGGGCACAGACACACACACAATCACACTCTATATGGAGCAATTTGGGAGAATTCAATTGACCTTTATCCATGTTTTTGGACTGTGGGAGGAAACCGGAGAACCCGGAGGAAACCCACGTGGACACGGGGAGAACATTAAAACTCCACCCAGATTTGGGTTTGAACCGGGAATCTCTAGTGCTGAGAGGCGAATGTGCTAACCACTAAGCCACCATGCCGCCCTTATAACAATCAGGTTTGATAATAAGTTTGCTTCAAAGCTACTAACTTGTGATGGTCTCATTTGTAATTCGCTTTGGATGAAAGTCTCTGCTAAATGAGTCCATTTCCAGGTGGAGGTCAATGCTTCCACATCAAAATCACCCAACTTTAGGATTATGGACCCTCCAAAAAGTGCACAACCACATATTTGAATAGAACCAAACTGGATTTTTTCAGAATGTTACGTAGAGAGTCTGTGAGTGTATGTGTGTGTGTGTGTGTGTGTGTGTGTGTGTGTGTGTGTGTCACTGACACCCTAAACAATGCAGCATTATCTATTCTGGTGTGTTTTCACTTTCAGGAGACAAACGCTGTATTTTGTTGAAGCCCCTGTGAATAGGCTTTGTCTCCTGCACTGTGCTCTCTGTGCCTGTCAGAGGGACACTAGCTTCCTGACAGTCTGGATTTTAACCTGGACCCTGAACAGAATAGAACATCTGGGATGTTTTCAGGCAAACCTGGATTAAAGAGTTAAAAACTGTAGGGAATTAAACAAAAACCTTGTGTTTTATAGCAAAAAAAAACCAAAACACTTTTAATGTAGTGAGAAGTGCGCAGCCAAAAACAACAAAGGAAACCACAAGCCCTGGTCCAAATATGATAGTTTGTTTCAGATTTCCATGAAGAACATGAGATCCGGCTCTGCGAATGGATTTTGAAGGTTCTCCGTGAAGCTTAAACCTGCCGTTTTGCAGAAAAGAAAAACGATGCTGTTTTAAAGGTAAAGATTTATATTTAATTATTTTATTATCTTCTGCTAAATCCTCTACTAGCGGGGATGGGTTCCCTGTGCCCATCCAGGGGAGATCGTTTTGGGCACTGGGCAGATACACCCAAGACAGGGTGGCAAACAGTCATTGGGTTCACAAACACTCACAATGACACACACACACTATGTAGGGGCATTTAGAAAAGCTAATTAATCATCTAATTCATGCCTTTGAACTGTTGAAGTAAACCAATGCAGACTCCGGGAGAACATGCAAACTCCCCCCAGATCGGGATTTGAACCTGGATCCCAGCCATTAGAGATTTTAATAGATGAGACAATTGAGACAAACTTTTTAACCACTGAATCCAGTGGTTTCTTTTAGTTGTGCATTTCAGTTCTGCTTTTGGACAAATGTGAGTGGGGAACAGTTTGGGGAAGGACTGTTACTCTTTCAATATGTGTCCCCCTTCTCCTCTCAAAAAATCTTGCATTACCATCAGTGATTGTCCTCACAAATGCTCATCGAAATAAATGGCCAAATATTTCCACAGATGGCGGCACGGTGGCTTAGTGGTTAGCACATTTGCCTCTCAGCACTAGGGATTCCCGGTTCGAATCCCCATCTGGGTGGAGTTTCCATGTTCTCCCCGTGTCTGCGTGGGTTTCCTCCGGGTTCTCCGGTTTCCTCCCACAGTCCAAAAACATGGATCAAGTCAATTGAGTTCTCCAAATTGCCCCATAAAGAGTGTGTGTGTGAGTGAGTGTGTGCCCAGCGATGGATTGGCGCCCTGTCCTGGGTGTATCTGCCCAGCGCCCGAAACGTTCTCCCCTGGAGGGGCATGGGAAACCCCCCCGCGACCCTAATAGAGGACAAAGCGGGAGATAATGAATAAATGAATTTCCACAGATCCAGTCCAAATTCTTGTAGCCTCCTCAGATGCAAAGGAGGCACCAACTACAGAGGTTCCTGTAAGTGTCCCAATGTTGTCCCTATAGTTTATACTGGTCTCCCATTCTTTTATTATTATTTTAACTTTAATTCTAAGTACATTTTATGTTTTCTTATACAACCACAAATAGGGCATCACAGTGGCGCAGTAGTTAGCATGCTTCTCAGTGCCGGGAATCCATGTTCGAATCCCAATGTGGGCGGAGTTTCCATGTTCTCTCCATGCCCGCATGGGTTTTCTCCGTTTCCCTCTGATAGTCAAAAAATTCTAAATTGCCCCTATATAGTATGTGTATGTGGCAGCCCGGTGGCCCAACCTGGGTTTCTATATTCTCCCTGTGTCCACATGGGTTTCTTCCGGGTTCTCCCACAGTCTAAAAACATGGATCCAGGTCATAAGTGAATTCTCCAAATTGCCCCATATAGAGTGTGTTTGTGTGTGTGTGTGTCTCTGTGAGTGAGTGTGGCTCAGCGATAAATTGGGGCCGTGTCCCGGGTGTATCTGCCCAGCACCCGAAACGTTCTCCCCTGGATGGGCATGGGGAACCCCCCGCGACAATAGTACAGGATAAAGAGGAAGATAATGGATGGATGAATAGTATGTTTATGTGTGTCCGTGAAAGTAAGTGTGCCTAGCGATAGACACCTGAAACGTTCTCTCCTGGAACCCCACCCCCCACCCTTGCCTTTGGACACAGTATCCGTCCATCCATTATCTTCCGCTTAATCCTACATTTGGGTCGCGGGGGGGTTCCTCATGCCCATCCAGGGGAGAACGTGTCGGGCGCTGGACAGACACACCCAGGACAGGGCGCCAATCTATCGCTGGGCATACTCACGCACACAAACACACAGACACACTCTATATGGGGCAATTTGGAGAACTCAACTTGACTTGATCTATGTTTTTTGACTGTGGGAGGAACACGGAGGAAACCCATGCAGACACGGGGAGAACATGGAATCTCCACCCAGATGGGGATTCGAACTGGGAATCCCTAGCACTGAGAGGAGAACATGCTAACCACTAAGCCACCGTGCCGCCCTTACAGGACACAGTAATGACAATGATAAAGGAATCCCTACATATTTCTTAACCTCTGTGTTTTGGATTAAAATCCTTTAATACCGCAGTGTGGAAAATCAGTCTGCAGCACAAAGCTTGACACGATGCGTCCTCATGCAGCTACGTGAGTGTAAGGAACGGCGTCTTCTTGATTTCTTGCTCTGTTTTCTTGTTTTAATAAACAAATAGTGATAGAAGCGGTTAAAACCCTGACTGTTGGTTCAGTATTCAGTATTCTGCTGCTTTATCCTGTACTAGGGTCGCGGTTCCTCATGCCCATCCGGTGGAGAACGTTTCTGACAGGTGTGCTGGGCAGATACACCCAGGACAGGGCGCCAATCTATCACTGTAGACATGAATAAAGTTTCATTATTCAGTCTTTACTGTGATTGAAGTGTCAATTTAGTAGGTGTCCTTTCGTTACTAATTCCACCTACCTTATAGATGGACTTCCATCCGTCTATTATCTTCCGCTTTATCCTCTACTAGGGTCGCCCATCTAGTGGCGAACATTTCTGCCCAGATAAACCCAGGACAGGGTGCCAATCTATCACTGGGCACACACTCACTCACACAGACACACTCTATATGGGGTAATTTGGAGAATTCAATTGACCCTGACCCATGTTTTTCGACTGTGGGAGGAAAGCGGAGAACCCGGAGGAAACCCACGTGGACACAGGGTGAACATGGAAACTCCACCCAGGTTGGGATTTGAACTGGGAATTCCTAGCGCTGAGAGGAGAACCTGCTAAACACTAAGCCACCGTGCCGCCCTTAGAAAGACCAAACTTTACTCATTTGTTACTCTTCATTAGTACTCTCTATTATTATAATGATGAACCTGTGCTCAGCTCCGGTAGCTCAGTGTGGGTGTGGTAGTTAGTGGTAGGATGTGGGGTTTGAACCCCCAACCTTTCAGACTGAATCTGATCACAGGCTTTTCCTACCTACCTCTCTGAGCCTTCAGCTTTACTCTCCTGCCCCACCCCCCAGCAGAGTCCCTTCATTAAAAAGGATTGTTGCAATTTATTATGTGGGTGGGTCCTGTTTTTTAAGGAGGATTTTTAAAATGATCTTTTTTCATGTGGACGCGGCATGGAGGTTTAGTGGTTAACATGTTCTCCTCTCAGCACTGGGGATCCAGGTTTGAATCCCGATCTGGGTGGGGTTTTCATGTTCTTCCTGTGTCCGTGTGGGTTTCCTCAGGGTTCTCCGGTTTTCTCCCACAGTCCAAAATCATGGATTGAAGGTGAATGGCTACTCAAATTTGCCTCTGTAGATTGTGTGTGTGTGTGTGTGTCTGTCTGTCTGTCTGTGTGAGTGAGTGTGTGCCCAGTGATGGGTTGGCATACTGTCATAGCTGTATGACAGCACCCGAAACATTCTCCCCTGAATAAGCATAGGGAGCCCCCCTTCACCTCGAGACCCTAGTACAGGATGAAGCAAAATATTAGATGAGATTTTTCATTTGAATTTTAGAAGTCAGTAATGGAACACTGTGCTATAAGTGTATTGTATTAATGACCTGAAAACCACATAGGATCAGAAATTGACACCCCTACACACACACAACCACACATACACCCACACACAGAACTATAGATGAGGTATTCAGTGAATGTACCAGACGATACCGTCCTCTTTGGTTCAGACTCACATACTGTACACACGCGTACTAACAATGTGCTGGAGTTCGTCCCACAGAGGTGTCTCCACAGTGTGTCCATTGATGTGAGACAGCTTTGTAGACACAATGCAACAATGGCACTTTGAGTCCGTGAACAGTGAGAGAGGGAGAAAACGAGGGAGAGAGTGAGAGAGACCCTAACATAGTATTTTCCAGAAAGACGTTTTGTTCTCTGGGCCTGAACTGATTCACCTCTGACAGATTGCGGGTGTATGTGTGTGTGTGTGTGTGTGTGTGTGTGTGTGTGTGTGTGTGTGTGTGTGTGTGTGTGTGTGTGTGTGTGTGTGTGTTTGTACTTTTTCGTTTACCAAGTTTTTGCTATTTTGTTTACCAAAGGGCTTCTGTGCATATAATGTCTACATACCTTTTACATGTTGCAGAACATACATACACACAAACTCACAGAGTAATGAGACAAACTACACACACATATTTTAAAATGTCTAATTCATTCATTTATTTCACAGCAGCGATCTGGTATGTCAGCGTGGCAATGTCCCAGCCACCAGCATGAGGGCCGGAGCCTGCCTGAGGGGTCGCGCGTCCAGAGCGGGTGGCACCTCGACTGGGTCGCCACTACGAGGGAGTCCTGTGAGCTGGCATCACATCACCCACGAAGCAGTTCTGCAGCCTCGGCGCTCGCACTCGGCCACTCGAGCGGATGTAGCCAGTAGCCCCGTCCACATGCTCACACCCCTTAATTCCAGGTGCCAGTCAGCTGAGGAGACTGAGAAGGTAGATGGGTTCATTAATTCATTTCTACTAACTGCCTGTGAAAATTATTCAGGTGTCTCACACTGAACACTTTGAAATGATTCATTTAGAATAGGTGCCCTGCCCAAGGGCACTTCAGCCAGAGTTCTTAGTGGGACCGGGAATCAAACCAGAGACATTCAGATTGCAAGGCTGGTTCCTTAACCACAAGCCTGCGACTCAAGATGCACAAGTGTGTGAACAATGCAACCTGTTCAGAGGTTATACTCATTATTGCTTATAATATTCATGCATTATATTCAGTGGGGCGGCACGGTGGCTTAGTGGTTAACACATTTGCCTCTCAGCACTAGGGGTTCCCGGTTCGAATCCCCATCTGGGTGGAGTTTCCATGTTCTCCCCATGTCTGCATGGGTTTCCTCCGGGTTCTCCGGTTTCCTCCCACAGTCCAAAAACATAGATCAAGTCAATTGAGTTCTCCAAATTGCCCCATATAGAGTGTGTATGAGTGCGTGTCTGTGTGAGTGAGTGTGTGCCCAGCGATAGATTGGCGCCCTGTCCTGGTTGTATCTGCCCAGCGCCCGAAAAATTCTCCCCTGGATGGGCATGGGGAACCCCATTGCGACTCTAATAGAGGATAAAGTGGAAGATATTGGATAAATGAATATATTCAGTGGCGGGTGGCACGGTGGCTTAGTGGTTAACACATTCGCCTCTCAGTGCTAGGGATTCCCGGTTCGAATCCCAATCTGGGTGGAGTTTCCGTGTCCGCTTGGGGTTCCTCCAGGTTTTCCGGTTTTCTCCTACAGTCCAAAAACATGGATTAAGGTCAATTGATGTCTCAAAATTGAGTGTGTATCTTTATCTAGTCCAGGATAAAATAGAAGATAATGGATGGATGGATATTCAGTGGCAGGGTTAGTACACATGTGCACATACACACATCTTGCATTATGCATGACATATTATACAAATGATAAATAGTTATATTCATTCATTATCTTCCGCTTATCCTCTATTAGGGTCGCGGTGGGGTTCCCCATGCCCATCCAGGGGAGAACATCTCGGGCGCTGGGCAGATAGACCCAGGACAGGGAGCCAATCCATCGCTGGGCACACACTCACTCACACAGACACACTCTAAACAGGGCAATTTTGAGAACTCAATTAACTTGATCCATGTTTTTGGACTGTGGGAGGAAACCGGAGAACCCGGAGGAAACCCACGCAGACACGGGGAGAACATGGAAACTCCACCCAGATGGGGATTCGTAAATAGTTATATAAATAAATAAAATCTGGTGGCTTAGTGGTTAGCTCGTCTGCCTCTCAGCACTAGGGATTCCCGGTTCGAATCCCAATCTGGGTGGAGTTTCCATGTTCTCCCCGTGTCCGCGTTGGTTTCCTCCGGGTTCTTCTTCCTCCCACAGTCCAAAAACATGGATCAAGTCAATTGAGTTCTTCAAATTGCCCCATATAGATTGTGTGTGTGTGTAAGTGAGTGTGTGCCCAGTGATAGATTGGCGTCCTGTCCTGGGTGTATCTGCCCACCGCCCGAAACGTTCTCCTCTGGATGGGCATTGGAAACCCCCCGCGACCCTAATATAGGATAAAGCGGAAGATAATGGATATATGGATGGATGGAAATAAAATCTGCCAACAACAAACCCGAGAACGTTTTAAATTTTTGCCTGCATGCCACATGTTTCAGGAGCGCTATACACTATAACCGCTAGAGGGCGCCTCCGGCTCCCACATGCACATGCTTTCAGTGTTCACTAATCTGATACTATAATCCTGTCGCGGCGCAAATTTGGGAGTTTCTCTCTGAATATGTCGTGTAAGCAGCAATATGAGCCACGTTGTGAGTGCTGTAACAGAACCCGTGTGGGAAGCATGCACGTTTTACGTTTGCATGAGATTCGTGCACCATGGACCCGATTGATAATTTATTTAAAAAGCAAAGAAAATCAGTGCTAATTCAATCCTCATTATACCTCCAACATGCACCCACCCCTTTATATTCACGCTGTGTCTCCGGGGAAGGAGCACACGGCAGTCCCTCCCCCTCTCGGTCTGTCTCAGGGGGGGGGGGGGGGGGGGGGGGGGGGGGGGGGGGGGGGGGGGGGGGGGGGGGGGGGGGGGGGGGGGGGGGGGGGGGGGGGGGGGGGGGGGGGGGGGGGGGGTGTGTGTGTGTGTGTGTGTGTGTGTGTGTGTGTGTGTGTGTGTGTGTGTGTGTTGATGCACACATAGTACTATCCCTGCCACTCATTTTAATGCTTAACATAATATCAAAAAAGTAATTTCAGAGTTTCAGAGCTGTTTGCATTGTTTTTACTTTTTGGGTGTGTGCGTGTATATGTGTGTGTGGGTGTTTGTGTACTTACAGTCATGTCTCTTTTTGTGTATGTATGTGTGTGTGTGAGAGAGAGAGAGTACACTCACTCCCGTGTTTCTATTTAGGTCTATGTGCAACATTTGCTGTGTAAACTTTTGTCTAATGAGCATGTTGACTTTTGACTCCAAAAATGTCTCAACTCACCACATGGACTACACTACACCACCCAACTTCCCAAACCTGCTATGAACTGTATATGATGAGTCTTATAGGATGTCCCAGTCCACATGAACCCATTAGTTGCATCAGGAAAGACGAATCGTAGGTGTGAATCATTGAATTGCTGAGGAACCGATTCACCCCACTGTGACTCTTTTGTAGCCCAAAATTAGGTGTTCTTAGTAAAAATCTTAGACTCTTAAGCTTAATTGCCTGCACAGACACTTAACACAGACAAGTTCCAGGTCAGATCCATTACCTCACCTGCATCCCTGACTCCGCCTCACAAGTGTGTGGTTGCATTGCGTAATTTGGCAGAAACTTTTAATCAAAGCATCTCAACTTGATGCTCGGAACACAGGGTTTGCCATAATGCAGCCCTTCTGGAGCAATGAGGATTAAGGGTCTTGCTCAAGGACTGATGTAACATCGGTGGACCTGGGATTTGAGCCGACAACCTTCAGATTAATAGCTCAACACCCTAACCACTGAGCTACCACACACACACACACTGAAGATGTTTGATTGCAGCATTGCCTTCACCAGATCGTTGGGTGGCAGCAGTCCACTCAAGTGGCGTGAAACTGGTCAGCAGATTCGTTGTAACCTGGTGTGAAAGAACTGAAGTATCACCCACATGTTGTGAATTCAGAAAAAAGGAAGTTCAACTGACCAAAGACAAAAAAAAGTGCCATCCTCAGTGTTTTCTCCCCGAGTCACACATTGCACGTTCATGCACTCAGCTTGTACTCACACATGACTGCAGAGGACCAGGTTGCTAAATCGAGACTGCAAATGTGATAAGATCTCATCCTTCCTGTCAGATCAGGGTCAGAGTTTTCAGGTGGAGTCACGAATGGTGCAAGCTTTGAAAACTTTGTCTGTTTTGCAGTTGAAAAACCAGTGCATTCAGTTCTGGAGGATGGATGAACCCCACCCTGAATCAGGGCCATTGCTGTCATGTGTCAGCATGATGATTGGCTCTGGAGACCTGCTGCCCATAAACAGACAGAACTCTGCAGGAGACCCAATTAAATAGAAATGCCTATTAAAATAATTATAATAAGTCGCTCAGGACACTTGGAAGGGCTCGGGTACCCCATATCTCAGGGAGCACCCCTACTTTTGGGTAATAAATAAAAGAGGCACTTTCATGGCCTGGCATGAAGACACTAAGGGGATCCATCCTCAACATATCACCACCTGTAGGGAAAAGATCTTTTGGCTAGGAAAATGATTAAGGCAGCATCACACACACTATATAGGGGCAATTTAGAGCAGCCAATTTACCTGAAATCCATGTTTTTGGACTGTGGGTGGAAAGCCATGTGGACACAGGGAGAACATGGAAACTCCACCCAGATTGGGATTTGAACCTGGATCCTCAGCGCTGAGAGGAGAACGTGCTAACCAATAGGCTACCGTGCCACCACATTAACATACAGACTGTAATAAAATATGACTTTGGACAAAAAGGTATTAAGGGAGAACACAGTCTCTTTTTTGTGCTATCTCTAAGGAGTCAGGTTTCTATGGCAACAGCAGGCCGTGGAATCAAAAAGCATCTCTGAATGGTCCTGGTGTCAGTTCTGTGATCTCGTACCATGGGCACTTGCGGAGATATATGCAAAGGACGACTTTACCGTTGACCCTGCAAATGTTCCGGGTTGTTCTCATCTAGCAGTCTGTGTGAGTACGTTTACACGCCATGAAATGGGCCGGGAGGGAGGCGGGCATGTTTGCACATCTACGGCCTTCTCGGTTTACCGCCGACTACTTCCTGTTTCCTGTGCCGAGACATCAGCTTTCTCACTTCGACTTAAAAGCACCGGGCGGAGTTTCATTACTTCCTCTGCCCAGAACATCTCTGAGAATGTGGAGTCTGTGTGTACTGCACAAGACCCTCCACTCTGTTCCTATTAAGCAAGTGCAACATGCCCCAGTGCACTTTACTGTGACATCATAGTATTACATCATCATTTGTGCATGGACTTGTGAGTCTTTCATTGTGTCTCACTATCAGGGTGCTCTTAGCGGTGCAGTTATATGGTTTTGTAGGAATGATATTTGGTATGTTCTTTCATTCTCCAGTGCACATCACATTGACATCATAGTATGACACCATCAGTTGTGAATAGACTTGTGAATCTTTTATTGTGTCTTACTATCAGGGTGCTCTTAGAAGAGTAGTTATATGGTTTTGTAGGAATGATATTTGGTATGTTCTTTCATGCCCCAGTGTACATCACAGTGACATCATAGTATGACATCATTAGTTGTGCATGGACTTGTGAGTCTTTCATTGTGTCTCCCTATCAGGGTGCTCTTAGCAGAGTAGTTACATGTTTTTTTGTAGGAATGATATTTGGTATGTTCTTTCATTCTCCAGTGCACATCACAGTGACATCATAGTATGACATCATTAGTTGTGAATAGACTTGTGAATCTTTTATTGTGTCTCACTATCAGGGTGTTCTCAGCAGAGTAGTTATATGGTTTTGTAGGAATGATATTTGGTATGTTCTTTCATGCATAAGCGCTCAGTATTAATATTACATTCGAATATTAGAAAAATACACATAGACAAAATACATATAGACAAAAGTATTGAAACTCCTGCGTTTAAAGTTTTAGGTGACGTGCAATTTCAATTTAATCCTCCGCCCTTTGCAGCTACAACAGATTGCACTTTACTGTAAATGCCGTCTACAATATTTTGAAGCATATCACAAGGATGCTGGGTGGTATTCACGTATGTGAATAGTGTAGCTGGTTTTAAATTAGTGGATTTAAATATAAATCTAAACATGTGTGTGTTTTTTTAACTGTTTATTTTTGCCTTTCCTGCTTTAATCAGCTACTTAATAAATATTCATGACTCATTTATTTTTCTCGGCCAACGCCCATGTCATGGCTGCATGTGTTTAGATGCAAATGCTTGTGTGTGTGTGTGTGTGTGTGTGTGTGTGTGTGTGTGTGTGTGTGTGTGTGTGTGTGTGTGTGTGTGTGTGTGTATACGTGTGTGTATGCATGGTTCTCCTTGTTACAGATTAATTGTGTAATATATAAAGATCTATTATCTAATCTATAATCTTCTGATATCTGGAATGGCTGTGCATCTGAATTCTCTTCCTTTTATTATTTATCTGATTAAAGAGTCGGTCTCCTCCAGGCTCTGCAGTTCTGACACCATTAAAAAGAAATCAAAGACTCTTCAATTAATCCCTTATTTTTAAATAAATCCTAATTTACAGTTAATCGCTAATTAAAAAAAATTAAATAATGTGCTTTATCGATGTATAAAGATATCAGATTTTTACGTTTGTTGCCTGCCATAACTATTAAAATCCCTCAGAACCAACGGTCCACATGACTATTATAATCCCTCTTGTACAACGATTGCCACGAATACCATAATCCCTCAAACAACAGTTATCACAAGTACTAAATCCCTCATAAACACCAAATGTCATATTTATTAGTATCCCTAATAAACTGTAGTTTCATGAAATGATCCATAATAAACTGGTTGCCACAACCTCTATAATCCCTTCATAAACGACAGATACAATATCTACTATTATCCAATATAAACTTCATTTGCCACATCTATTATAATTCCTCCCCAACAATAGTAAGGAATCTGTGCTTCTGCCGGAGTTTGCCCCTATCATGATTTCATTAAAGCTTTAATTCATGAGAAACTATCCGAGCATGAGCTGTGTTTATATATATATATAAACAACCTCATAATGTATTGACTGCATTCAAATATATTTAAGACTACAATCTTCTTTTGTTAAAGGTAGAAACACGATAAACCATGTGAAGGTCATGACAGGGTGACCTCACATTTAAAATAAATATGGGGACAAGAGATAGCAAGAAATCCCAGACTGTCAGTTTTTGTTTCTTCCATGTCTGGCACAAACACACACACACACACACACACATATACGTGCACACAGGATCTCAGACTGTGTTCATATCAGCTATGAATTATAGATTAGGGCAAAAGGCGGTTCTGATGTGTCCTATTGACCCAGATCCTCCCCATAGCACACACACACACACACACACACACACACACACACACACACACACACTGAAGAGAGCTCCATCCTCCTTTACACACTTTCAGTTTCTCTACATCAGCGCTGCATAGTTTGTCTCCATCTACAGACAGATCCTCAGTACAGACACCAGAGGTTTGTGTTTTTGTTGCTTTAGTTATTTCACCCTTGGTCTGATTTTTAGCCCCTCTACTTATTTCACACACAGACACACACACACACACACACACACACACACACAATGATGTATAAGTACATGTTCAATATATAAACCATAAAATGAAACAGTTTCTTCCCTTAGTGTTTATTATATCAGTTCTATTGATCATATAGATGGACTTTTTAGTTCTATAAGTACAGTCTGTAGTCCATCTGTTTCTCTACATACATTGTTAGTCCCCTTTACTTTTTTCTCTGATGATCAGGACCCTCACAGAGGAGGTATTATTAGGGAGGGGCACTGCTTTGACTCTGATGTGCTAGTATGGGATAGATTTTACCACTATATCAGTATCACTGCAGTATCACCAGATCCGTTCACACACTCGCCCCTATTGTTGGTGCCAGCCGGGCATGTGGGTGGCGCGCCAGGCCTGCACCGTATTGTTATCTTTTCCTTCCTGTTTCCCTTTCTGATATTTACCATGTGATGAGCATAGTCGCCCTGATGGTCTGCACTCCGGCCTTCCCCAAACTATTGCTGTGGAAATGGAAAATGTTTAAAATGTTTCAAAGCTCTTAGATTGCAGCCTGAATAAAAGTGTGTGCTGGTTCCCTGCAGCGGTTGTTGGAGAGGTTCTGATGGAGAACACGCAGTGTAAACATACTTTTGTCCATACAGTGAACAGATAACAAAGGGCAGGGTGGGAAGGAATGGAGTTAAAGGATGGAGTCCGGTGTGGACTGGTGTGGAAGAAGCCTAACCCAAAATGTTTGTGTGCTCCGTCTGGAGGTTTTCAAAAGCCGTACTGATTGAATGAGATGAAAGATGATGATGCAACACATGGGACAATGAGAACCAACGAATCACGTGACTGGAATAATACCTTTATACAAAGTCACACTACTGGGAGAGACATTAGGGGTAAGTGAAGGTGTAGTCATTATCAATTATTTGATCCTATTCTAGGGACTAGGGTCATGGAAGGGGGGGGGTTCCCCATGCCCATCCAGGGGAGAAAGTTTCAGGCACTGGGCAGATACACCCAGGACAGGGCACCAATCTATCGCTGGGCACACACTCACTCACACAGACACGCACACATACACACTCTATATGGGGCAATTTGGAGAACTCGATCCATGTTTTTTGGACTGTGGGAGGAAACCAGAGAACCCGGAGGAAACCCACGCGGACACAGGGAGAACATGGAAACTCCAACCAGATTCGAACCGGGAATCCGTAGCGCTGAGTGGAGAACATGCTAACCACTAAGCCACTGTGCCACTATATGGGGCAATTTAAGGCAGGCAATTCACAGCGAATCCATATTTTTGGACTGTGGGAGGAAACTCGCATGGACACGGCGAGAACATGGAAACTCAACTCAGATCGAGATTCGAACCCGGATCCCGAGTGCTGAGATGACTACTGACTACTAAAAAAAACTACTACACCACCGTGCCACCCTCCTCCCTAAACTCATCTCATTTTATTATTTTCTGCGTAATCCTCTACTTGGGTGGCAGGGTTTAATGTTTCCACTGTTTTATGGGTTTAATGAGGAAACCGCTTTGTGTAAGTGTGTTAAAGTCAGTCATGTGTCAGCTCAGGTCAGCAGAATCACCCATCACCTCATGTTTGCCTTATGTGCTTCCTGTCAGTCAGCACTGCATACTTCCATGCTAAACGTGCACGGCTGGAGTGGCACCTGCTGTCAGATGAACCTACCAAAGTGCGCAGAAGGAAACACCTTGTTATCCGACACAGTGTTATCCGACTGCATGTGAGACTCATTTCATATCATTCAATCAAAATTGATATGGAATCCAGATATATAGCACTTGAGGATGGATACTACAACTCCCAGAATGCACTGCAACCTGCATATGTGGCTGCACCTCCCGCCATATTCATATGTGAATTGTAAACTTACTCAGTGGAATGATGATGATGAACACCATTAAAAAACTGTATATTGCAAGTGGCTGTGTGGATTGAGCATGTTCTCCCTTTGGGCTTAACAGGGGCATTTTTAGGGTTTAGAAATATCAGGGGCTTTAGCCCAGATCCCTTATTCCCCCCTCTGTCCTCTGTCCTATAACTGTTGTTATATTTATTTAGTTTGATCATTCATTAGTTATATTGTGGTAAAATTAAATAACGTAAAATATGTCTGTCAGCAGTGGATAGCACATTCAGTTTTAATAAATGATGGATTTGGCTGAAAATATTTGAATAAATGAACCTGAGCTTCGGCAGAAAAGCATAAATCTGTTTCACCAGTCGGTCGCAGATGAGACAGTTTTAACAAAGTTTTGCTTTGAAATTCTAACGGTTTATGGAAGTTGAGAAGCTGCTCTTTACAGCCAACATACAGTTATTACGTTAACTTTACTCCCGATACTGACGAAAAAAATCTGTATCCTTATACACACACACACACACACACACACACACAGAGCTTAAAAGCACAAACAGCTGATGGTGACTCCATCGTTCGGTCCAGCTGCTGAAGGAGAGGCTGCAGAGAAAGCTGCTCTCATTTGATCCGGGGCTACTGACAAAACACCCGGGGCTATAGCCCCGGTGGGCTTAATATCAGAATTGTGCTGTTATATGAATTGAAAATGAGTGATTTGCATGGATTATATTGTGTAATGCAGATAGTAACTAATTGATGATCTTGCCAACCCACCCATATTAACTAACCCTCATTCCACCCACAACCACCTACACCAAGCCAGCAGATCTTTCCTTAAGCTTTTCCCTAAATGCTTGGAGCTGCACCGCCACCAAATAAACTGTGGACGAGCATCACACAGCAGGTTCTCATTGCATTTTTGGTACAACAACCTGTTGTCGTTTCAGTTGCCGTAACTGAGCCGACATTCCTGCAAATCCACTTCGTAAGATCTATGTAGTCGTGAACTCCTGAGGTTCTACAGTTCTCTGTCATTCTGTGTAAAGTGCGATGCCATGAGAATGAGTTCTAATCTTATGTAATCCCTCATGCACTTTAAACTTTGACCCCATTCCTCTTTCCTCTCACTCTCTGCCCCTTTCTCTCTTTCCCACTGAGAACCTTCTGGTAATTCACCACCTTTTCAATGCACCCCTCTCCTCGACCAAATCCAACCCACACACATACACTATATTGTTCTCCACTCAGTCATGTGACCCTGTAATCCCATCATGCTGATGCGGCTGTGCTGGATTAATACATATGGCTACTGTAGCGGCTCGTGACGTCTGCAGAGCCGGGAGTCCAGTTTGTTAAAGAAAATGTTTTCCTGGCTTCTTTGGGAAACTTCATTAGTCCATTGATTGCACTTTGGACGGCAGCCACTAGCAGCGCTCCCCTGGATCGTGAGTGCTTATTGGTTCACAGAGAGCCCTGTGTGCTGGTCACACTCTCATTGGCTGCTCCCTAAGGCCAGCGAACACCACATTGAGTGGTCATGAGCGTTCCAAATCCTGCTGCCTAAGCAGAAGAAGGGGAAGAGAGAAGTGCCTGCTCTCACTTTCTTTTCTCTCGCTCCAGCTCCGAGGAAATCTGTGGAAATGTCAGACCCCTTTGTATCGTCCGGGCTTTGAAGTTCAAACAAGGGCATCCTCACCTCCTACTGTAACGCCTTCCTGAAAGGATCTGGCTTCTGAAGGATGTGAGAACCCGCCGGACCCCGCTCTGGCTGGTACTCGAAGGTCGTGGACTTCCTCTGAGCCTTCAGTTGTGTTTTCTATAGAGAAACTTTCTGAACTTGGGTTGCTTTGTCGTCGGTGTCACTGCGTGGGGCGTCGAGAGAGGTTTTCAAGTTTTACTGACGCAATGTTGTCGCACATGGAAATCATTCTCAACCTGGTGACCCCAGACTCCTCACCGTCCACCTCTCCCACTAATACAGTAGGTGTCGGGATATTTAGTCTTTTCTTTATTTTTCAGAACCTGCAGACACACAGACCTGTTGACTCTTTCTCTCTCTGTCTCGCTCTCTCTCTCTCTCTCTCGCTCTCCCTGTGGACCTCGTGTTAGTGGAACCATCCATGAAAGGCTCTGTTGTGCTGCCCGGTGGAGTTTCTCAATTTTTTTTATAACATTTGATTTCCATTACTTTTTCTTTTACTCTGAATGCAGCAAGTTTTCGGAAGGAGCTATGAGGGAGGGGGGTGTTGGGAAACGATCGCGCCGTGTGGCGTGCATGACCCCGATTGGGATCAGGTTATGTAATTGTTTGTTGGTAGTAAAAAGGACCATTGTTGCTGAGGAAAGAAAGAAAGATGATTAGAAAGTGGCGCCGTAAAGTTTTGTACTGGTTCTGAGAATGTGGGTTTAAAAAAATATTTTCAAATTAGAGAGAGAGAGAGAGAAAGATGAGAAAGGAAACATATTACAAACATAAGAGATAAAGGGCAGAGAGAGAGAAAGAAAGCAAATAAGAGAAAGCAGGTGGGTGAAAGCAAGTGAGTAAGTGTAAAGGTGAGAGAAAATCAATGAAACATGGTGGAAAAGTGAGATACAGATGTTGGAGGGGATGAGAGAGAAGAGGGAAAGAGAAAAGTTAATTAGTTAGAGCAAAAACGTTATAAGGAAACAGAAAGAGAAGACAAAATGGAAAAGAGTGTGTGTGAGAGAGAGAGAAATATACAAGGAAGACGAGTGAGGGTACAAGAAACTGAAGAGAGAGTACAATAAATGAAAGAAGAAAGTGAGAGAGAGAATGAGAGAGGAATTAAGATAATAAACAGTGAGAAAGAGATTAAGGAAAATACAAAGAGAGAAGAAAGAGAGTGTCAGTAAGTTAAAAAAAGAGTGAGAAAAAGTGAGAGGAAAAACAAAAAGTAAGAGTGTGTAAGAGAAAAAGAGAGAGAGAGAGGGTGTGTGTGTGAGTGAGAAAGAGATAACAAACTAAAAAGAGAAAGAAAGAAAGTGTGAAAAGGGAACTAAATGAGAAAGACAGAAGAGTAAGAGAGAGTGAGCGAGTACTAGAGAAATAAAGACTAAGAGGAGAAAGTGAGAGTGTATTGAGACACATCCACATTACACCTACAGCAGCTTTATTCATTATTCATTCATTTATTATCTCCCACTTTATCCTCAATTAGGGTCGCGGTGGGGTTCCCCATGCCCATCCAGTGGAAAAAGTTTCGGGCGCTGGGCAGATACACCCAGGACAGGGTGCCAATCCATCGCTGGGCACACACTCACTCACACAGACACACTCTATATTGGGCAATTTGGAGAATTCACTTGACTTAATCCATGTTTTTGGACTGTGGGAGGAAACCGGAAAACCCGGAGGAAACCCACGCGGACACGGGGAGAACATGGAAACTCCACTCAGATGGGGATTCGAACCGGGAATCCCTAGCGCTGAGAGGCGGACGTGCTAACCACTAAGCCGCCGTGACGCCCACAGCAGCTTTAATGATGTTTTTTTTTGGGTGGGTCTCTGTTGCATCTCAAACAGCATCCAAGTTTTGTTTTGGAGCCTATCCCAGTGCTAATAGGAAAAACCTACACAGTTGGAACAGTAGAGTTCAGTCTGAAGTGCATGACCGAATGCCCCCCCTCCCCCCCACACACACTATCCAGTGATTAAGGGTCATATCCCAATTCGTTTGTCTTGTCTGTGCAGTTTATAGAAACATAAAGTTAGCTTTTACACTTTCAGTTTTTTTCCGTCACTCGACTTGATTAGTTTGTTCCTGCCGTGCGAAGTCACATTACGAAGCCGAACCCAAAAGGAAGCTGATTCATGTTTTCGTTTCTGTCTGTGAACAAAAACCCTTGAGTGTTGTAGCGTCAGGAGGAACTCGAGATCAGGAACATGGCTGCAGGGCTAAAGTTTCCGCGGAACCGAGCTTAGCGCGCTAATCATAGCGTTTCGTTCAGGTTGTAATGCAGAATGTGTTTTGGGAGGCGAGACCCGAAGTGTTTCACAGCCTTCTGTTTCGCCTACTTTGTTTACACACAGAGGAATTAGTCCTCCAAATTTAACCCAAAATACACACACTGAGCGGTGGGCAGCCCCTGTAAAGTAATTAAAGTTAGGTGCCTTCCCCAAGGGCACTTCAGCCATAGTCCTTGGTGGGACCTGGAACTGAACCGGGGACCTGCAGGTCGCAAGGCTGGTTCCGTAACCACAAGCTTACGACTGCCCCAGTATATTTAAGGTCAGGCACTGATGTTGGAGGAATCTACATTCTCATTCATCCCACAGGTGTTCATTCATTCATTCATTATCTCCCGCTTATCCTCTATTAGGGTCGCGGTGGGGTTCCCCATGCCCATCCAGAGGAGAACGTCTCGGGCGCTGGGCAGATAGACCCAGGACAGGGCGCCAATCCATCGCTGGGCACACACTCACTCACACAGACACACTCTAAATGGGGCAATTTGGAGAACTCAATTAACCATGATCCATGTTTTGGACTGTGGGAGGAAACCGGAGAACCCGGAGGAAACCCACGTAGACACGGGGAGAACATGGAAACTCCACCCAGATGGGGATTCGAACCGGGAATCCCTAGCGCTGAGAGGCGAACGTGCTAACCACTAAGCCACCGTGCCGCCCCCACAGGTGTTATTTTTTATTATTATTTTTTAAACCGGTCATGTCTGGTAGCTTAGGCAATCTGAATGGTAATTTGACTGCACTGTACCATACATGTTTGCTTTTACGTTTTTACAGAAACAGTTCTACAGATTATTGTAGCCTATTCCTGATAATTGTGCTTTTATTTGATTGATTTGAATTATTCCGCCAATGCATGACGGGAGAAAGGGAGGAGGAAAAAAAGAGAGAGAAAAAAGAAACAACCTAGAAAAAAAATAAAAATAAAAAAGAAGACAGAGGGGGAAAAAAATTATAAATACATTTTAAAAAAAAAAATAATAACACACAAGCTTACGACTGCCCCTCTATTTTTAAGGTCAGGCACTGATGTTGGAGGAATCGACATTCTCATTCATCCCACAGGTGTTAAACGGGGTTGAGGTCAGGTCTCTGTGGTAGTTTTGCAGACCTTATCTCAGGAATGATGATTAGCTGGTTTTGTGGAAAAGTTCAGCAGGGACTTTTTACAACAAAGGCTTTTTAAAACCAATCAGTATTTAAAGGTGATGTAATGAGGATGAGCTACAGCTGTATTCAGTGGGGCGGGTGTAGAGGCTCAGTGGTTACGCTGTGAGCTGTCACACAGCAGGTTGGGGGTTGCCAGAAGGTTTGGACCTTTGATCAACACCCTAAACCCTCATTGCACAGTGGGGCAACCATTAACCTGCAATACTTATAAGGCTTTAATGTAATTTCTAATTAAAATTGTTTTATTGTTTTAAAGGAATCATACAGCAAAATCAGACCTTTACATATCAACTCTATGTTTTATTTAACCTTATATACATAACACCCTCCATAAACAGAAAAATAAATCAAATAATAGGTGAGCACATTTGCCTCTCAGCGCTGGGGATCCAGGTTTGAATCTGAGTGGAGTTTCCATGTTCTACCAGTGTCCGTGTAGGTTCCTCCAGGTTCTCCAGTTTTCACCCATAGTCCAAAAACATGGATTTAAGGTGAAATGGCTGCTAAATTGCCCCTAAAAAGTGGGTAAGTGAGTCAGTGTGTGCCCAGCGATAGATTGGGGCATGGGGAACAACCCCCCCCAACACTGGGGGAGGATTATGTGGAAGATAATGAATGGAAATAAAATAATAGAACTAATACAAGGGGCTCTCAGCGTTAGGGATTCCTGGTTCGAATCCCCATCTGGGTGGAGTTTCCATGTTCTCCCCGTGTCCGCGTGGGTTTCCTCCGGGTTCTCCGGTTTCCTCTCACAGTCCAAAAACATGGATCAAGTCAATTGAGTTCTCCAAATTTCCCCATATAGAGTGTGTTTGTGTGTGTGTCTGTGTGTGTGAGTGTGTGCCCAGCAATAGGTTGGCGCCCTGTCCTGGGTGTATCTGCCCAGCGCCCGAAACATTCTCCCCCCCGCGACTCTAATATAGAATAAAGCGGAATATAATGGATGGAACTAATACAAAAGTATAATAATAAATAAATAAAAGTAATGAAAACTCATTCATTCATTCATTATCTTCCGGTTATCCTCTATTAGGGTCGCGGTGGGGTTCCCCATGCCCATCCAGGGGAGAACGTCTCGGGGGCTGGGCAGATAGACCCAGGACAGGGCGCCAATCCATCGCTGGGCACACACTCACTCACACAAACACACTCTATATGGGGCAATTTTTTGAGAATTCAATTAACTAGATCCATGTTTTTGGACTGTGGGAGGAAACCGGAGAACCCGGAGGAAACCCACGTAGACACGGGGAGAACATGGAAACTCCACCCAGATGGGGATTCGAACCGGGAATCCCTAGTGCTGAGAGGCGAACGTGCTAACCACTAAGCCACCGTGCCGCCGTAATGAAAACTAAATAAGATAAAACTATATGAATTAACTAGTTAATTATGTGAAAAAGAAAGGTTAGTGAAAGTTACAAAATTAACCTATAAGAGGCACTGGGTTAGATGATTATTATAGTCACGTGTCATGTTTCTTCAGCCATGACGTATCATAAGAGATCCTATTTACAAACATGGCACGTTTCCTGTTCTCCCAGGCATTGCATCATTTTCAGAAGCCGCAGAACTCACCCAGCCGGTCCACACGTGGGTTCCTGTACAGGTTTTCTTTCTTCTCGAGAACTTGCTCAGCTTTCAGAAGGACCAGCTTGTGCGGTAGTTTCAGCAGAACTTCCTCGTTGCCTTGTTTCGGCTGCTTTCGGCGTCTCTGCTCTGTATGCATCATGTGTGCTGGATCTTTATTAACTGGGTCACGAGGTTGTTGTGATGAAGTTCCTGCAGTGCGTTAAAGAAAACGCTGCGCTAAAGATTAGGAACCCCACAGAGCAGGTGTTACGTGGGATGTGGATCATCCTCAGCACTGCGGTGGCACGGATACAGTGGTGGTGTTGTGATGTTAAACACACAGACACAACACAGTTTGTGTTGGTCATTCTCTGATTCTTCATCAGTGCTCACAGGAAGAAACCTATGGGATAGTTTAATAATGGTTGGTGGAGCAGTGTCATCGCCATCACATCAGGATCACTTCGGGGCGAGCGGTGGGCCGGGGCATTCCAACATGGACGATTTTATGTTACAGCTTAAAGAGTGGGAAGAGTTTAGGGAAGGTCCTTCTCTGTCCCAGTATGTTTAAGTGACTTATGACTTAAGCGGCCTACACGGGACCCTGACCTCAACCTTATCCAACTTCTTTGAGATGAACTGGAACAGAGAATGTGAGTTAGGTCCTGTTGCACACATTGGTGTCTGATCTCACACATGCTCTCATGAATGATTGGCTGAAAAGGAATGAGGTATAAAAGCTCATATGGGTGTAATATGTAAGTTCAGTACCAGGGATGGCTCCAGATTTCAGGTGTAATATGATAAATACATAATGACATTATTAGTGGGTCAGTATAAAGCCTGGTGTAGCAGATCTGATGACATTGATGATGATGATGATGATGATGAATGGACAGTAAGAAGGTAATTTTGGAGGAGAAGATTTTTTCTTCCCATTTTGGGAACATAAGAACTGGTATGTGGAGAGAGGAGTGGGGGAGGTAGGGTTTCAGGGCTGTTCCGTTTAAAGGTTCCTGTGGAACAAGTTCCTCTGGATGGATTTTTCGAGACCCCACTGGTTTCACTCCTGGCCCCAGACTCTCTGGCTGAGATCACTAGAACTGATCAAGGACCCTTTGAGAACCTTCTTGCAGGGAAACTGGGTGCTTTGGGAATGAATTGGAAAGTCGACTATGAGCCAGTTTAATACAATGACAGAATTGTAAACTTGAGCTAAAAAATCTTTATAATAATTAATGGATTTTTAATTAAACCAAAGGGACAAAAGTCTTGTGACGTGCCCCGTGATCAGGTGAGGTCCTATTGGGGTGGGGAAGGGGTGGAAAAGCAAGCAATCACCACTTAAATAAGATAACATTCTTCTGCTTTTTAATTTTTTGGTGCCCTTATTATTATTATTAGTAGTAGTAGTAGTAGTAATAGTAGTCCTTTTTTCCTTTATTTTGTATTATTTTTAAAAATATATTCTTATATCTTAAGATATTCAAATTTAGGTTAAAGTATTACTAGCAAATTTATATACAAAATAATAAAATGGCTATATGAGTTATATATTTTGAAATGGGAATATATATATATATAAATAACCTGTGAACCTAGTATAGGATTGAGCAGAATATAATGGATGGATGGATTCATAAATATGTTTATTTAAAACAATATTAATAATAATCTGGTCTTCTGTGTCGTTATCTGGTCTAGCTGATTTTTAAAGTAAACATTGATTGCTGAGGATACAGATGCTAATTCTCATCGCGAATGGGCTCTGTTTATATTAATCTGTATTTCTATTTATGGTACATGACTTAAAATAATGTATTGTATATCACGCATTGATACGAATGTAAAGCACTCTGACTCTGGTGTGTGTTACGGTCAATAATTTTACAGCTGGACAAACAGCTAAGCTAATCAGATTTAAGGAGGGGGACTACTTATTTTATTATAAAAGATTATAATAAAGGTTAGGATATGTCGTCATTTATATTTGATCCACACCGTGCTCCATGAGATAAACAGAGTCATGATCTCACTGTACATACCTTTCAGTTCTTGTACAGCTGGTGTGTGTGTGAAGGGGGGGGGGTGAATCATTTCTGCTCTCTGGGTGAGTAACAGCACTGATATGAACTTTCACACATCAGACGAGCAAACTTTAGACAGACAAGCAACAGAAAGATTCACTTTAATCATCCATGTTGTCATCATGACTGATAGTACACCCTCATAGCCTATAAATGATACTTCAAGGGTTTCATGGGCCTTCCCCAAACTGCTTTAAAAATAATTCTGTTGACTAATGGCCAGTGTGGCATGGTGGCATGACAATGAGTATGTTCACCACTCAGTGCTGAAGATCCAGGTTTTGAATCCCGATCCAGGTGGAGTTTTCATGTGCTCCCCATATCTGTGTCGGTTTACTCTGGGTTCTACAGTTTCCTCCAACAGTCCAAAAACATGAATTCAAGGTAAATTTGCTGCTCTAAATTGCCCCTATGTAAATTATGCTTATATAGTGTCTGTTTCTGTATGCCTAATACACTGTAAATTTTATGACATGCTCCTTAATCATCAGTTGATTCAGGTGTTTCGTTCAGACTCGGGTGGGGAGGGCCCTTTTCGAATGTACCTGTACAAAAAGTATATGTGCAAGGATAGTGAGGCGAGTTTGGTGTGAGTCCTTACCTCAACCCCATCAAACATCTTGGGGATATAATACAACAGAGACTATGAGCAGGACCACCTCCGAGATGAGTATAGATGTTATAAAACTTAACCCCCCCCCAAATGACTGGATCCTGTGTTTAAGTTTAGAATAAGACTATTGGATATAAATGGAGGGCGGCACGGTGGCTTGGTGGTTAGCATGTTCTCATCTCAGCACTAGGGATTCCCGGTTCGAATCCCCATCTGGGTGGAGTTTCCATGTTCTCCCCGTGTCTACGTGGGTTTCCTCCGGGTTCTCCTGTTTCCTCCCACAGTCCAAAACATGGATCATGGTTAATTGAGTTCTCCAAATTGCCCCATATACAGTATGTGTGTGTGTCTGTGTGAGTGAGTGTGTGCCCAGCAATAGATTGGCGCTCGGTCCTGGGTGTATCTGCCCAGTGCCCGAAACGTTCTCCCCTGGATGGGCATGGGGAACCCCCCCCCCCCCCCCGCACGACCCTAATATAGGATAAAGCGGAAGATAATGGATGGATGGATGGATATGAATGGATTTATTGCTTATAATAAACATTTTTGGTGATTTTGGTTGTTGCATTTCTGATGTGTTAATTGTTTGTTGTTTCTGAATTGTACTGTTTTAAAGTTGGGATTTGTGATCTTTGCGGCACTTTTGTTCAGTTCAAGTCCAGCTGAATTTAAAAAAAAAGGTGCAGACAGTCTAAAATGCTTAACATGACTTAATGTGTTAAAACATCAACCTAAAATGAACAAACTTTACTCATTTCTTTCTTCTCATCAATACTCTCTACTAATAATTATGAACCTGTACTCCAAAAACAAAGTAATAATTTTACATCAAGCCAATATCTTATAATAGGTTTGAATGGGGAAAAAAAGGCTGAGTATCACAACGGAGTATCCATCCATCATCTTCCGCTTAATCCTGAACCAGTGCAGAACGTCTCGGGCACTGGGCAGACACACCCAGGACAGAATGCCAATCTATTGCTGGGCACACACTCACTCACACATACACACTCTATATGGGGCAATTTGAAGAATTCAATTGACCTTGATCCATGTTTTTGGACTGTGGGAGGAAACCGGAGAACCTGGAGAAAATCTACGCAGACACGGGGAGAACATGGAAACTCCACAGTACAATCCATAGTACTGACAGGCGAACATGCTATCCACTAAGCCACCGTACTCCAAAAACAAAGTAATAATTTTTATATTTAGCCAATTCCTTACAATGGTTTTGAATGGGAGGGAAAAGGGTGATTACTTTCATTATGGAGTACAGGTTCATTATTATAGTACTAATAAAGGAGTACATTACATTTTGTCATTCAGCGGACACATTTATCCAAAGCGACTTACAAGGTGAGCACAGGGTTAATCACAACATCCCTGGAGCAATGAGGGTTAAGGGCCTTGCTCAAGGACCCACACTGGTAACTTCAGTGGACCTGGGATTTGAACCCCCAACCTTCAGATTGATAGCCCAACACCCTGACCACTGAGCTACTGCGCTCTAGTAAAATGGATTTATTGCTTATAATAAACATTTTTGGTGATTTTGGTGGTTGCATTTCTGATGTGTTCTCTTGTGATCTTTGTGGCCCGTTTGTTCCTGAACTCAAAAAAGTCCAGCTGAATTAAAAAAGGTGCAGACAGTGTAAAATGCTTAACATGACTTGATGTGTTAAATGATGTGGAGCAATGAGGGTTAAGGGTCTTGCTCATGGACCCACACTGGTAACTTCAGTGGACCTGGGATTTGAACCCCCAACCTTCAGATTGATAGCCCAACACCCTGACCACTGAGCTAATGCGCACTAGTAAAGTGTGCTTTTTCCAGGTTACTGTTTTAATACATTAAGCCCCGTTAAGCGGGTGGCACGTTGGCTTAGTGGTTAGCACGTTCGCCTCTCAGCACTAGGGATACCCGGTTCGATTCCCTATCTGGGTGGAGTTTACATGTTCTCCCCGTGTCTGCGTGGGTTTCCTCCGGGTTCTCCGGTTTACTCCCACAGTCCAAAAACATGGATCAAGTCAATTGAATTCTGAAAATTGAGTGTGTTTGTGTAAGTGAGTGTGTGCCCAGCGATGGGTTGGCGCCCTGTTCTGGGTGTGTCTGCCCGGCGCCCGAGACGTTCTCCTCTGGATGGGCATGGGTAACCCCACCGCGACCCTAATAGAGGATAAAGCGGGAGGTAATGAATGAATGAATGAAAGCCACGTTTTAAGTATTATAGACTGTCCTAAAAGGCGCACGATGTTGGATTCGTTCGGCATACCGAACCGAACCGAACCGAACCGAGCCGAACCCATCGCTCGGTAATCCAGGTGTAAAGTCTGAACCCGGCGCTCGGACGATCACGCCACGGCCGACAGCGAATGATTGATGCCGGCGGCCGCGTACGAGACGCTCCGGGGCAACTGCGCGGGCGGCGGGAAGGGAGGGAGGTGCGGCGCGGTGACGTCACCTCAGAGAACGGGCGGAGCGAGTGCGTTTTCAAGTTTTAGAACAAGTCGAGCTAGTTTGTGAGAGAGAGAGAGAGAGAGAGAGAGAGAGAGAGAGAGAGAGAGAGAGACTCTGTTTACGCCGTGGTGCGTTTATAGGACATGAATCGGAAGTTCGCCGCATTTCTAAAAGAGCGCAATGCACTGGGAACAAGTCCCTGGCTTGAGGAATGGAGAGGTAAGACAGACATTTATGAAGTTTATGCTTTAAAACTGTGTTTTTCAAAAACACAAAGGTCTCTACAAATAATAATTTAATAATAATAATAATAATAATAGAAAAACGTGACCAGCCGTTTTACCTGTTCTTCTAAAGCGGCTGTGAGTTAAAAGACAATATTAAAGTTTTAGAGTTAAAGTACCTGCTCATCCTTATTTTGAGGACATCTGTTCTCGAGGACAGTGATGTCACTGATGTCTGAGACTCAACCTCAACCTTCCGCTTAACAGTAACCACTAAAACCTTCACCCCGACGGTAATTCCGCCACTCAGTCGTGAGTTTGCAGTTGTTGAAAGCGGCAGGATGTTGCAGAGTTTGGTGTGTTACTCATGCGATCTGTCAGTGAGCACCTGCTCCGCAGACGAGATGAGACCTCAGGCCATTCCTGTAGATCTGTTCCACAGGGACGTTCGGGACATCGTATGGTTGTATTGTCCATAGGGTTTGGAAACATCAGGGGCTTCAGCCCAGATCTTATTCCCCCCTCTGTCCTCTTTAAAAAGTGCCCTTTCATGAGGGTATTTATCCATTTTTTAAGCTGTTGTTACATTCATTTTTTTTGATCATTCATTAGTTATTCATTCATTCATTCATTCATTATCTCCCGCTTATCCTCTATTAGGGTCGCGGTGGGGTTCCCCATGCCCATCCAGGGGAGAACGTCTCGGGCGCTGGGCAGATACACCCAGGACAGGGCGCCAATCCATCGCTGGGCACACACTCACTCACACAGACACACTCTAAACGGGGCAATTTTGAGAATTCAATTAACTTGTTCCATGTTTTTGGACTGTGGGAGGAAACCGGAGAACCCGGAGGAAACCCACGCAGACACGGGGAGAACATGGAAACTCCACCCAGATGGGGATTCGAACCGGGAATCCCTAGCGCTGAGAGGCGAACGTG
>JAFMOD010000786.1:326838-369816 GCA_019802435.1 Corydoras maculifer
AGGGCGCCAATCCATCGCTGGGCACACACTCACTCACACAGACACACTCTAAACGGGGCAATTTTGAGAATTCAATTAACTTGTTCCATGTTTTTGGACTGTGGGAGGAAACCGGAGAACCCGGAGGAAACCCACGCAGACACGGGGAGAACATGGAAACTCCACCCAGATGGGGATTCGAACCGGGAATCCCTAGCGCTGAGAGGCGAACGTGCTAACCGCTAAGCCACCGTGCCGCCATTCATTAGTTATATTGGATAAAATGAAATAACATGAAATATGTCAGGGCAGAGGCGGCACGGTGGCTTAGTGGTTAGCACGTTCGCCTCTCAGCGCTAGGGATTCCCGGTTCGAATCCCCATCTGGGTGGAGTTTCCATGTTCTCCCTGTGTCTGCGTGGGTTTCCTCCGGGTTCTCCGGTTTCCTCCCACAGTCCAAAAACATGGAACAAGTTAATTGAATTCTCAAAATTGCCGCCTATAGAGTGTGTCTGTGTGAGTGAGTGTGTGCCCAGCGATGGATTGGCCCCCTGTCCTGGGTCTATCTCCCCTGGATGGGCATGGGGAACCCCACCGCGACCCTAAAGGAGGATAAGCGGAAGATAATGAATGAATGAATGAATGAATGAAATATGTCAGGGCAGCACAGTGGCTTTGTGGTTCAGCACTAGGGATTCCCGTTTCGAATCCCCATCTGGGTGGAGTTTCCATGTTGTCCGCGTGGGTTTCCTCCCACAGTCCAAAAACATGGATCAAGTCAATTGAGTTCTCCGAATTGCCCCATATAGAGTGTGTATTTGTCTGTGTGAGTGAGTGAGTGTGTGCCCAGCGATAGATATGCGCCCTGTCCTGGGTGTATCTGCCCAGCGCCTGAAATGTTCTCCCCTGGATGGGCATGAGGAACCCCCCGTGACCCTAATATAGGATAAAGCGGAAGATAATAGATGGATGGATGGATGGATGACATATGTCTGTCAGCAGTGGATAGCACATTCATTTCTAATAAATGATGGATTTGGCTGAACATTACGAATAAAGGAACCTGAGCTTCAGCAGAAAAACATGAATCCGTTTTAGTAGTCAGTCGCTGATGAGACAGTTTTAAGGTTTTGCTGTCAAATACCGTATCTTTGCGACAGTTTTCGCCTTCGGAAAAATCCGACGGTTTATGAAAGCTTAGAAGCTGCTCTTTACAGCCAAAATACAGTTATTACGGTAATTTTACTCCCGATACTGGCGAAAAAAATCTGTCGCCCTCACACACACACAGAGCTTAGGAGCACAAACAGCTGACGGTGACTCCATCGTTCGGTCCCGCTGCTGGAGGAGAAAGCTGCACTCATTTGATCCGGGGCTACTGACAAAACAACAGGGGCTACAGCCCCGAAAACCAAGGTCTAACGACATTGTATGGACTGATGTCGGATCTATAAGTTGATTTATTAGCACGATGGAAGTTACACAAGTTACACCTACAGGAGTTATATATATTTTTAGCTTAATCTATTTATATCTATTAAATTAGCCGTTCACATGGATACACAACGTACATAATTATACACAAATACATTGGTGTGCATATAAACAACACAGATCCATCCATTATCTTCCACTTTATCCTCTACTAGGGTCGTGGGGTGGGGGGGTTTCCCATGTCCATCCAGGGGAGAACGTTTCGGGCGCTGGGCAGAGACACCCAGGACAGGGCGCCAATCTATTGCTGGGCACTCACACAGGCACACTCTATATGAGGCCATCCATCCATTATCTTCTGCTTTATCCACTACTAGGGTCGCAGGGGGGTTCCCCATGCCCATCCAGGGGAGAATGTTTTGGGTGCTGGGCAGATACATCCAGGACAGGGCGCCAATCCATCGCTGGGCACACACTCACTCACACAGACACTCACAGAAACACACCTCTATATGGGGCGATTTGAAGAATTCATTTGACCTTGAATGCATGTTTTTGGACTATGGGAGGAAAGCAGAAAATCCAGAGGAAACCCATGCAGACACGAGAAGGACATGCACATTCCACCCAGAGTGGAATTCAAACCGAATCCCCAGCGCTGAGAGGAGAACATGCCAATCACTAAGCCACTGTGCCACCCTGAATGAAACGCCTGAATTAAGTCATTTAGAGCTGTGTCCAGGTGTGTTTGTCCATATAGTGCATGATGGGTACCACGAAGCACCTAAGAAAAATAAGAAGCGTCCTAACCCCCGTTTAAGCCCTCAGGTGTTTGGTTTCGACCAGACAGTTATGAAATGAAAGTCTAATATTTGCGGTGTGACCTTGTGTGTGGAAAGCTGCTTGTGTTTCACGGTAAACAACTTGGTCTTATATGAGTCGTCCTTTATTCGTACAGGGACACGCCTCTGAATGAATCAATAAACAGGTGTTTCATTCAAGGCTTCATGTTTCATTCCCTACATGCTAGCTTAGTGGGTAGCATTTTTGCCTCTTAGCGCTGGGGATCCATGTTCGAGTTTCTATGTTCTCCCCGTCTCTACGTAAGTTTCCCCTGGGTTCTGTGGTTTCCTCCCACAGTCCACAAACATGGATTCAAGGTAAATTGGCTGCTCCAAATTGCCCCTATAAACAGTAGTGTGTGTGTCTGTGTGAGTGAGTATGTGCCTAGTGATGGATAGGTGCCCAGTCCAGGGTGTATCTGCCCAGCATCCAAAATGTTCTTCCTCGGATGGCCGTAGGGACCCCCCCTACCCTATAGAGGATTAAGCGGACGATGATGATAGATGGAAGGTGTTTCATTCAGTTTCAGTGCTCTGTGTGTATAAAACCATACACCCTGCTGGGTATTTCTTTATGCCTCCACCTTGTGGAAACAGTTAAAGGAAGGAAGGGAGAATGCTGGTTTTAGGTTCCACCTTAGCTCCACCAACGAGGTGAGGAAGAACTGATATGGCACCTTCAGAGCCCTTGGGATGAACTAGAATGGAGATTGTGAGTCAGATCCTCTCATTCAACACTGGTGTCAGACCTCACACGTTTTTTGGAAAAGTGGGTAAAGTTTCCAAGATATTCCCCAAATGCAGATGCAGGAAAAGGGCCTCCTGCATCACGAAGGACCCCACTCACTCAGCACACCCACTTTTTGTTCCGCTCCCCTCAGGCAGGAGCCTGCCGAGCATTAAATGTAGAACAAAGAGACTGAGGAACAGCTTCATTGCAGAAGCAGTGAGACTAAAACTCCACCTAACAAAGACTTTCATGGAAACTTTATACCACAACACTTACCTAACTGGACATCTCATCAGTCTTCACCAAAACACTCAATCATCTACCTTATTTTACACTTATATACATAGTTTCTGCTGTAGTTCACATTGCATATGGTTCTCTATATATCTATATCATTTTATACTACATTTTATATATTTTTACCATCCATTCATCCATTATCTTCCACTTTATCCTCTATTAGGGTCGAGGGGGGGTTCCCCATGCCCATCCAGGGGAGAACGTTTTGGGCGCTGGGCAGATACACCCAGGACAGGGTGCCAATATATCGCTGGGCACGCACTCGCAGACATACACATTGGTGCAATTTGGAGAACTCAATTGACTTGATCAATGTTTTTGGAATGTGGGAGGAAACTGGAAAACCCGGAGGAAACCCACGGAGACACAGGGAGAACATGGAAACTCCACCCAGATGGGGATTTGGACCAGGAATCCCTAGCGCTGAGAGGCGATCGTGCTAACCACTAAGCCGCCCTATATATTTGTACATTTTATATATGTATTATATTTATAGTTGATATTGATAGTTGTATATTGTATATTATTGTATTTATAGTTGTATATTCTATATTCCATATTATATATATTTATAGGTGCATATTGTATATTATATTTTACATATAAATATCATATATCTTTCATTAATTCATTTATTCATTATCTTCCGCTTTGTCCTATATTAGGGTCGCGGGGGGGTTCCCCATGCCCATCCAGGGGAGAACGTTTCGGGTGCTAGGCAGATACACCCAGGACAGGGCGCCAATCCATCGCTGGGCACACACCCACTCACGCAGACACACTCTATATAGGGCAATTTGGAGAACTCAATTGACTTGACTGTGGGAGGAAACCGGAGAACCCGGAGGAAACCCATGCGGACACGGGGAGAACATGGAAACTCCACCCAGATAGGGATTCGAACGGGGAATCCCTAGTTTTGAGAGGCGAATGTGCTAACCACTAAGCCACCGTGCCGCTCTTTATATCTATATATTTTAAATTTTAACTTTAATAGAACAGGGTAAACGGGGTCCGTGAGCTATAATTGTACCACATGCGATACAAATGATAATAAAACTTTCTTGAATCTTGAATCTTGCAGAAAGCCTTCTCAGAAGAGTGGGGGCTGTTAATGCTGCGAGAAAGTAAGGTTTCATGAAAGCTCCTTTTGGTGTCCCAATACATCTGCCCTCACAGTGTGTGTGTACTAAACAGTAGGGAAGCGACACTCTGTACATGAGGTTATGACATTCCTGCTTTTGTCATACTTCTGTTTTGACATACACTGTCGTACAGAGGTCACTTGAGGGCGTCCATGTTCAGAAAGCTCTTGGCTATTGTAGCCAAAAAACCCATTTAATGTGATCTCCCGCCCGGAGAGGTGACTGGCTGCTTCACGGCGTCAGCAAAACCTCCCGTTAAAGACGTGAGATCATCTATTCACGTTCTGCGCCGTCAGCATATCCTCTCCCGTCTTCATGACTTACTCATGTTTACGCTCCTCCCCCTGTTCTGTTTCTGGTGCAGATTGAGCGGCTGGAGGGAAGCCTGGCTCACCCTGGGCTGTGTGGCGTGGATGTACTGGCGGGGGTGACGGAGGACCAGACGGCGCTCGACCCTCAGCGCACGCGGCAGGCCATCGCGCAGCTCCAGCAGAAGATCCTGAAGCTGACCGAGCAGCTGCGCATTGAGCAGGCGGCTCGGGATGACAACGTGGCCGAATACCTCAAACTCGCAAGCAATACCAACGACAAGCAGCAGAACAGCCGGATCAAACAGGTAGCGTTTGTTGCCTTCCCATGCTCCCCTGCTGACCCCCAACCCTTTGCAGCACCTCTGCCATCTCCGGATGCTGCCTCCTCCATCTCACTACTCTACTACTCGCCTACTACTACATCATCTCCGTAACATCAATCCTCTACGCCAGGGGTGCCCACACTTTTCTGCCCCGAGATATACTTTTCCATCGAGATCTACTGGGGTTAATCTTTTTTTTATTGAATCCTGTTAACACACATCATGTTAGTATTGTCGAATCTGTTAGAATTGCTTTTTTATTAATCACATTCCAGCAAACAGCACAGAGAAAACCTGATTTTAGTTACACAAAACAGACAGTATACAGCACAAATGTAAAACAATCACTGTAACCCACATTTCCCCAAACAGAACATCACAACATTAATAAAAGCAAATGCATTTTGAGTTTGACAATGTAAAAAAAAATATTTACCCTCTCACTCTAAATGAAAGTGGTATTTTAATTATTTTGCAGTGAGGTCCTTCACTCAGGGGCGGCACGGTAGCTTAGTGGTTAGCACATTCGCCTCTCAGCACTAGGGATTCCTGGTTCGAATTCCCATCTGGGTGGAGTTTCCATGTTCTCCCCGTCTGTGTGGGTTTTCTCCGGGTTCTCCGGTTTCCTTCCACAGTCCAAAAACATGGATCAAGTCAATTGAATTCTCAAAATTGCCCCATATAGAGTGTGTCTGTGTGAGTGAGTGTATGCCCAGCGATGGATTATCTGCCCAGCGCCCGAGATGTTCTCCCCTGGATGGGCATGGGGAACCCCACCGCGACCCTAATAGAGGATGAAGCGAGAGATAATGACTCATCTTGTCAGTCAAATAAAGTGTAAAAACACAAACAGAAACTATCTAATGTAGATGATTCGCGAGGCAGTGCTTTGGATTTAGGGGTCTGGCCACGTGTCGGTTTTGGGAACAGTGAGAGAGACGGGGGGGGGGGGCAGACTGCTCACTTGCACAGGGATAGAGATCGTGATTCAGAAGGAATCACATTGTGTTTGTGAAAATGTGCGCGTGGTTGTATAAGTGCTTCCGATACTGTGCTGTAAAAAAAGTGCTGATACGTGATTTAAACCTCCATCGCGATCTACCCAACACCCCTTCGATCGCGATCGACGTATTGGGCACCCCTACTCTACGCCCATCCCTCACCCCCCATACTGCATCTGTTGTTCATAGTCTTGTTGCCGCTCGTATTAACTACTTCAACTCTCTCCTCTTTGGGCTTCTTTGGTTCAAAATGCAGCTGCTCATATCATTTCCTAAACTCCTTCTTCCCATCATATCACGCCTGTCCTTTAATAACTCCACTGGATTCCTGTTAAATATAGAATAAATTTCAAAATCCTTCTCTAAACATTGAAGGTCATCCATAATCTTGCCCCCTCCTATCTGTCAAATCTTCTCATTATCGCATCTTCCCCCTGTCCGTTCAGATCCTCTTCTTCCACTCATCTCTCTGCGCCTCCTGCTCGTCTGAGTACTATGGAACTCCCAAACTCTGGAACTCATGATCACCTCTCTACTGCCTCACTGTTGTACGCGTCATGTCCTTTAGTATGTTTGGTTCTATTAATTCTTATTTTTGTAAAGTGACCTTAAGTGTGGACAGCACGGTGGCTTGGTGATTAGCACGTTTGCCTCTCAGCGCTAGGGATTCCCATTTTGAATTCCCATCTGGGTGGAGTTTCCATGTTCTCCCCGTGTCCGCGTGGGTTTCCTCCAGGTTCCTCCTACAGTCCAAAAACATGGATCGAGGTCCATTGAATTCTCCAAATTTCCCCATATAGAGTGTTTATGTGTGTGTGAGTGTGTGCCCAGCGATAGATTGGTGCCCTGTCCTGGGTGTATCTGCCCAGCGCCCGAAACATTCTCCCCTGGATGGGCATGGGGAACCCCCCCGAGACCCTAATAGAGATAATGGTGTTTTGAGTGTTTTGAAAGGCGCTTATAAATAAAATGTATTATTATTATTATTATTATTATTATTATTATTATTGTTAAGGCGGCACGTGGCTTAGTGGTTGATAAGCCCGTCTCTCGGTACTAGGGAGTCCCGGTTCGAATCCCAATCTGGGTGGAGTTTCCATGTTCTCCCCATGGCCTCGTGGGTTTCCTCCGGGTTCTCCGGTTTCCTCCCACAGTCCAAAAAAATGGATCAAGGTCAATTGAATTGTCCAAATTGCCCCATATAGAGTTTGTCTGTGTGAGTGAGTGTGTGCCCAGCGTAGATTGGCACCTTGTCCTGAGTGTATCTGCCCAGCGCCCGAAAAGTTCTCCCCTGGATCCTGGATAGGCATGGAAAAACACCCCCCCCCACTACCCTAATAGAGGATAAAGCAGAAGATAATGTATGGATTATTATTATTATTGCCTTGCCCCCTTCTCCTACTCCTTGCTGCCTCATCATGTAACAACTTTTTTCCCCCTCTCTCCCCTCCCCCCAGGTGTTCGAGAAGAAGAACCAGAAGTCGGCAGCGAGCATTGCGCACCTACAGCGTAAACTCGAGCACTACAGTCGACGCCTACGCGATGCCGAGCACAAAGGAGACGCTCGCCAGCCCAAAGGCGTGCTGCGCGACGTCCAACAGGGCCTGCGTGGCGTGGGAGCGCGGGTCTTCACTGGCCTCAGCGAGGGCGTGGTGGACAGCGTCCGTGGCGGCCTGTCCAGCTTCTCCCATGCCACACACACGGCCGCCGGCGCCGTGGCCTCGAAGCCTCGGGAGATCGCCTTGCTCCTGCGAAGCCGATTCGGCAGCGCCGACAACATCAGCACCATGAAGGACTCCGACGACCCCAACGGTGTTGCCGGGCACCTGCAGGGTGGCTCGCGATTCGGCAGCGATGAGGACTGCTCCAGTGCCACATCCGGCTCCAACAGCATCACAGGGGGGCCCGGGGGGCCACCCAGCTCCAAACGGACCACCCTGGAGAGGACGAGCAATCCCAGCATAGAGATGCTTCTGCAGGAGGTGCAGGAGCTCAGGGAGGTTCAGGCACGCCTGGAGGAATCTCTGAAAGAGTTTAAGGATCGGTTTCAGCAGGACCACACCCTGGCCATGCAGTCGCTGCAGGAGGAGCGCTTCAGGTAACAAAAAAGCAAATACACCAATGCACCTAAATGCACTATCCATCCATTGTCTTCTGCTTTATCCTCTACTAGGGTCGCGGGCGGGTTCCCCATGCCCATCCAGGGGAGAACGTTTCTGGCGCTGGGCAGATACATCCAGGACAGGACGCCAATCTATCACTGGGCACACACTCACTCACACAGACACACTCTATATGGGGCAACTTGGAGAACTCAATTGACTTGATCCATGTTTTTGGACTGTGGAAGGAAACCGGAGAACCTGGAGGAAACCCACGCAGACACAGGGAGAACATGGAAACTCCACCCAGATTGGGATTCGAACCAGGAATCCCTAGTGCTGAGAGGAGAACGTGCTAACCACTAAGCCACCGTGCCGCCCCTAAATGCACTATATGGCTTTAAAAACATCCCTCCTTCACTCTCCTTTAAATAATTTCAGAAATCATCCAAAAAAACAAAAAAACGAAGTTGGATGAGAGCATCCTGGTTTGCATCCTCTGTTCTAGTTCATCCCAAAGGTGATCAATAGGGGTTCTCGCCTCACCCATCCAGCTCTTCATGATCCTTGCGTTTATGCCAGGGCCTTTCCACAAAGTTTTTCCCAAAACAGCACCCACCTGACTTCTTCATGCCTTTATGGTTACCATTATGGCGTTCCCCAATTTTCCAGAATGTTCCACACCTGTGACTACAGTCCTGACACTCGTTTAAGAGTCGTGTCCTCATACTTTTGTCCACATGCTGCACCTTTGCTTTTAACTCTTGGCGCCGGCGTGTGGAAAGATGGATGAGAGGATCAGCTAAATCAGGGAGCGGGGGGGAAGGAGGCGGTGAACAGATGATAAGCGGGCAGAAGGATTTTTCTTCCTAAAATGTCCAGCGGTTAAGAAACGTTTTGTTTTCCTTTCGGCTAAAATTAGAGGAGCCGTATGGATATTTGTATGGATATTCAATTACTATCCCAGCAATCACTGTTAAAGTAAAGTGTACAATGTACTGGTCACAACATATTCACATGAGAAGGGGGATATATAAACACACACACATATATATATATAAAAACATATATATATATATTATCTCTAGTTTATTCAACGTTCATGTCTTTGAACTTGGGAAGGAAACCATTGCAGACCCGAGGAGAACATGCAAAACGGCACTCGAAAAGGACTCTATTCACCCACCATAGGTTTGGACTCACTTTGCCATTATGCTACACATTACTGCTACCTGCTGAGTACAAGTGTCACATACCAGGGACATGTCTTATAACTTCACAATCAACTGGAAATGGGTTCCTCTAAATGGCCCTATGTTCATAAAGTAAAGAATTAAGTGGAAGAGAATGAGATGAATAATGAACTGATCTAAAATCACAATTAAGCTGAATCATCTCAGTGGAGAAGAAACTAGTTTCATGCAAAAGAATGGATAGGAACAGAGCACCAGGTCTATTGTGTGATAGAGCGTTCCACTGAAAATACCACCCACAGTGTCAGGGTTCAGGACGGGGACCTGGGGTCAGCATAGATGCTAACAAAGTGAAGACACTGTGATCAAGTAACAGAGTTCAGCACGGTTAAAGAGGCAGAACCTGCGGAGTACTCTACAGAGTGCACTGTCAGTATTTCAGAATCACACTCAGGTGGTGTAGGATGGTGATGCTGGTGGTGTAGGATGGGTCTCAGGTGATGTAGGATGGGTCTGGAGTTTCATACGCTTGTCCTGATTGTTTAATCTGTCGCATGCTTCCTGTCTGAGCACGACAATGAGTTATTGTATCTAAGGAATTTAAAGCATGGACAGGATAGGTCAGAGCACACAGTCAGTATTGATCGTCGTTATCAGCTGTTGCTATCTGCTGATGTGAAACCAGTTCCGAATTCCAGCCTTTATTCTGATTTCATTACCTACAGCTGTCCTGTCCTGGGTGTATCTGCTCAGCGCCCTGGACATTCTCCCCTGGATGGGCATGGGGAACACTCAAACCTTGCCCCTTGAGTAGTATGGAATTGAGCAGAAGATAATGGATGAATTGATAAATTACAGGGCAGCATGGTGGCTTGGTGGTTAGCAGGTTCTCCTCTCAGCTCTAGGGATTCCCAGTTCGAATCCCAATCTGGGTGGAGTTTCCATGTTCTCCCCGTGTCCGTGTAGGTTACCACCGGGTTCTCTGGTTCCTCCCACAGTCCAAAAACATGGATCAAGGTCAATTAAATTCTCCAAATTGCCCCATATAGAGTGTGTCTGTGTGAGTGAGTGTGTTCCCAGCAATAGATTGGCATTCTGTCCTGGGTGTGTCTGCCCAGTGCCCGAGATGTTCGCCACTGGTTCAGGATTAAGCAGAAGATGGTGGATGGATACTCCGTTGTGATACATTATAAGATATTTGCTTGATGTAAAATTTTTGGAGTACAGGTTCATAATTATTAGTAGAGAGTATTGATGAGAAGAAATAAATGAGTAAAGTTTGTTCTTTTTAGATTGATGTTTTAATACATTAAGTCATGTTAAGCATTTTAGACTGTCTGCACCTTTTTTTTTAATTCAGCTGGACTTGAACTGAACAAAAGTGCCGCAAAGATCACAAATCCCAACTTTAAAACAGTACAATTCAGAAACAACAATCAAGGTCAATTAAATTCTCCAAATTGCTCCATATAGAGTGTGTGTGTGTGTGTGTGTGTGTGTGTGTGTGTGTGTGTGTGTGGGTTTAACCCTGTGGCTTTGTGTGTGCAGGTGTGAGCGGCTGGAGGAGCAGCTGAATGACCTGACGGAGCTCCATCAGAACGAGATCCTGAACCTGAAACAGGAACTGGCCAGCATGGAGGAGAAGATGGCCTATCAGTCCCATGAAAGAGCCGGAGACCTGCAGGTACGGCAACTGTAACGGACCCCCCTCCATACATACACACACACACACACACACACACACACACACACACACATACACACGGTTCTGACCTTAATCTCATCAACACCATGAACTTTAGAATTTACTAGAATAGAGACTGAGAGGGGGCGGCACGGTGGCTTAGTGGTTAGCATGTTCGCCTCTCAGCACTAGGGATTCCCGTTTCGAATCCCCATCTGGGTGGAGTTTCCATGTTCTCCCCGTGTCTGCGTGGGTTTCCTCCGGGTTCTCCGGTTTCCTCCCACAGTCCAAAAACATGGATCAAGTTAATTGAGTTCTCAAAATTGCCCCATTTAGAGTGTGTCTGTGTGAGTGAGTGTGTGCCCAGCGATGGATTGGCGCCTTGTCCTGGGTCTATCTGCCCAGCGCCCGAGATGTTCTCCCCTGGATGGGCATGGGGAACCCCACCGCGACCCTAATAGAGGATAAGCGGAAGATAATGAATGAATGAATGAATGAATAGAGACTGAGAGTCAGATTCTCTAATCCAACATCAGTGTCCAACTTCACAGATGCAATGTATAACGATTTGACTAAATGTCCAGGTCACGCTCCAAAACATTGTAAAAAGATTTCTAAAAAGTATTATCTGTTATAGATGAAGGGGAGAATGTTTTGTGCACTCAGGACAGGGCGCCAATCCATCACTGGGCTCACATACAAGCTATACAGGGGCAATTCAGAGCGGCCAGTTCACCTTGAATCCGTGTATTTAGACTGTGGGAACCCAGAAAATCCCACCTTTGAACTTAAATTATTAGGTATCCTAACAATTATTTTTGACTCTTAAATGTGGTGTTTAATTAAGCCATTAAACCAGTCTTGACTTCAGTGACTCGTATTAAAAGTGCACACTGCCCTCTTGCGGTAGGATTTAGCAACTACAAGAGATCCCGGCTTAAAAAAAGTTTAAAGACGTTAAAAACCCGATTGTTTTCGTCATTGACTGCTTCAGAATGTTCTATATTGTATTATTAGTGTTAATAATAATAACCAAGACAGACACAAACATCTACATGCATATTTATTCACCCTCTCTAAGATGCTTATTTTAATCCTTGTATCAGGGATGCAGGAGCCTATCCCAGCACTTACAGTGTTTAAGACAGGGATGCATTGCAAGACAGACACCTGGGGCAATTCCATCCATCCATTATCTCCCGCTTTATCCTATATTAGGGTCGCGGGGGGGTTCCCCATGCCCATCCAGGGGAGAACATTTCGGGCGCTGGGCAAATACACCCAGGACAGGGCGCCAATCTATCGCTGGGCACACACTCACACACAGACACACTATATGGGGCAATTTGGAGAACTCGATGGACTTGATCCATGTTTTTGGACAGTGGGAGGAAACTGGAGAACCCGGAGGAAACCCACACGAACACATGTCTCTGCTCAAAGTAAAACCCATGCATACATAGGGAGAAAATGCAAACCTTGCCCATCCCACCTAATAATCATACTTTGGAGCCTCTTAACATAATGCAAGCTCTTTTAAACCCTTACTATCTTGTCTTAACCCTATCTTTGCTGTTGCTCCTGCTTCCCACAGGAGGCGCTGGAGGCCTGTCAGACTCGCATCTCCAAGATGGAACTGCAGCAGCAACAGCAGCAGGTGGTGCAGCTGGAGGGCCTGGAGAACGCCACGGCGCGTACCCTGATCGGCAAGATGATCAACGTGCTCCTCACTCTCATGGCCGTCCTGCTGGTCTTCGTCTCCACCGTGGCCAACTGCGTGGCGCCGCTGATGAAGACACGCGGCCGCTCGTTCTCCACCCTCCTCTTCCTCCTGCTCTTCACCTTCCTCTGGAGGAACTGGGATGCGCTCTCGGGACACACGCTCCGAATCTTGCACGTGCCCAGGTGACTGGCACCACCCCTCCCAGACCCTGAACTCTAACCAGCAGGGAGCCGCCAGCAGAAACGCCTCAATGACTAAACGCTGTGAACTGTTTTTTGTTTTCTTTCCAACACCTGTGTGCACGTTTACATTTCGGAAGCGAGTGCCTTCTCTCCCCTCGATGTGATCTCGCGATCTTTTAACCAGTACCGTATGTAGCATTGAAAGCTTTCGTCTAAGCAACAAAGGTTTCACTTTAAATAATACGTTCCGGTCTCCACGCAGCTACGTGTGGACATTTAGTCTTCCTCACTGCCTAAAGGGTTTGTGGGTGGGTGGGTGTGGGGTGGGGGAGGGTTGAGGGGTATGCACTTTTAGCTGTGATTTAGCAGTGTTAGCCTACTCTGCCATCACTAGACTACGGTTGGAAGGAGGAACAGGGCTTCCTGATGGGCATACTTGAAGAGATGGACTCTAGGCCCGCTCGTGTTTCCACGGTTTCTAATGAAAACAGACTTGAACTTTGACTGGTCTGAGGTCGTGTGCTACTGAGCCTGTGCACCGCGCCATATCAGAGAAAGAGCAAACCCTGCTCGGAATCAGATTCAACAGAACGTGATATTAACATCGCCCAAAAACTAATCCGAATCGGATTAGATCAAGGCGATGACGTCATTATTAATGGTTTCTATTCATTTTTTTCAAATCTTTATATATGGATGCACCAGGTTGTTGTGCATTAACTAACTGCAGGGTACAAACACAGGCAGCACATAGTGGTTAGCACGCCTGCCTCTCAGTGCTGGGGATCCAATTTCAAATCCCTATCTGGGTGAAGTTTCCATGTTCTTCCCTTGACTGTGTGGATTTAGATTTAAAACAATTTGGTTGCTCCAAATTGCCCCTATGTAGTGTGTGTCTGTGTGTGTGTCCAGCGATAGATCGATGCCCTCTTCCGGGTGTATCTGCCCAGCTCCCGAAACATTCTTTCCTGAATGACATGGGGAACCAAACCGACTTTAACGTAGGAATAAGTGGAAGATAATGGATGGTTGGTACCACTCGCCACTGCCCATCGATGTTCAGTCAACTTCATGAAACATCTTTGGTAGTAATTAAAATATATCTTTCAAGCCAGGCCTTCTCCTCTATCATCGGTTCCTGACTGCGCAAACACTTGTAGAACTTCTTTTTAGAAAAGGCATACTGCAACAAAACCTGTTTCGCAGATGCTTTTATCTGAAGCGTCTTCCAAGTAGCCCAACTTGATGGTTATGCTCTGAGCGCAAGGTCACCCATGTTACAGCCTCCACGAAGCTTGATCCCGAGGGTCTGCAGGGGTCTCAGGGTTTAAATCAGGATTTATATCCCCAACCTTCAGCCCAACATATGAACCCTAAGCTATGGTATTTTACAAGCTCTAGTATTTTTATTTATATGATGCTTCATGGCAAGGGCGGCACGTGGCTTAGTGGTTAGCACGTTCGCCTCTCAGCGTTAGGGATTCCTGGTTCGAATCCTAATCTGGGTGGAGTTTCCATGTTCTCCCCGTGTCTGCGTGGGTTTCCTCCGGGTTCTCCGGTTTCCTCCCACAGTCCAAAAACATGGATCAAGTCAATTGAGTTCTCCAAGTTGCCCCATATAGAGTGTGTCTGTGTGAGTGAGTGTGTGCCCAGTGATAGATTGGCGTCCTGTCCTGGATGTATCTGCCCAGCACTCGAAATGTTCTCCACTGGATGGGCACGGGGAACTCCCCCCGCGACCCTTATATAGGGTAAAGCGGAAGATAATGGATGGATGGATGGATGCTCCATGGCCAATCAATAGCTGGCCATGTTTGCATGCCAATGTCAGGGAACCTACTTAGAAACCCCGATAAAGAGCGCCTTCAACTGCAGTGTGTCAACACATTGACAGATTTCAATGGGCGCGGGGAGAAAGGATAACAGACGTGTGTTACTAAAGTCCTGTGTGTTTTAAAGATTTTACAACCGTTAATACATATTCCTCCTGTTACCAACCGATAAGCAGGTGCTTAAACTGTTCTGCATCTGGAACTTCCATGTACGTTAGACCTGGGTTTCTGATTTTTAAAGATAGGTGTCATGATTGCATCCTTTTCACCCTGGGGTTAATCTGGGATAGACGTGGGCACACCCGTCATGTATATCATTAAAATTATGCACAATGGAGCCAACATGAAACCCAGCTGGGTGGTCTGTTCATTTTAACAACATAACGAAATAATCAATCTTAACTGTTTTGAATTAAATATATGACACCTAAGGACCTCAACTAATCTCTGTCTGGCGACTCTGGTGGACAGGCTCTAGATCTCTTAACTAGAAGACTGTTTGTCCTTAACTTGACCCCCGGGCAGGTTAAACAGCAGCCAGAGGTGTGTGTATGTGAGATTGTGTGTTTGTGTGTGTGTGTGTGTGTGTGTGTGTGTGTGTGTGTGTGTGAAACTGTAGGAGGGGTGTGTATTAAGTGACTCCAGTGCCTTCTTATGCTTTCTGGGATTTGTAATAAACAACATTCCTGTGGACACTGAAGTCCGGGTCCTTGTGGTATTTACATTTTCTAAACGTGTGATGTAATAAAACAGTATGTGTATCTTTTGTATGTGAGAATTGCAAACAGCAGGTGACAGTAATGTGTATAGGTTTCCTTCCACGACTCAAAGACACAGACGTTGACTCAAATATACATTTACATTCGGTCATTTATTGGATTTATTTTATCCAAAGCGACTTACAAGGTGAGCACAGGGTTAATCACAACATCCCAGGAGCAATGAGGGTTAAGGGTCTCACTCAAGTACCCACACTCAAGTCCCCACAACTTTAGTGGACCTGGGATTTGAACCCCCAACCTTCAGATTGATAGCCCAACACCTTAACCACTGAGCTACCACTCCCATGTATATAACACTTTGGGGATGAATTAGAACAGAGACTGTGTCCAAAATCAATGACTGACTCCACAAATTCCCAAAAGAAATTTACACAGAAACAATACTACAAAATCTTGTTGAAAGCTTTTTTTAGAAGAGTTAAAAACTAGGTGTCCCAATACTTTTGGCCACATTATTTGAACTTCCTAGATTTTTTTTTTACTTAAACCAGTAAGTGAATCAGTAAACCACTTGGCACATTCATAAGCACGTACAGGAAGTATTCCCTCTCTCTAGTGATGTTTTTTAACAAGTGCTCTGGAGACTGAGGTTCTTTGCAGTATCCAGTGGAACATCCATCCATTTTCTTCCGCTTTATCCTATATTAGGGTCGGGTAAGGAGAACATTTCGGGTGCTGGGCAGATACACCCAGGACAGGGTGCCAATTTGGGCACACACTCACTCACTCACACAGACACACTCTATATGGGGCAATTTTGGAGAATTCAATTGACTTGATCCATGTTTTTAGACTGTGGGAGGAAACCGAAGGACCCAGAGGAAACTCACGCGGACACGGGGAGAACATGGAAACTCCACCCAGATTGAGATTCGAACCAGGAATCCCTAGCGATGAGAGGCGAAGGTGCTAACCTCTAAGCCAATAAGCCACCGTGCCGCCCTCTAGTGGATGCTCCTTTTTAATTTGCTACAGTTCCAAAATCATGAGGAACGCTTGTTAAAAAAGGTGTTTAGAGTTGAGGGTTGTCGGGCTGTGTTTCAAATCACACACTATTATGCGAATTGGACGGAACCGTTACCTGTACCACACACCACGTGTAGCCTTACTGGACACGCCCACTTTAAAGGTGTGTTTGCTTGTGTCACATGGCGTGTTAAACGACACTTTTAAGTGGAATTTGCCAACATTTCAGCAAATTAAAGACACTTTAACTACAACAGTTGGTTCGGGTAAGTTTAATACGTTGCCGATGTGTTGTGGTTATTGATATTCCTCAACTCTTAACTTGACCCCCGGGGGGTCTGTAGGAGGGGTGTGTATTAAGTGACTCCAGTGCCTTCTGATGCTTTATGGTATTTATAATAAAAAACATTCCCGTGGACACTGAAGTCCGGGTCCTCGTTGAATTTACATTTTCTGTGTGATGTAATAAAACATGTGTTGTATGTGACAATTGCGAACAGCAGGTGGCAGTAATGTGCAGCGAAATGGCAATGTGAGTCCGACCCTATGGTGGGTGAACGGGATCCTTTAGTGTGGCGTTTTGCATGTTCTCCTCGTGTCTGCATAGGTTTCCTTCCCCATATGGACGTTGACTTTTATAGATATTATATATATATATATATATATATATATATATATATATATATATATATATATATATATACCCCCCCCCCCCCCCCCCCCCCCCCCCCCCCCCCCCCCCCCCCCCCCCCCCCCCCCCCCCCCCCCCCCCCCCCCCCCCCCCCCCCCCCCCCCCCCCCCCCAAAAACATGGATCAAGTCAATTGAATTCTCAAAATTGCCCCATATAGAGTGTGTGTGTGAGTGAGTGTGTGCCCAGCGATGGATTGGCGCCCTGTCCTGGGTCTATCTGCCCAGCGCCCAAGACGTTCTCCCCTGGATGGGCATGGGGAACCCCACCGCGACCCTACTAGAGGATAAAGCGGGAGATAATGAATGAATGAATATATATATATATATATATATATATATATATAAATAATGTAGGACGGCACGGTGGCTTAGTGGTTAGCACGTTTGCCTCTCAGCGCTAGGGATTCCCAGTTCGAATCCCCATCTGGGTGGAGTTTCCATGTTCTCCCCGTGTCCGCGTGGGTTTCCTCCGGGTTCTCCGGTTTCCTCCCACAGTGCAAAAACATGGATCAAGTGAAATGAGTTCCTCAAATTGCCCCATATGGAGTGTGTCTGTGTGAGTGAGTGTGTGCCCAGCGATTGATTGGCACCCTATCCTGGGTGTATTTGCCCAGCGCCCGAAACCTTCTTCCCTGGATGGGCATGGGGAATCCCATCGCGACCCTAATAGAGGATAAAGAGGAAGATAATAAATGAATTAAAAATATATAATGTATATTATATATACAATATATATGGCGAATGACTAGCTGTTCGGAAATCGCTGTTCGGAGTGTAACGCTTATATTGACAGCACCTCTATGGTGGGTGAACGGGATCCTTAGGCACGGTGGCTTAGCGGTTAGCATGTGCTCCTCTCAGCACTAGGGATTCCTGGTTCGAATCCCAATCTGGGTGGAGTTTCCATGTTTTCCCCCTGTCCGCGTGGGTTTCCTCCGGGTTCTCCGGTTTCCTCCCACAGTCCAAAATCATGGATAAAGTCAATAGGAGTCTCCAAATTGCCCCATATAGAGTGTGTCTGTGTGAGTGAGTGTGTGCCCAGCGATGGATTGGCACCCTGTCATGGGTGTATCTGCCCAGCGCCTGAAACGTTTTCCCCTGGATGGACATTGGGAACCCCCCCCGCGACCCTAATATAGGATAAAGTGGAAGATAATGGATGGATGGACTCCTGGTCCGAGACGTAAATGCAGTATTTTACTGAACTACCTTTGCTGCCGTACAATCGACTCTTGTATTTGTTGATTCCCTGTTTTTTAAACAGAAGTCTAGTCGACTCGTAGGTTATTAGTAAAGTAAAGTTGCCCCCCCCCCCCAATGTCTTTTTCCAATATATTATATTGTGCTAAAGGTCTACTAGATGGCACTATATACGTTTTATTAATTATAGCACTACAACTTATCTGGTTGCTGTTTTTAATCTCATGTAAACTACGTGGACAATATTGGCACACAACTCTTAACTATAGAATAAATGTGAATAAAATTAAGCACCTGGTCATGTATTCTGTAAAATATGCTACTGACTCAGTTTGGGGGAGGCCTTTTTTGGTTGCAGCCTCAAAGAACTCTGTTAAACACTGTTGAGATAAACTAGAACAGAGCGTGTGAGGTGGGCTCTGCTGTGTAGCATTAGTGGCTGACCTGCTTTCTGTGAAGTTTGTACAGGCACACTCCAAAACATTGTAGAAAGCCTTTTTTTCCCCAGAGGAGTGTAAGTTATAAAGAATGTCGCGGTGCAATTTGTAGTTGTTCCCAATATTTTTTCCAAATAGTGTAAGATATCACAGTAAGACTGTATGTTTTCAGCTTTGTGCACAGTTTAGGGAAGGCCTTTTTGGGCAGTTTGGTCTGGAGGCTGGCTGTCCAGCTCATATTAGGGAGGAGAATCAGTCAGCAGCATACTTTTCCGTGGAAATAGCATTGATTCGTTGTGTAATGTAACCAAGAATAAAAATAAACATGGCAAATGTCATGCTGACAAATAGTCTGGGTTTTGTTTCTCTGAATATAGAGGGAAGAAGATTGCACAGATTGTACTGTAAGGGAAGTTTTGACTGGATGGTTGCCAGATCTGCTGATTTTCACCCCGGCCAGGCTATTTAAATCACAATGGGCTGGAGGAAAAACAGGATATGGTGAGTTGACTGAATCTTTTTTTTTCCTGTAATGTCATTTATGTTGGAAAAGAAAGGGCAACCGTTCAGCGGTTACACGGTAGAAAATGGGAGCGAGGTCAGTTTGGCGAGCTGTCCTGCTGACCTGAGCTCATATTATTGAGGAACCACTGGGTTGTTAATAAATCAGCCATGACCCTGCGTGTGGGTGTGGACGGGCTTATCTAAAAGGAAACAGGCCGTGGGTGTTTGACCTGAACCGGGAGATTGGAATTTGGCACCCACCCCTTACTTTGAGCCTCAGAGGCATTGGTGAGGGCACGCGAGCCCGTTATGAGAAGTGAGAATCGTGGTGGATGTGAAAATGAGGTGTAGCTCAGCATGACTGCAGCGTTTACTGTTCTGAGTTCATGTGTGGATGTGTATCTGGCTTTAGGGTGGCTGCTCATGATGCTGACTTGAACACATGGTTTTGTCTATAGTGTGCATGTGCTGGAAGGAGAACCCACATTGTGCCCCAGACATCAAAGCTAATCACAGTTACAGTGCAAACCAGATTCCAGATCCAATCTCAGAGATCCAGCTATGTGCGGCTTTTTGGCCACTCGGTACAGGTTTGGCCCTAAGCCAGATCCTCACTGACCTTATTATGCACATTCCTCATTAATAAGATCCCACCTATGAGCTTTTCATCAATCTATATTCTCCTAAAAACAAAACAGATCCCCTACAAACAAATCATTCGCAGGGGGGTTCCCCATGCCCATCCAGGGTAGAACGTCTCAGGCGCTGGGCAGACAAACCCAGGACAGGACACCAATCTATCCCTGGGCACACACTCACGCACACAGACACACTCTATACAGGGCAATTTGGAGAATTCAATTAAGCTTGATCCATGTTTTTGAGACTGTGGGAGGAAACCGGAGAACCTGAAGGAAACCCACGCAATCCTCTACAATCCTGAAATTTTTTAAAATCAGATCCTCTCCTGATAACCAAAGCTTCTCGAACCAAAGACCATTAAAACCTGTTAATTATTTAATCAGATTCTTTAACTTGATTATATTTCCAAACTTAAAACAAGACTAGATAATGTTAAAACCAGATTCCCTATAAATTCATAATGGACTCAGATACTTTTCAAGCCAGTAAGAATCCCCATCTGGGTGAAGTTTCCATGTTCTCCCCGTGTCCGCATGGGTTTCCTTCGGGTTCTCCGATTTCCTCCCACAGTCCAAAAACTTGGATCAACTCAATTGAGTTTTCTAAATTGCCCCATATAGAGTGCGTCTGTGTGCCCAGCGATAGATTGGCGCCTTGTTTTGAGTGTATCTGCCCAGCGCCCGAGACGTTCTCCCCTGGATGGGCATGGGGAACCCCACCGTGACCCTGGTATAGGATGAAGCGGAAGATAATGGATGGATGGATGGATGAAATCCTTATTAAACAGATCCTCTACAAACTCATAACCAGTCCAGATCCATTTCAAACCAGATCCCATACAAAACTCATCCAATCAGATACCTCATCAAACCTTAACCAGTAGATCACCTACATCAGAATCAGAACCCATACAACTTCCTCAAGGCTGATCCCATGTTAACCTAAACAAAGCTATGAGGTCAGATCAGATCTCCAACAAAACCAAATTCAAATCAAACATGTATCAGACCGGATCAAAGCTGAAGTCAGTCCAGATGCTGTGCATCTGCAGTGTAATCGTTTTTTTTTGTGTAACTAATAAAAATGCAGTCTCTCTCACTTTTGTACACATTTTTAGTGATGCAAATCAAAAGCAACAAAGTTTCACTAATCATTTATTGCGATTTGCGAAACTCTGTCAGAACAATAGAACATGTTGCGTGTGCCGGAGCTGAAATCCCGTTCCACTCTCCGTCTTTGCAAACTGAACATGTGTTTTTGGTCAGAGGAGAACAGGAACTTATGCAATGACTCTACGCAACATATTAATGTAGAGAACCCCCCTCCTCCCCATCCCCCGGGGGCATTACAGAATGTGTCCAACATGCATTTTAAAGCTGCAGTCACAGATTCTGTGTCAGAAGGAAATTGCAGGTCATAGAGCACTTACTTCCCTTTGCCACTTTGCCGCCTCACTTGCAGGGAAATCTTGCGCAAAATTGTGGCTGTTTGCTGCCGGGGTCTCGTTTCCCTCCCGCTGTCTCTTCTATTCCCTTCAGCCCCCCCACCACCCGCATTTGTTAGGAAATCATTAAACCTTTCACAAACACAATTAACCAAAAATGAAACAATGCGAGAGCTGAGTCTCGTTCGGTCTTGTTTGCGTCCCCTAACGAGTCTGACTTCCTAAAGAAAGGGGTGTTTGGTAAATAGGACTCGTCCTAAAGTATGCGGACAGCCTCTTACTTAGGGAAGGCCTTTTTTGTGCTCCATCTTCTCGTGATGTTTCAGCTTTTGTGTTATTAGTGTTTTCTTCTGGTTTCCGTTCACAGTCCAAAAACAAGGATTCAAGGTGAATTAGCGGCACTGTATTGCCCCTGTCTAAAGTGCCTAGTGCCCGAAACATTGGAAAGGGTCTGGGGACCCCCCCCATGCACACACACACACACAAACACACACCTTATTCCTAGTAATTAGTACAGGATTTGGCGGATGATGAGGAGATAAGACATGAATTAAAATAAAGATTGAAAACCAGGGCGTTTGTCCAACATCGCTGTCTGACCCAGCAAGCACTCTTCTGGATGAACTCTGCAAACATTACCACAGACATGCTACAAAATCTTGAAGAAAGCCTATCCTGACGTATGGAAACTGTTATAGCTGTGTAGAGGAGGAATGATTTAGTCCATGATGTCATAAGATCACTGTTAAGTATAACACACTCACACATAAACAAACACATTCCATATGGGGCAATTTGGAGAATTCAATTGACCTTGATCCAAGTTTTTGGGCTGTGAGAGAAAACTGGAGAACCCGGAGGAAACCCATGCGGACACGGGGAGAACATGGAAAGTCCATCCAGATTGGGAATCGAACCTGGAATCCCTAGCTGAGAGGCACTGTGCTGCCCCTCCTGTCCACAAGCCGTGCGTCTCAATTTAGACGTGTTGATGACTTTTGCAGACGACCCGACAAGACGCGGCTGGAGAACATACCAATCGCTCGTGACCGCGTGCATCGCTGCGGCGGGTCGTGACCGGGGGACACGCCCATCCACACTTTAGAAAAGCTCAGCTTACAAGCGCGCGCGCGCGCGCGCGCGTGTGTGTGTGTGTCACGACCGCTAATCACGACGCGCTTTTCCTGCCTCGCGCTCGGACGGCGGCCAACACAAAGCGCTCGCGTGCTTATCAGCTGGAATAAAAACCATCAGTCCTGAAAACACAGGGGTGTATTGTACACAGTTCAAACAGATACATAAAGTAAATAAAACGTGGGTTGCAAAAAGCAACAAGTTTCTTAATCGGACCCGCGACCGTGTTTAGAGTCTGTGGACACCGACAGTGGGGACAGGAATGCGTGTGGTTTCCCTCGTTGCCACAGTGATTACATCTGTGGAAAAGTCCACAGGATTTGGGAGGGTGACTGTGATGAAGGACATGTGATCAGTGGAATGTTCCCACAGAGGGAAGACGTGCATCAGACTGATCATGCAACATTTCCTTGGGATGCTGCTTTAGTCTCAACCAGGGGCGTTTTTAGCGTTTAGAAACATCAGGGGCTTTAGCCCAGATCCCTTATTCCCCCTCTGTCCTCTTGAAAAATTGCCCTTCTATGTTTTTATCCATACATATTTATGTATTTATCCACTGTTTAACCATTTGTTACACTTATTTTGGTTGATCATTTATTAGTTATAAATTAGATTACAGGTGGCTTAGTGGTTAGCATGTTCTCCTCTCAGCGCTAGGGATTCCCGGTTCTAATCCCCATCTGGGTGGAGTTTCCATGTTCTCCCCGTGTCCGCGTGGGTTTCCTCCGGGTTCTCCGGTTTCCTCCCACAGTCCAAAAACATGGATCAAGTCAATTGAGTTCTCCAAATTGCCCCATATAGAGTGTGTCTTTGTGAGTGAGTGTGTGCCCAGCCATGGATTGGTGCTCTGTCCTGGGTGTATCTGCCTGCCCAGCGCCCGAGACGTTCTCCCCTGGATGGGCATGGGGAACCTCACCGCGACCCTAATAGAGGATAAAGCGAGAGATGATGAATGAATGAAAATTAGATTACATATGAAATATGTCTGTCAGCAGTGGAGAGCACATTCAGTTCTAATAAATGATGGTTATGGCTGAAAATGATTGAATAAACGAACCTGAGCTTCGACAGAAAAGCATGAATCTGGTTAACGATGAGACAGTTTTAAGGCTTTGATTTGAAATACCGTAACTTTGCAACAGTTTGCGCCTTGAGACGGTTTATGAAAGCTTGAGAAGCTGCTCCTTACAGCCAACATACAGTAACTTTACTCCTGATACTGGTGAAAAAATCTATTTCCCCCCCACCCACACACACACGGAGCTTAGAAGCACAAACAGCTGGCGGTGACTCCATCGTTGGGTCCCGCTGCTGGAGGAGAGGCTGCAGAGAAAGCTGCTTTCATTTCATCTAGGGCTACTGACAAAACACCCGGCGCTATAGCCCTGAAAGCCCAGGTCTAACAACCCCCCTGGTCTTAACCATCCATTTTCCAACCATCAATCCATCCATCATTATCATCCGCTTAATCCTCTACTAGGGGTTGCAGATACACCCAGGACAGGTCGCCAATCTATAGCTGTGCACACACTCCCTCACACAGACTCAGAAACACAAAGTATATGGGGCAATTTGGAGCATTTAATTTACCTTGATCAACGTTCTTGGACTGTGGGAGGAAACCGGAACATGAAAACTCCACCCTGAAAGGGATTCGAACCGGGAATATCCAACACTGAGAGGCAAACCTGCTAACCACTTAGCCACCATGCCACTTTATTATTAACCATCCATCCATTATCTTCTGCTATAGATTCTGCTATCCTCCACTAGGGTCGTGGGGGGTTCCCCATGCTCATCCAGGGGAGAAAGTTTCGGGCGCTGGGCAGATACACCCAGGACAGGATGCCAATCTATCACTGGGCACACACTCACTCACACATACACACTCTATATGGGGCAATTTGGAGAACTAAGTTGACCTTGATCCATGTTTTTGGACTGTGGGAGGAAACAGGAGAACCCGGAGGAAACCCACGCGGACACGGGGAGAACATGGAAACTCCACCCAGATTGGGATCCGAACCAGGAATCCCTAGCATTGAGAGGAGAACCTGCTAAACACTAAGTCACCGTGCCATTATTAACCAGTTATTATTATTGTGTCCCTGCAGTTTGTGATCAATAAGATGCCTTATAGGATCTTCAAGATGTTAAGTGCCCCCCCCCCCCTTCTGCTATGACAGAGGGTCGTTTAGCAGAGGCTTTCTACAAAATTTTGGTGATTGTCTCTAACTGAAGTCCACATGCATTTCACTTGCTTCATACGTGGTACCTCACTGACTCTCTGCCCAGCCTTTCATCCTTATCAGGGCCATTTGAAAGCATTTGATAGCAAAATGCCCCACTGACAAAATATTGCTTAGGTTAACAGAAGTAATTAGACCAAAAGTGTAACTTCCGGCTGCTGTTCCTGTTATTACCATCAACCCTTTACACACTTTACACAGGATGTCTGTGGTAAGTGTATATATATATATATATATATAAATATATATGAATTTGAGGGAACTAGTCAAACCTCAATCTGATCTGATCTGCTGCTCTGGTCCCTGAAATATAACCCTGCAGTGTGTGGGAAGTTAAATGTGCCCCATCAGTCGTAGGCTTGTAGAACCAGGTTTGAGACCTGAAGGTCCCCGGTTTAATTCCTGGTCCCATAAAGTACTATGGTTGAAGTGTCCTTGGGCAAGACAGCAAACTCCAATTGCTCCCCGAGTGCTGCATACAAGGCTGCTCACCGCTCCAGACACGTGTGTTCACCTCACTCAATGTGTGTATATGTGTGTGTGCTGCACGGATGGGTTAAACATGGAGGACTAATTTCTCTGTATGTATGTACAGTACATCACTTCGGATCTACTGGCGGCACCCTCGCCATGTCTGTGTACCTCCCCTGACCACTGAGCTGATTCGGTAGTGGATGGGAGGACGGGGGATTCAGTAAATGAAGTGAACCATGTTGGACACTTTTGGAACCTTTTTGAGAGGAACTCGGCTTCATTGGGATGGTACTCAGGACTTTTTTGTTGCATTTGCATCTCAGCAGCGTTAGCATTGATGGAGACTGTCTGAACTGTAGTTACTAACTTTTGAGTTGGGGTGGGGGGTGGCTTTTGTCTTAGTCTCCCTTTATGGCATTTGCTCATGTACACTCACTGGTTACTTTATTAGATACACCACCTTGTTCAGACTTACTCTCCATTATATTATCTCCACTCACCATTATGAATGAATACCTCATACTAACAATCAGGACCAAGTGCTACCAAGTTGATACCTCCACCTTATTTCTGCTTATTGCCACCTTATTGTGCTTGTTGATACCTCCACCTTATTGCTAAATATCAGTCAGCACTGCTGTGTGTGATCATTTGTACCAACACACCACCACCGTCAGTGTATTAGTGTCACTGCAATGCTGTAACCCATCCACCACCCAATAATATCACTGTGGAGTCCTGCCTATTAGTACGAAGTAATTGGAGAACCACATGGACTACAGTCTGTCAGTGTAGATCTACAAAGTCCATCTATATGGTAAGTGGAGCTAAAAGGATGATAAGGTCATGTAGATGGTGCCTGGGGAGCAATTGGGGTTAGGTGCCTTGCCCAAGGGTTCTTCAGCCAAAGTATTTGGTGGGTCTGGGAATGAAACCAGGGGACCTTCAGGTCACCAGGCTGGTTCCTTAGCCACAAGCTTCTGACTGCGCCATGATAAGTGTAGAAGCAAAGAGCTGCACCAGTGAAATAAAAGTGACCTAGATTGTGCTTGACCTTTCAGGTGACCGAGCTACACCCTTTTTCCAAACTGCTGCAGTTGCGTCTTGGTAGCTCAGTACACTGAGGCAGTAATAAGTCATCGGTGGGGTAAAACAAGCGTGTTGACACACTTTGGCAAAAAATGGCGAAAAGGGTTCTTTTGCTCAAAGCAACACTCCAGTGTTGGAACCTCAACCACGCGCCACCTCGCTTTACATTTTAGCTGTGCAGCGTCTCTGTGTGTGCATATGGTCCTGTAACTACCATTAAAATGTAACCAGATGGGTGCAGCCCAAACACCGGACCCCTTTTGTATTATTGGTCTTATTTCTCAACAAAAAAGGCCTTTTTGTTCATTAATATTTAAACATGACACATGTTACCACCACGGGGGGAAGGAGCAGTGGTTCAAAGTGGGCTGAGGGTCGTGTCTGACACACACACACACGTGTGCATACATGAATTCAACAGCCATTCAAATTCACACCTGGCTCCATCTACACCTCCTGCAGTAAGCAGGTCTGTGGCTTTCTATCTACAGAGGTCTGAAAGCGCTTGCTATGCAAAGCACCTGCGATGACTGATCACCTCCACCCGTGATTCGGACATGTTTTCCTGCGCCGAGCAAACGCTGCGCAACATTTGTTTAAACCCGTCTGCGTCGGAGGCTCAAGGGATGAAAGAGGAGCAGCTTGTGGCTCAGACAGAACGAGTTGCCCTTGATTGTTTGAGGCCAAAACTAACCAACCCATGTTACCTTGGGTGTGGCCAAGCTAGTTTGGAGCGTTTTAGTGCGAGGTGCACCAGGTGATATGTAAATACTCGCTGCCCACTTTGTTAGGTTCAGCTCTCTGTTGCAGTCATCAGCTCCTCTCATCATAGATGGACTTTGTTGTTATTAAAAGACTGAATGTAGTTCATCGGTTCTCTGCACTTTGCACTGATGGTGAGGATACTGCACCACCCTGTGCTGAGCAGGTAACATTTGGATGAAGGATAATTCCCAGCTCTGCACTGACCCTGTGGTGGTGGTGCTTAGGGATAAGATGATTGTCTAAGAAATAATCAGGACTGTATAATTATTATGCAAAAATGAAATTTACCAAAATAACTCCCAAGAACAATGCACAGTTTCTTATGTATTTGATTTATTTAAACGAAAAAAAGACAATGCAGGGCACAAAATGTTCTTCATAACTAAAAAAATTTCCATTCATCCATTATCTTCCGGTTTATCCTGTACTTGTGTTGTGGGGAGGTTCCCCATGCCCATCCAAGGGAAGAACGTTTCGGACGCTGGGCAGATACACCCAGGACAGGGCGCCAATCTATCACTGGGCACACACTCACTCACACACACACACACACTCTATATGGGGCAATTTGGAGAATTCAATTGACCTTGATCCATGTTTTTGGACTGTGGGTGGAACCCAGAGAACCCGGAGGAAACCCACGTGGACACAGGGAGAACATGGAAACTCCACCCAGATTACGATTTGAATCAGGAATCTCTAGCGCTGAGAGGAGAACATGCTAACCACTAAGCTACCATGCCGCCCCTAAAAATATTTAATTTATTATTATTACACAATAAAAAACAGCATCTTTTAAAGTACATATATTCGTATCTATTTAAAATTATAATATGTTTTACTGCAAAAAAAAAACTAATAAGTTGATAAGTGTTCTGCAAGTGTAACTTAATGGTGGGGGAGGAAGGTTCCCCATACCAAACGTTTCGGGCGCTGGGCAGATACACCCAGGACAGGGTGCAAATCTATCGCTGGACCCTCATACACATACTAGATAAGGGCAATTTAAAGCAGGCTATTCAAGTTGCAATTGGATTGTGGGAGGAAATCGGAGAACTCAGAGAAAACCTATGCAGACATGGGGAGAACATGGAAACTCCACCCAGATCGGGATTCAAACCTGGATCTCCAGTGCTGAGATGCCGCCCAGTCTGATCCATTAACGAACTATGTGATAATCATCCACTGCTTAAATAGATTCTACTCATTAGAAAGTAGACTATCAAATTATGTGGACTACAATCTGTAACTGTAGAACTACAAACTGCATCCATATGCTTGCTGGGAACATGTACATGGACTGATCATAGATCTGTTCTGAAATCCCTTCCGACAAGCAGTTTGCACGCTGATGTGGAAGTGAAACATGCAAGCAGCTTGTCCTTATTAGTGCAGCATGTGGGGGAGTCACTATGACATCATTATTTAAGGGGAATCGTAGTCAGGAGGCGCGATCCGACTCGGGTTACGCGGTTCGGCATTGGAAGGTGTGCTGCTGTAAGAGTTACATGGCTCTAATACCTCGTGCACGTCTTTGTTTTATTGGATACGGCATGTTGGGACAGCTTGACGGTGTAGAGTTACTGACTGCAGCCCGTCACGTCGTTCCACATGCAGGTCGGGTTCGGCTTCCCGTACTCGAGACCTGGTTTACGACCCTTATTGGGCGGAGGACGTTTGTTGAATCAGGGGGAGCTTTAAATCTCCACTGCTTACTGAACTGGATGAGGAATATTTGCTCAGTGCCCTTATGCCGGTCCCTTATCGTGGTTACTGGCATGTGTGCATAGCCACAGATGGGTTCTAGAGGTAAGAGAGTCTGCAGAGTGCATGTGGCGTTTATGATAAAACTGCACACAACACACTTGGTTCTGGGTTAAAATCAACCCCACATGGTTGCACAGGGACCACAGTACAGGAGGGGAGAAGGGAAGGGGCCTTGTTCCATTTTAACATCACTAGGTTCTCAAGGGCCACAGTGCTGAGAGTAAAGAAACCTTGTTCTGTGTTTAACCCACTAGGATCCCAAATGCCACAGTGCAGGAAGGACGTAAAGGGACCTTGTTCTGTTTTAAACCCACTAGGTTCTTAAGGGCCACAGTGCAGAAGAGGAGGAAAAAGCCCATGCTTTGTTTAATGAACCCCATATGGTTTCAAGGGCCACAGTGCTGGACGGGTATGAGGGGACCTTGTTATGTTTCAACCCCACTATGATTTAAAGACCACAGTGCTGAAGGGCAAATAAGGGGCTTTGTTCTATTCCGATGTAGATTTGTTATCCTGGAGGCATGTGTTGCTGTGCTATTAGAACCGGATTCGAACCTTCACTATGAGAGCATGAACATTAACCCATTAGCTGGTTGTTATGGTGACCATGACCAACCCAGCGGTGGCTTTACGCAAAAAACTGCTTTTAAACACTACCCCATGCTGTGGAAATAACCCGGGAAAAGAAAAAAACACCATCACACTCAACTTTAATGTGAGTGGTGTAAATTTAGCAGCACTTCAAAGACCTGAACTTTTATCCTCAGTAGGTTTAGACTCACATGATTTTACAGACTTTTTTTTTTTTTACACACTTTTTACAGGTTAGCATGTTCGCCTCTCAGCGCTGTGGATCCAGGTTCAAATCACAATCTATGTGTTTTCATGTTCTCCCTGTGTCCGCGTGGGTTTCCTCTCTGTTCTCTGGTTTCCTCCCACTAAATTGCCCCATATATATATATATATATATATATATATATATATATATATATATATATATATATATATATATATATATATATATATATATATATATATAGCGCCTGCAACGTTCTCCCCTTCATAGGCATGAGGGAACCCCCCCCATCACCACCTTAGTACATGATTAAACAGAAGGTGATGGATGGATGAGGGATCGAATGTTTTAAAGTGACTCCCACATTCAGAGGTGTTGAGGTCTTTAATTAAAAAGGCTTTCATTTTGGACTGCATTTGTATTTTTAACAGACACATTATGATTCTGGTGTTGATTGTGATGTTCTGCTCAGATCGCATATGCCTTTCCATATTCCATTCTTTTGACTGACTGACTGATCTAACTCGAAACTAATTTGAGGTTTGGTATGTTCTCACACAGCCATGTCCAGGTGACATACGAGTCATCGTCCGATTTACACTAATGCTCCCATCAAGGAGTAATAATTGGACTGATTACAAACATCAGACTACCCTAGAATACCTCTATTAAAGTAAGAAACCTTTTTCTTCTTTTTTCTGCTGTTCCCATTAGGGGGCGCCACAGCAGATCATCACTCTCACCCCCTCAGTCTCGCCCCATCATCAATATCCTCCTCATCACCCCAACCACCTGCATGTTCTCCCTCCCCACATCTAAAAACCTCCTCTTTGACCTTCCTCCTCTCTCTCCTCCTGCCTGGTAGCTCCATCCTCAGTATCCTTCTGCTGAATAAGCCTCATTCCTCCTCTGCACACGTCCTCCATCATGCACCCTAATCCCACCTCCCTAACTTTGTCTCCTCGGTGGAAGACTCGGTGCTTTAATGAGTCTTTCCCTTGCAGTTCACTGATTCTGGATTAGTTCATTTGGATTTGAGCAAAGCAGTTTGATTAAAAGATGGTTTAGTGACAGCGACGTATTAAATTTGACCTTGTAGGGGGTTAATGATGGGTTATAATTTAGTAACCTTCAGGAGATTCCATTAATACAGTTCCAGTCTAAGTACAATGAAAAAGTGTCTTCTCCGTTTATTTCTGAGTCGATTATAAGCAAAAGTGTTGAGACATCCAGGGGAGAACGTTTCGGGTGCTGGGCAGATGCCTATCTATTGCTGAGCACAGACCCACTTACACAAATACACTCTATACGGGGCAATTTAGAGCATTCAGTTGACCTTGTTCCATGTTTTTGGACTGTGGGAGGAAACCAGAGAACCCGGAGGAAACCCACAGGGAGAACATGGATCTCCACCCAGAATGGGATTCGACCAGGAATCCCTAGCACTGAGAGGCATAACGTTCTTACCAGTAAGCCACCGTGGAGCATTCAAGCTGCCTTAATCCATGTTTTTGGACTGTGGGAGGAAACCCGAGAACCCAAAGGAAACCCACGCGGACAAGAGGAGAACATGGAAACTCCACCCAGATTGGGATTCGAACCAGGAATTCTTATCGCTCAGAGGCGAATGTGCTAACCACTAAGCCACCGTGGAGCATTCAAGCTACCTTAATCCATGTTTTTGGCCTGTGGGAGCAAACCCGAGAACCCGGAGGCAACCCCGAGGCAACACACGCAGACACGGGGAGAACATGGAAACTCCACCCAGATTGGGATTCGACCAGGAATCCCTAGTGCCGAGAGGTGAACGGGCTAAACATTAAGCCACTGGAGCATTCAAGCTACCTTAATCCATGTTTTTGGACTGTGGGAGCAAACATGAGAACCCAAAGGAAACCCACGCGGACAAGAGGAAGCATGGAAACCCCACCCAGATTGGGATTCGACCAGGAATCCCTAGTGCTGAGAGGTGAACGGGCTAAACATTAAGCCACTGGAGCATTCAAGCTACCTTAATCCATGTTTTTGGACTGTGGGAGCAAACCCGAGAACCCGGAGGCAACCTACGCGGACACGGGGAGAAGATGGGAACTCCACCCAGACTGGGATTCGAACCAAGAGTAGACAGACTGGGATAACATCACTGGTGATTGGATTACTATTGTAGCGTTCCAGGACTTTTTTTGGAGGTCGAAAAAGTTGGGCTGGAGATGGAGCCGAACTTTTAATGAAGGATGGAGATAAAAAAAGAAAAAGAAAAAACAAGGTGTAAAGAGCTGAGTGTGAGAAAACGGGACAGATTAGGTGCGTTCGCCCCCCCCCCTCTTCTCTCTCTCTCTCTCTCTCTCTCTCTCTCTCTCTCTCTCTCTCTCTCTCAGTAAAGGAAGCGCTTCTCCTCTCCGCGTCACTCCTCATCGTGTTTGGGCGCCCGGCAGGAAACGGCTCTTCCTCCCGGATAGTCGGAGCGAGAGAGCTTGCAGCCCCGTCTTGCTTTTTCTCTTTGCTCAATGCGCCTCTCCATCCAGAAGCCGCGGAAGCCGGCCAGAAGGAAGCATGCCGCCCGTACCGGACAGCCTGCCGCTCTTGGTGGCCGTGGCGCTTGCGGCGCGCTGCGTCTGCGCGCTCCACATCCAGCAGCTCTTCACCTCTCCGACTGAGACCAACAACTTCGTGGTGGACGCGGCGTCGCGCCGGGTTTACCTGGCCGCCGTGAATGCGCTCTACCAGCTGAACGGCACGCTCGTCCCCGAGGTGAGCAACAGCACGGGGCCGGTGCGGGACAACGTCCTGTGCCATGCGCCGCAGCTCCCGCAGGCGCCGTGCGAGCACGCGAAGGCGATGACGGACAACCACAACAAGCTCCTCGCCCTGGACCAGGGGCAAGGCGTGCTGGTGGCGTGCGGCTCGGTGTACCAGGGCTTCTGCGAGCTGCGCCGGATGGACAACGTGTCCAGGATCGCGGTGGAGTTCCCGATGCCCAACGCCACCGTCTTCCCGAGCATGCTGAACATCGTGGCCAACCACCCGAACGCCAGCACCGTGGGACTCGTGTTCCGAAGCCAAGGCGGCACCCCGCGGCTCCTCGTGGCCGCCACTTACACCGGCCTGGGCACCGAGTACTTCCCGAAGAACCACAGCAAGGAGGACCTGCGCTTCGAGAACACGCCCGAGATCGCCATCCGCTCGCTGAACGTGAAGGAGCTGGCGCGCCTGTTCACCTACGACATCAACCCGTCCGAGGACAACGTCTTTAAGATTAAGCAGGAGGTCAAGAGCAAGCACAAGCTGAGCTTCGTGAGCGCCTTCGCGCACCACGCGTACTCTTACATCGCCATGAACAACGACGCCAACAGCGGGCTGAAGGAGAGCCAGCCCAACAGCATCCTTGCGCGCATCTGCCTGGACACGGACCCGCCGCGCCGCCAAGTCTCCGAGGGACGCAAACTTACCGAGTCCTACATTCAGATGGGGCTGCAGTGCGGGGCCAGTGGTAACATCTACAACCGCCTCGTCTCGGTGTTCTCGGCCGACGTGAACGCCGACAGGCGCCGGAGCGCAGAGCCCTACCTGTTCGGCGTTTTTGCCAAAGCGAACCGGAGATCGGCGCTGTGCGCGTTCCGCGTGGCCGACATCGAGGAGCTCATCCGGCAGGGACGGCGCAACTGCTCCAACGGACCCAACGGCGACGTTCAGGTGCTGGACAGCGTCATCCAGGGCTCCGGGGCAGAGTGCGAGGCCAAGGGCAGCATCGTGGTAAGTTTTGAAGCCCGACTCGAACCCGGGATGAAAGTTTGTAAGATGCGCTTTAGGGGAAAAAAAGTCGGGGCGGCACGGGGGAGAACCCTGCGTTGGGTGCTCTGTGACTTTTGGGGCAGTTGTAGGCTTTTGGTTAGGGAACCAAAATTGCATTCTGAAGGTTCTGGTTGATTCCAGGTCCCACCAAGTACTATAAGATGCCCTTGTGCATGGCATCTTACCCCAATTGCTCTCTGGGTGCTGTGTACAGGGCTCGGGGCGTATGTGTGTGTGTGTGTGTGTGTGTGTGTGTGTGTGTGTGTGTGTGTTCTGCACGGATGGGTTAAATGTGGAGCACTAAATTCTCTGTGTGTAAGTACAGTAGGCAGTAGGCTCCCGGGTGCTGTGTACAGGGCTGCCCAGCGCTCCGGGCACTGAGTGCTCACTTCACTCAGAGTGTGTGTGTGTGTGTGTTCTGCACAGATGGGTTAAATGTGGAGCACTAATTTCTTTGGCAGCACGGTGGCTTAGTGGTTAGCATGTTCTCCTCTCAGCACTAGGGATTCCCAGTTTGAATCTCAATCTGGGTGGAGTTTCCATGTTCTCCCCATGTCTGTCCGTCTGAAGATGATGGATTGATGGAAGGAAGTCTGAGTTTATTGCATGTGATCATTGATGATTACCATTTAGCTCTAATTGTGTGAATACTTTAGGGAAGGACTATTTCTACATGCTGCTTTGGGTTATCTGTGTTTTTTGGGGCAGTTTTTGACTTGTGGTTAAGGAACCAGCCTTGCAATCTGAAGGTCATGGTTGGTTCCAGGTCTCAACAAGTACTATGACGTGCCCTTGTGCAAGGCATCTAACCCCAATTGCTCTCGGGTGCTGTGTACAGGCTGCCCAGCGCTCCGGGCACTGAGTGCTTACTTCACTCAGAGTGTGTGTGTGTGAGTGTGTGTGTTCTTCACTGATGGCTTTAATGTGGAGGACTAATTTCTCTGTGTGTAAGTACAGTAGGGAAAATTAATCACTGTATCAATTTATTTCAGCATTGTGTCTTGGTGCATAAATAACGGACTGTGGATGAAATAACCGGTATGACCCGCACTGACCTCAACCCTCACATACATACATTTAGGATGAACCATAACTGAGATTGTGAGGCAGGTCCTTTAGTCCAACATCAGGGTCTGACTAACTGACACGCTCCAAAATTATGCAGAAATCCTCTTCAATAAGAGTGCTGCGTAAAGGGAACAACAGCTCAGAATAAGAGTTCTTAAAGGCTCCTGTAGATGTAATATATGACGTCCCAATACTTTTGTCCATGCAGTACGGTGGCCTCATCTTTTTTCCAGAACTTTGACCTGTAGGTCCAGTTTAGGCTCATTTAAATAACACCAGCAAACAATCCTGTATTTCTTGACAAGAGTTTAGGGAATGTGCGTGTCTGCCTCTCGGGACTCGGGTTCAAATCCTTTTTTTTTGTGTTCTCTGGGTTTTCTCCGGGTTCTCCGGTTTCCTTCCAACATGGATTCAAGGTAAATTGGCTGGCCCCATAGTGTATGTGTGTGTGTGTCTAGTGATGGATTTGTGCCCTGTCCTTGGTGTATCTGCCCAGCGCCCGAATCAACCCTACTGCGACCCTAGTGTTAGGCGGAAGGTAATAAGAGTGAAGAGAAGTTTAGAGAAAACTCATATCCTTTTTTGCACAAAGCAAGATCTCTCACACCTTCTACAGTGGGCTGGGTTCCTCCTCAATTATTGACTTGTGGTGCTCTCATTTCTAAGTCAATTTGGATAAAAGCTTCTGCTAAATGACTAAATATAATAAGAGAACCTTAACTTCTACAGTTATTCTACTAAATATCAAAAGTATGTGGACAGAGGTCAGAGTCTAAGGACCTTCTTCTTCACACATCTTTTAGAGACATTAAAAGACATTAAAAGACATTTTAGAGACAATAATGTCTCTAAAAGATGTGTGAAGAAGAAGGTCCTCAGACTCTGACCTCTGTCCACATACTTTTGATATTTAGTAAAATAACTGTAGAAGTTAAGGTTCTCTTATTGAATGCTGTTGGACTACTGTCTTGTAAAATTTGACTCTTTTTAATCAAGTGTTTATCAAAGTTTTACATTTAAAAGAACAGAAACCACATAGGACTTTTTGACAAATAGCTTTAGGAATTTTTCTTAAAGTTCCAATAAATACAGGAAGTTCTGCATAAACAGCTTTGATCAGAAAAAATAAAATGTGACATCAGGAAAAAAAAGAAAGAAAACCCGGAACCAAGACAAACATCTCTGTCGGAGGTGGCTTTTTTTCAAGGCAGATGTTTGGAGAAGACCGTATGTAGGAGCGGCACGGTGGTTTAGTGGTTAGCATGTTCACCTCTCAGCACTAGGGATTCCTGGTTCGAATCCCCATCTGGGTGGAGTTTCCATGTTCTCCCCGTGTCCGCGTGGGTTTCCTCCTGGTTCTCCGGTTTCCTCCCATAGTCCAAAAACATGGATCAAGTCAATTGGGTTCTCCAAATTGCCCCATATAGAGTGTGTCTGTGTAAGTGTGTGTGCCCAGCGATAGATTGGCACCCTGTCCTGGGTGTATCTGCCCAGCACCTGGAATGTTCTCCCCTGGATGGGCATGGAGAACCCCTCCGCGACCCTAATAGAGGATAAAGCGGAAGATAATGGGTGGATGTTTGGATAAGACCGTATGTAGGTTAAATGTACCTCTACTGATCTGTATCATAAAAATAACATGAAAGTCTTCGTCAAGTTTTAGACTGGATATAGTGATTCACTGTATCATCATAGTAAATGACTCTGTGTTGACTCAGTGATTCAGGGACGTCCTTATCGCCTGTGGGGTAATTACTCTGCTTGTTACCTTCTGATGTACTTTTCTTGTGCCAATATACACTGCAAGGACATAACTATTGGGACATGCCTTCAACTTGACATGAGGATTTGTTCATGAAGTCATCAGGTTTGCAGAGACCGTTACACAAGGTGACTTAGTTTTCAATCCGATGGTCAGGATCAGCTAAATTATTACCCCTTGAGGGGAACATTAATGTAGATCGGAATTTGGGAAACATAATAATGACGTAATACATGGACCGTGCCGAAATGACTCGGATCTCAATTTATCATCTCTGTGTGAGAACATACCAAACCTCAATCCTTAAATTAGATTCAAGTCAGATCAGAAGGTCGTTCAAAAGTACGTGAACATTTCGGACAGGCGAATCCTTTGGAAAGCAGTCCAAAATAAAAGTCCTTTTAATAAAAGACCTTTAATGAGGTAGTCAAAACATTCGACTCCTAACATCCATCCATATCTTCTGCTTAATCCTATACTCGGGTCCTGGGGGTTCAGATACACCCAGGACAGGGCGCCAATCCATCACAGGAGAAAACCCACACAGACACGGAGAACCCCATACAGATATGGGGAGAACACGGAAACTCCCCGCAGATCGAGATTTGAACCTGGATCCCCAGCATTTCCTTATTAAATAAAAATACTAGGGTAAGCCTGTTCATGGGAGAACATGTTGAAGTCTCCAGTTGATTAAAAAGATTTTTGTGCAATGACATTCAGAGCGGGGCGGCACGGTGGCTTAGTGGTTAGCACGTGCGCCTCTCAGCGCTAGGGATTCCCGGTTCGAATCCCCATCTGGGTGGAGGTTCCATGTTCTCCCCGTGTCTGCGTGGGTTTCCTCCGGGTTCTCCGGTTTCCTCCCACAGTCCAAAAACATGGAACAAGTTAATTGAATTCTCAAAATTCCCCCCTATAGTGTGTGTCTGTGTGAGTGAGTGTGTGCCCAGCGATGGATTGGCGCCCTGTCCTGGGTCTATCTGTCCAGCGCCCGAGACGTTCTCCCCTGGATGGGCATGGGGAACCCCACCGCGACCCTAATAGAGGATAAGCGGGAGATAATGAATGAATGAATGAATGAAATTCAGAGCTTCAGACTGAGGTTTAGAGCTCGCTGGACGTTGGGCTCACTCTGAAGGTCAGGGGTTCGTTTGAGATGTTTCATATGTTTGAGATAAAGTTTTGGATGAGGGCTCCCACGTCCCTGAGCCACTCGATACACTGTCACCGCCGCGGTGCTCTGCCAGTGGAGCGAGGGGGTTATGGGAACAGGGCGAGGGGTCGAGGCTGCAGATTGTAAACGCCTAGATAAGCAGGAGCTGAACAGACGTGACATTGCAGAGCCATGAAAGCTTCCAGAATGGGGTCAGAGTTCAGACTGGGAATAGTGATTCGGTGTGTCGTTTCAGTAAATGACTCTGGCTCGACTCGGTGGTTCATAAATGTCTCCTATTGAATTATTATTAATAAAAAAATTATTTTAAATCCATCCATCCATTATCTTCCGCTTTGTCCTCTATTAGGGTCGTGGGGGGGGGGTGGGGGGTCCCCATGCCCATCCAGGGGAGAATGTCTCGGGCGCTGGGCAGTTACACTCAGGACAGGGCGCCAATCTATCGCTGGGCACACACTCACTCACACAGACGCACTCTATATGGGGCAATTTGGAGAACTCAATTGACTTGATCCATGTTTTTTTACTGTGGGAAAAAACCGGAGAACCCGGAGGAAACCCACGCAGACACGGGGAGAACATGGAAACTCCACCCAGATGGGAAATATAACCGGAAATCCCTAGTGCTGAGAGGAGAACATGCCAACCACTAAGCCACTGTGCCGCCCAATTATTTTAAATATTAATTAATTTTTTTGGTTTTATGATGAGTATTATTATTATTATTATTATTATTATTATTATTATTATTATTATTAATATTATTATTATTATTAAGAAAGTAGTTTGTATAACCAAAAATATTTGGCTTGTTCCGTTTGTATGGAATTTGCATGTTCTCCCCTTACCTGTAGGGGTTTCCTTTTGGAACTTCACCATCCTTCCACAGCTAATTGCCCCAGGTGTAAAAGACTGAATACTTCTCCTTTTCCTCCTTTTTTTCCCTATGCTGGGATAGGCTCCGATAATCTCCCATGTTCCTGATCAGGATAAGGGTATTGAAAATTGAAGTGACTTTTCACTTAACAGAGCTTTTTTTGGCTGGGCGCCCTGTCCCTACCTGAGTGATGGCGTCCATCATAACGAACGCTTCTGGAAGTAATTGGGATGCCGACTACCTGTCCAGACTTGCCACTCTGAAGTCTGTTAGCCTTCCCACTTATTCCAAATTCTCATGAAGGTCTGCATGGGCTACGCTTAGGCTCAATGTCCAGGTAGCCAAGAGTTCCAAGGTCTCAAGGGTTCATAAGTATGGGATCAGCTGAGAACGAGCATCGTGTAGAAGCACGGCTTTTAAATGTCATGGACATGAGATCAATACACGGGCTAATTAACCTCCATTGTTCAATAACGCGCGCTTTCATCCGTCAGCGGTGTTCGCCTTGGCAGCCGATCGTCCCGTCAGAACACGCGAGGAACAGATGGGCTCAGCGTGACATCATCCTCGCTCCTTTGTGATGGAGCCAGAAACACATGGTGCTGCTCTGTCATGTGTCTGGCGACTCTTTTCCCGTTATTTAGGCTCACACTTCGTTATCCAAAGCGCTCGCCCTGCGAGGCCTGTGACATTTCAGAGCTCACGTTTCAAGAGCGGATTCACCTCGGGAACACTCACTCACACACACACACACACACTCACTCACACACACACACACACACACATTCACACAGCATCAGTATAAAGCTCATCAAGCCTTTAAAGCAAACGCATCATCACTCATCACCTCGGTGCTGAAGCGTTTTGCCCCCTGCAGGTTCCCTGTGATTTGTTTGGAGTGTATTATGTATTGACCTCTGGAAATCACCTCAAGGTCATCTGCCGAACCAGAATGTAATCTCTTACTAAATCTAAGCCACATAGCAGCCATGTGACATTTATCAGCTATATTATGTCCTTTTTGCCCCCATCTATCCACCATCTTCCACTTAATCCTCTACTAGGGTTGCGGGGGGGGGGGGGGTTCCCCATGCCCATCGAGAGGAGAACGTGTCGGGCGCTGGGCAGATACACCCAGAACAGGACGCACATACAGACACACACACACACACACACACACTATATGGGGCAATTTAGATTCAGTTTCACTCTGAAGTGCGGCACGGTGGCTTAGTGGTTAGCATGTCCTCCTCTCAGCAGTAGGGATTCCCGGTTTGAATCCCAATCTGGGTGGAGTTTTCATGTTCTCCCCGTGTCCACGTGGGTTTCCTCCGGGTTCTTCGGGTTTCCTCCCACAGACCAAAACCATGGATCAAGTCTATTGAATTTGCCCCAAATTGCCCCATATAGAGTGTTTCTGTGTGTGTGAGTGTGTACCCAGCAATAGATTGGCAACCTGTCCTGGGTGTATCTGCCCAGCGCCCGAAAAGTTCTCCCCTGGATGGGCATGGGGAACCCCCTGCAACCTTAGTGGAGGATCAAGTGGAAGATAATAAATGAATGAATGAATGATTCACTGTTTTGGGACTGTGGGAGGGATTCGAACCTGGATCCCCGGTACTGAGAGGCAGACATGCTAACTACTATCCCACCGCGCCCCCCTTCCTCACACCCTTCTCAGCTTGATCAGCTCCGTCTGCCGACTTCCAACGCATGAGAACATCTGCTGAGATTTCCACATACTACTCCATGCATACTGCATATCTAGCCATACTAGCTGTTCTGTACGCCCATGGCATTGCTTTTGCAATCTGTACAGTATGTGATTTCGGACGGAATCCAGGATTATTTATTTCAACCCAGACCCTGTTTTCTGATCTATAAGGTTCTAAATCTATACATATGGTATGCATTTGTTTTAATGCAGCAAAAGACCGTTCAGCTGTTCATGGTAGCGATGTGTTAATAATGCTGTTATAAGTCTCTAACCTGCCTACATGTTGATTACAGATGGAGGTGGCTATTTAGGTATAAAATGCTTATTTCTACACTCATTATATCATGCTCATATTATATAATGTTCATATTATGTATCTACATTTAAATACTTCACCTCTCCATGCACCAGTCACTGTTAGAATAGAATAGAAAAGAATAGAATTCAACTTCATTGTCATTGCTCATTATAAACAATGAAATGCAGTTTGCATCCATCCAGAAGTACTTTAGCAGATATATAAATATATACATTACAAGGTGGTAATTTGTTGAGTAGAATATACAAATATGATTGTACAGTCTATAAACAGATTATAAATATGAAATATACAGCTATGAGCATGTACAGACTTTGAGCAGATATAATATGAAATATACAGCTATGAACATGTACAGAAAGGTGGCACAGTGGCTTAGTGGTTAGCACGTTCTCCTCTCAGCTCTAGGGATTCCCGGTTCGAATCCCCATCTGGGTGGAGTTTCCATGTTCTCCCCGTGTCTGCGTGGGTTTCCTCCGGGTTCTCCGGTTTCCTCCCACAGTCCAAAAACATGGATCAAGTTAATTGAATTCTCAAAATTGCCCCCTATAGAGTGTATATACACTCATATACACTCATGTTCATATTCACACACATATATATATATATATATATATATATATATATATATATATATATATATGTGTGTGTGTGAATATGAACATGGTGTGTATGTGTGTGTGTATATATATATATATATACACAGAGTGGTACAAATAATAAAAATATTTGTTACTATTGCACTTTATGTATTCATTCATTATCTCCCGCTTATTCTATATTAGGGTCGCGGGGGGGTTCCCCATGCCCATCCAGGGGAGAACGTCTCGGGCGCTGGGCAGATAGACCCAGGACAGGACGCCAATCCACCGCTGGGCACACACTCACTTACACAGACACACGCTATATGGGGCAATTTGGAGAATTCAATTGACTTGAACCATGTTTTTGGACTGTGGGAGGAAACCGGAGAACCCGGAAGAAACCCACGCAGACACAGGGAGAACATGGAAACTCCACCCAGATTGGGATTCAAACCGGGAATCCCTAGTGCTGAGAGGAGAATGTGCTAACCACTAAGCCACTCAGCCAGCTTAAAGGGTAAAAGCTACATATTTACCCTTTATGTAAATAATGTATATATATTGCACTTCTGGTTAGATGCTAACTACATTTCATTGGCCCTGCACTTGTACTCTGCACAAAGACAATAAAGTTGAATCTAATCTAATCATTGTTTGTTGTATCAGCTCCACCTACCATATCGATGGGCTTTGTAGTTACTGTATGTAATAATATTGTTTATCAACTTTATGGCATTCTTTAATGGCTAGAACCTCAACAGGACGTTAAAGACCGTAAGAAAAACAAACCTGTGATGTCATAGAGGAGAGCTGTGATTTCATGGTAGAGGCCCGAGGACGGCGGGAAAGTCCACAGAATCGGGTCATTTTTATTATTTTTATGACTCAACTCCGTGACTGCAAACAAACACCGTGCGCCCCCCCAAGCCCGGTCCTCGGTAGCGTGCGAACGGATGCTGCTTGTGACTCAAATGGCGCAGAACCAGCTCTTTGTAAAGTTCAGTTCATGTGCAACGGACAAAATTCCTCATTTATGTGCATGCAGCCTGAACCAAGTGCGGCTGAGACACATTACTTTGATGAAAAAAGAAAAAAAAAGTCCGTGGGCCGTGAAGTTCCACTCAGTCGAGCCGGGATAAGTAGCCGTGAAAGTCCGGCGGCCCTTGATGTTGGCCTGATCCGTCATCTCGGACCGCTGACGCCATATTTCATCAGCTTAGTCACTTAGGAGACATGATGTAAGACGAGCGTTTGGTTGAATTAATGAGTCTCTGTTTTTTTTTCCCTCCTGCAGCTTCAGGAGGATCAGCTGAATTGTGGCGCGGCTCATCTGCAGCACCCGCTCGCGCTGAGGAAGCCGCTCCGCGCAGAGCCGCTGTACGAGGCGCTGGGCATTAGTTCGGTCGCCGTGGACAATGTTCACAATCAGACAGTCTTCCTGGGAACCAGCAACGGCCGACTGCGCAAGGTGAGAAACACCGCCTGGATATTATTTTATGCATTTTATGGGCCCTTCTTTTGGTCCGGTATGACTCTGCCCTATTGCACATCATGGTTGGCTGGAAAAACTGGACTGGCCCTGCAAAGAGCCCCGACCTTAACCTCCAACACCTTTGGAATAAACTAGGATGGAGACTTCGAGCCAGGTCCCTCATCCAGCATCTGGGTTATGACATCACAGATGGTCTTCTGGGTGAATGGGCGAAAATTTTGTAGACACACTGCGAAAAGCAGAAAGCCTTCATGGGTGATGGGGGGGGGGTGGGGGGGTTCTGTCAGTGAGTTTCATCTAGAAGTGCATTTCTGAGGCACCGATAATGGACAGCAGGCTCGGGGTCAGGGTGGGTGTGTGTGTGTGTGTGTCGGATGGAGGTAACGTCAGGGTGGGTGTGTGTGTGTCGGATAGAGGTAACGTCAGGGTGGGTGTGTGTGTGTGTGTCGGATGGAGGTAACGTCAGGGTGGG
>JAFMOD010000786.1:370204-381885 GCA_019802435.1 Corydoras maculifer
GGGAGGGGGTGCACCTGCAATTGAGTGTTTTAAGCTTGCATTCATCGTCTGTATGTGGGTGTGGCCTAAAGAAAGCGTTATGCAAACGCAAAACAAACGTTACACAAATCTGGGCTTTACAAAGCGCCGCTGTGCAGGGATGTCACTCGGGACCAACGTTAACCGCCGCACACTGGGGTTATTTAGAGAGGGGGTGGGGTGCAGGTAGTGGGGTGGGAAGGTGGGGAATCATATCCCTTTCTCACACACACACACCTTTGCCCTCGTTCCCTGATTTCGGGTTCCGTCTGGGTAAGTTTGTGCCGGTTCAGGCGTCAGCACACACCCGCCTCCGCGGGGGAGCGAACGGCTCCTTAATTAGGCAAAATTCCAACACGGTGTCTCATTCCGGCGTGGAGTCACCTCTCGGTGTGAGCTTCAAAGTCGGAAAAAATGCAGCAGCCCGCGTCGGAAAAATTCTATTAAAACCAGGGGAGGCTATTGTTCAGCGCGGGGCTCATGTGCCTTACGAGACGAGACCTGTTTGGCCGCAGGGTGTCTTGTTTTAGGAGCCTGAGAAAAAAAAAAGGGGGGGGGAAACCATTTTGTTTTTCCTCCCGGATGTAAGAGTTTGTAATTCGCTTAGCTGCATTCTGCATGAGGGCCAAAGTTCAGAGGTGTGTGTGTGTGTGTGTGTGTGTGTGTGTGTGTGTGTGTGTGTGTGTGTGTGTGTGTGTGTGTGTGTGTGCGTGCGTACATTGCATTCACTGTATAGACCAAGCTCTGTTTGCACACCTACATTGTGGGGTTGTGTCTACATTTACATTTTAGGTTTGAGTTTTAGGTTTAAAGTTACATAATAAATGTAGGGTTAGTGTTAAAATTTAGGGGTTAAATTTAGGGTTAGAGTTGACATTTAAGATTAGGGTATACATTTAGGGCTAGGGTTAAAGATTAAGGTTTAGTGTTAGTGGTAAGATTAAATGTTATCTATGAATGTAGGGGGGTTAGTGTTTACATTTAGGGTTTAAGATCACAGTATAGGTAAGGTAAGTGTTTGAGATTAGGGTATAGCTTTAGATTTAGGGTTAAAGTTGAATTGTAGGTGTCTGTGTTTAGATTTAGGGTTTTGGTGTGTGCGTGCGTGTGTGTGTGTGTGTGTGTGTGTGTGTGTGTGTGTATGTGTGCCTGTGTGTGTTTGCGTGTGTTTGCATGTGTGTGCGGGTGCGGGAAGCCCTACGGCCTGTTTCGTGGCTGTACTAATGGTTATAATGACGAGTGTAATGCAATTTGGGAAGGCGACTTGGAGATGTGTTAGTGCACTCAGATTGAGTTACAGCCCAACGTCTGCTTACATACCACTCTTAAAACGTGCTAATACAATCACACACACACACACACACACACACACACACACACTGGCCCGCCATTCTCTCCACTAATTAGTAACGCTGTCACAAATACAGCAGCTTTATGAAAAGGTTTATAGCCTTCAGTTTTCTGAGGAGACACAGTGATGTGATTTTACCTTCTGTTCCACACACCCCACCTGTCGTCCTCTCAGCCTGTCTTCCTCTCAGCCTGTCTACCTCTCTTCATCTCGCCCTGTCTCTCTCTCGCCCTCTCTTCCTCTTGCCCTGTCTATCTCTCTACATCTTGCCCTCTCTCCCTCTCGCCCTGTCTCTGTCTCTGCCTGTCTCCCTCTTACCCTCTCTCCTTCTTGCACTGTCTATCTCTCTTCCTCTCTCCCTCTAGCCCTGTCTTCCTTTCACCCTGTCTCCCTCTCTTCCTCTCGCCCTTTCTTCCTCTCGCCCTCTCTCCCTCTTGCCCTTTGCACCTCTCTTCCTGTTGTTCTCTCACCCTCTCTCTCTCACCCTCTCTCCCTCTTGCCCTGTCTTGTTAGTTTAATTCTTATCTTTTTATCTTGTCCTGTCCTTCCCTCATCAATGATGTGAATCTATCGATCCCTCCACTGCTGCACCACAGCGCTCAGCCCCACCTCCTCCACCAGGTTCTAAATGTAATTACATCAAACCTCAGCCCAGAGAACATCCAGATTACAGACAGGTATCAGCCAATCATCAGTCAATAAAGCAAATCAAACACACGGTCATGTGACCTGCAGAAACCCCGTCAGGAGAGATCCCACAGATCAAAGAGGAGCGATGAGTTTAACAAATTATTACATCACTGTTACAAATGAACTTCCATTCATTCATCCATTACATCATTATCTTATCGTCCGCCTTATTCACTCAGTCATTCACACTTCCATTCATCAAGCCGTTCATCCGTCCATTTATCCATCCATTTGAATATCAACTCACCTCACCTCATTATTCATTCATCCTTCCAAACTGCCAATCATTCCCCCGCTTCATCATTCCATCCTAACAACCATCCATCACTCAGCGTTTTAATTTATTAATTCATAAATCATTCATTCATCTGTCCTTCAGGCAAACCTCCACCCCCACCTCCGCCCCCGACCCGCCGCCGGCGCTCTCCTCATCCCTGTCTCTGTTATCGGCAGACCATCCAGCCCAAAATAGACCCTTTGATTTGAGAATCACAAACATGTGCGCATATATAACGACCCCCAACACACACACACTCGCACATGTACTCTCTCTCTCACACACACACACACACACACACACACACACACACACACACACAGCCTGTTGCAGCTGAGTGACTGTAAAAGAAAGAGTTCTTTGATGTGCTGGAAGCAAAGCACACTGACCCTGCAGCCAAGCAGGTGTTCCTCTGTATGTATGTGTGTGTGTGTGTGTGTGTGTGCGCGCGCTCATGCACGCATGTCAGAGTATTTGCATGTTCTTCGACTTTGCTGATCTTGCAGTGTCTTGATTTCATTGTTCTGTTGTTCTGCGTCTGAGCCTCTGTACCCGTCTCACCCAGCAGACGTTTCCCGTCTCCGTCATATCCTCACTTTGAGAACCGGAGAAAGTCCCTAACACGTTGTAAACACACTCTTTCTCATCGCCCACATTAATGTGAATAAAACACAGATACTTAAATCCTGTTTCATCATCGCAGATTAAACGCCTCAAAATGATGAACTTCGGAGGAAAGACATCACGAGGACCTCATGTATGACACTCCGTGCCCTGTGATTTGGGACTGACGTGTCCATGGGGGGTGTATATGTATGTTTGGGGACGTGGTGCGTGTTATGTTGTGATGATGCGTATAAATCACACTTTGCGGCACGAGTTCACAGGTTCCGTCCGGGTGCATATGCCTGAAATTTGCATATGAGTGGGTAATCAGCGGAACTCATCAGGTCCCGGAATGGCAATCAGCTCCTTGTGTGGGTTCACATTCCCCTGAACATGTCACATGACACAATATTTGATTCATGGTGGTCACAAGACACCAATCTATCGCTGGGCACACACTCACACAAACACACACTTTTATTCTCCTTGAATCCATGTTTTTGGACTGTGGGTGGAAACTGTAGAACCAGACAGAAACCCAGCGGTTAGCACATCGTTCTCTCAGCTGTGAAGACTCAGGTTCGAATGCCGATCTCTGGTTTCCTCCCACAGTCCAAAAACATGGATTCAAGGTAAATTGGAAGCTCTAAAATTGCCCCTGTATAGCATGTGTGTGTTTGTGTGAGTGAGTGTGTGCTCAGTTTGTCTGCATCTCAGTACTGGGGATCCAGGTCGGAATCCTGGATTTCTCAGGGTTCTCTGGTTTCCTTCCACAGCCCCAAAACATGGATTCAAGTTGAATCAGTTGCTCTAAATTGCCCCTATATATAGTGTGTGTGTGTGTGTGTTTCTGTGTGGGTGATTGGCGCCCTGTCCTGGGTGTATCTGCCTGGCGTCTAAAACTTTCTTCCCTGGGTGGGCATTTCTCTAGTAGAGAAAGCAGAAGATGATGGATGGACGGTCCAGTAGGTGGCTGTACTGAAGTGTTACACTGAAGGTTGAGGGTTCGAGTACTGGTGATCAGCGCTATTTACTATATAGATGGACTTTGTAGTTCTACAGTTACAGTCTGTAGTCCATTCTTTTCTCTATATAAACACAGTTCCCTGACAGAGTTGGTATGATTTGGGTGGCTGATTATTTTCAGGCCTGTGGTGGTGGCATGTTATGTGTGTTTGACTCTATTACACACCTTCACCTTATTGCTCCACCTCGTAGATGCTTAATCAGAGACAGTAGGTCATCTACAGAGACAGTTTGTGTTAGTCGTCCTGTAATCCGTCATCAGCGCTAGCAGGACGCCACCTGCTGTGTCTAATCCACCCTGTTGAGAATGATCCACCACCCAAATAATACCTGCTCTGTGGGCATCCTGAGTTCGTATGCAGAGAATCAGCTGAACTGCAGTCTGTATATAGAACGACAACATCCATCTACATACGAATCCCATCAGACCTCAAAACTAAGAGCCACAGGTTCCTGCTCAGGGGTCCAGCACATTTAAAAGCTGGAAGGTATTTAGCCATCCAGCGTGTCGTCCCGGTCCAGGATGGCGTCACGGCTGCGTTCCTGTGTCTCATTTGTCGGTCAGAACTCCTGCAGCATTGTAATAAACCTAATGATGTCCTTCAGGACTAATAAAGTAGGTGTGACTTATCAGGAGGACGCCATGTGGCTCGCAGGTCTGCTGTTAATCACCTGCTAATGATCTCCTGATCCATATAAAGCACCGCTGCGTTCCGGCAGCACCGTAATCAGCCAAGCCACAACTCCCTAGTATTTACTGCAGTAGTCACTAAAACACGAGGCGAGCTAATGGGAGGCTTTACAGCCGAGTCGGCGTGCAAACCCCTCGTCCAGAAAAGATACAATACAAACGACATTCTGTATCGTAATTCACTCGAACCCTCATTTTGAGAAGGCACAATGAGACCGAAAAGGTCTTTACACTTCAACAGGAGCATTCAGCGGGGACTGCACAGCGGTTAAGGGTAATAGGTGAGAATGGCGAGTATGTCCGGATACGCAGTAGGCATCAAGCAGTAGGTGAGAATACTCTACTGAAGTAGAAGCCATTTTAAGGTGCTATCCCATGATTTAAACCACATACTAGCCGTTTAACTAGTATGCAGTAGGCGATAATGGCTAGTATGGCTGAATATGTAGTAGGCATCATATAGTAGATGATCTCCCCAGATTGCCTGCTCAATAAGAAGCTTTCACCAAAGACTCCCCCTACTACATAGCAGTCATGGGCTTGTGGTTAAGGAACCAGCCTTGTGAACTGAAGGTCTCCGGTTCGATTGCCGCTCCCACCAAGTACTATTGCTGAAGTGCCCTTGGGCAAAGCACCTGACCACAATTGCTCCCTGGGCGTCGTATTCAAGGCTGCCCACCGCTCCTCTACGTACTATGCAGTAGGCAAAGGCAGCAGGTCAGTATGACTAGTATGTCTGAATACACAGTAGACATCAAGTAGAATACACTCGATGCCCTACTTAAGTGGAAGCCATTTGGAGGCTCTATGTCATGCTATAAACCACATACTAACCATTTAACTAGTATGCAGTAGGTGATAATGGCTAGTATGTCTGAATATGTAGTAGGCATCATATAGTAGATGATATCCTCAGATTGCCTGCTGAATTAGAAGCTTTCACCAAAGACTCCACCTACTACATGGCAGTCATGGGCTTGTGACCCGAAGGTCTCTAGTTCGATTCCAGAGGCAAAAGCAGCAGGTCAGTATGACGAGTATGTCTGAATACACAGTAGACATCAAGTAGAATGCATTCGATGTCCTACTTAAGTGGAAGCCATTTGGAGGCTCTATGTCATGATATAAACCACACACTAACCGCCCTTTCCTGCTGCCTTTGACTGCTGTGTAGTGTGCAGTAGGTGAGGGAGCATCCGAGGTCACATGGTTACTACATGCTACTTTACTCAAAGTGCCTACTGCTTTACCGGTTAAGCAGTACTGGTTTAGAACCAGTATTTACTGTTTAGAAGGTGGTTTCAGACATAGCTTCTGTCTTTTCAGTTAAGGTTGGGCACGGTAGCTCAGTGATTAGGGCATTGGGCTATCAATCTGAAGGTTGGGGGTTCAAATCCCAGGTCCACTGAGTTTACCAAAATGGGTCTTTGAGCAAGACCCTTAACCCTCATTGCTCCAGGGATGTTGTGATTATTCCAATTCATGTCATAATGAAACCCCATGATGATGCCATGTTTGTTCTCTCTCTATTGCAGCTGGCTCTTTTTCGCAACCTCACGATGGCCAGTCACTGGTGGCTGCCTCTCCCCGGCAGAGAACCAGTACACCGTGTTATGACTTTCGACCCCAGCGACAGGAACTACTTGTACCTCATGACGACCCACCATGTAAGTATTAAGGATCTCCACTGTTCATATGCACACACCAGCCACTTTATTAGGTACATTGTTTCTCTATCTTCCAGCTACATGCAGTTTGTAGTCCTACCAGCAGGTCTTATTTAGAGGGTGGAGCACTTTTGGCACTGCAGTGGCATGGTGGTGGCGTGTCCTTGTTCTGCAACAAGTGTTCCAACAGCACTTATGTGTCTGATCCACTCGTATCAGTGCAACACACACCGTCATGACTGTTTTACTGCAGTGCTGAGGATGATTCACCACCCACATGATACTTAATTATTAGAGAAGTAAGTAATAGGGATTAACAAATGGACTACAGTTTGTAATAACAGAACTACAAATCTCTATGGTAATGGAGCTAATGGTTACTGTACCTGGCCGCTTAGTTAGTCACATGAACGATGTACAGATTTTAGTCCATGTACCACGTCCTTCCTGGTGACCGCATCCTGTCTCTACCCCCAAACACTCTGAAATGAAAATGGCAGGACCTTGGAAGTGTAATTACATCAGCGAGAAAACAATATTTCCTCACGCAGCCGCCGCTGGACGCATCCACCAATCTCAGTGTCCCCGAAATGTCCCATTATGCCTGTCACTGCGGTCCGTGTATGGAATTATCCTGATTAATTATTCCCGAAAATATGATTTACCTCATCGGCAGCTGGAAATTACAGCGTAACCTGATTTGAGTGTCGGAGTGGACTTTCCATAAATATATGGACCCCCGCTTTCTGTGGTTGGTTTGGGTGGTTGGGCGCAGAGCACAGGGCCAGTCATGACAGCATACAGAAGCCCTGAAGCATTAAGGGTTAAGGTCCTGCTCAAGGGCCCACATTGCTCTTTCTTTTGGTTGACTTGGGGTTCGAGCCCCTATCTCCCACCTCATGATGATAAAACACCCTGATCAATGAGCTCCTACAATCCGTATTGGCCTCCCTAAACAGTTTTGGGATGAATCGCACAAGGGCATGTTGAGACGGAGGCTCTCATAGGTTCTTGTAATGGAGATCCTGTGGGGTGTCCACATACTTTGGACTGGATTGTTTATTATTAGTCGGTTTTGATGTTGCTCTCAGGTCTGTGAGCTGTGATCTGTTTCAAGCTGTTGATGATCATGGAAGATAAGTAGAGTGTGCGGCGCGGTGTGTTAGTGTGAGGTGTGAAGGTGTTATTGGGGGGGTGTGTGTGTGAAAACGGTGTGAAATAGTGTGGGAGGGTGCGCCTCATGTGACCTAATAAACCACCTTAATAAACATGTTCTGTGTGTATAAGTACTTTGAAGCCATGTTGTAGACCTGCATGAACACTATGGAGCGTGAAGCAGTGTATGCCCCCCCCCTCCAAAATACCAATATCATTAATGGAAGTTATATCCATCTACACTGGAATTTCTGGTTTCGTTGTTTCTCCGTCCACAAACAATCAGTGAAATCTGAAATCGATGTAAACTGAGGCACCTGTTTCCATATAAATCATCCGTCCATCCATTATCTTCTGCTTTATTATTAGGGTCGCGGGTGGAGGTTCCCCATGCCCATCCAGTGGAGAACATTTCTGCGCTGGGCAGATACACCCAGGACAGGGTGCCAACCAATTGCTGGACACACTCACACACACAAACACAATCTATAAGGGGCAATTTGCAGAATTCAATTGACTTGATCCATGTTATTGGAATGTGGAGGAAACCCATGCGGACACAGGGAGAACATAAAACTCCACACAGATTGGGATTCGAACCGGGAATCCCTAGTACTGAGAGGAGAACATGCTAAACACTACCGTGGTAAATTACACTACCGCCACCGTGGTAAATTTATAATTGAATATGAATTTAATTAATTAAGACTCCAAAATACATAAAACACATTTTATACAGAATATATTTACACTGAATCCAGTGATATCCTATTTCAACAAAAGCAGAGATTCCACTGCAAATATATCCAGAGCAGAGGGTGCACTCTGACACCATGACAGATGCTGGTTTCTGCACCTTTGGTTTGAAGTGTGAGTTATTCTGACCACAAGACTTTCCCTCTGTTGGTCCATCATATAGGATTAGAATATGGCACCTCAGAGATTAGAGTGTCTATAGGGGTGGTGGTGCACAGTGGAACACCCCTCTCGATTCATGTCCCAGTTGGGGTGGACTGTGTGAGGTCTGCATGTCCTCTATTTGGTACGCCAAGTTCAAGTTCAAGTTATTTATTTATATAGCGCTTTTTACAACAGTACATCGTCACAAAGCAGCTTTACAGAATGAAAAGCCTTTAAACCCCCAAAGAGCAAGCCGAAGCGACAGTGGCAAGAAAAAACTCCCTTTTCTGTTGTTATTCAAGGAAGAAACCTCAGACTCAGTGGGGGACTCATCCTCCTTGAGCGGCCAGGCAGCAACAACAATGTAGGACAGCCATGTAGAGACATTTAACAAATGGAAAAACTAAAAACTGGAAAACTATAAGTGAGTCCATTAAGGGGGCGTCCTGCAGGACCGCCAGTCCAATTAATATTCAGGTTCCATCAGTGTTCGTCGGCAGAGCCATGGATGAAGATCTCTAGGAAGCCGGTCACACCTCAAAAGAAACAGACAAGGAAGGCAGTTAGAGCTAATAAAGCACGGCATTTAATTAATAACTAATTTATTGACACAGCCAGTCTCCTCCCACATTCTAAATATATGCTGTTTGGTACATTAGATATGCTAAATTGCCCTATTACCCATTCTTCCATGGGGGGGGGGGTCCCTGTGGTCTTTAAACACTTATCCAATCAAAGATGAGAGGTTTGATTCACTAGAGTGACCAGGATGCCAGTGTGGTGCCATTGTGGAGCACGGCTCTCTTTGGGATGGGTGTATCATGGCTAATTCTGTGCTCCGACCCTCATCATCAAGTTGGGACATTTGTTTGGCTTATGCCACCCTCCCGAACCCATTTGACTACATCCATCAGAGTAGCATGACATTTTATGTTATTCCACATCATTGTCTTAGTTTGGGTTCTGAGTAAAGGTTACCAGTCCATCTTCTAACACCCGTCTTATTTGCCTTATGTGTAGTTGCTGAGGATGCGAGTGTCCGGTTGCGCCCAGTACACCTCGTGCACTTCCTGTTTGAGTGCCAACGACGCCTACTGCGGCTGGTGCACCCTCGAAAGCAGGTAGGTGACTTTCATTTATTTTGTCCTTATAATTGTGGTTGATGTCTCACCTGGGCACTTTATTAGTTACATCTCCATCCATCCATCCATCCATTATCTTCCGCTTTATCCTCTACTATGGTCGTGGGGGGGTTCCCCATGCCCATCCGGGGAAGAACGTTTCGGGTGCTGGGCAGATACACCCAGGACAGGGCGCCAATCTATCGCTGGGCACACACACACACACAAACTCTATATGGGGCAATTTGAAGAATTCAATTGACCTTGATCCATGTTTCTTTTGGACTGTGGGAGGAAACCGGAGAACCCAGAGGAAACCCACATGGACACGGGGAGAACATGGAAACTCTGAGAGGTGCTGAGAGGTGAACATGCTAATCACTAAGCCACCATGCCGTACACCTCCATCATTATTATTCTTTCGTCCATCGAACATATAGATGGACTGATGTTGTTCTCCAATTCCTTCATACTGTTCACTGATGATCAGGACCCTCACACGGGCATTATGAGGGTGGGTGATGATTCTCAGACACACATCACTATCACCCAAGACACCTTAATGTTGACACCTTAGTCCTCCACCACAAAAAATACATGCTATGGGGACTATGGTGGCATTCTGTGAGCACTGATGAAGGATTAGAGGATGAGTTACATGACCTGTACTGCAACAGATGACCTCCTGTCTCTGATTCTACATCTACAATGTGGAGTCATAATGTGGATGAGTGTAATGGAGTGTACAGTGAGTGAATACAGGAATAAAACACTATAGCAGATTTATGGCTCTCTATCCAGCTTAAACTGACCTACTGAGTGTGTGTGTGTGTGTGTGTGTGTGTGTGTGTGTGTGTGTGTGGCACTCTGGGTCAGTGTGCGTGGCCTCAGGTCTTGGCTCCCTTTCAATTGCCCCTCTGTGTGACCGTCATCCTTATTAATCTAATTAAACATTAAAGAGCTTCCTTAATTTTTTTGAAACATTCTTTTCATTCATAAGAGAGTTTTAGTCCCTGAAAGGCTCTGAAATGTTTTATTTAAAAGCTTATTCACAAACTTTTATGACCATTCCCTCAGCCACACATAGCATCGCCACACACACTAACACACTATTCTTTACTGCCGGGTTACAACTCCAAAGTGAGTTGAAGACACGTTGTGGGTGGGTCGCGGACAGCTTGTAAAAACTAAATAAACACCGCAGTGCTGACAGTCATCCAGCAGCCACCTAACACCTGCTGCGAGGAGAGAGCACAGAGTCAAGGGCATGGGACTGATGAGTAGTTGTATCTAATAAAGTGGCCGGGTTCCTCCGGTTCCTCTCAGGTGACCCTTTATTTTAGAAAACATAACGTACAGCGTGAGGCTCGACGTCCTGCGTGGAATGCATCACGCTGATGACCTCGCCGTCTTTAATAGCAGCTGTTATGCTTTATAATACTCCAGCTGCCTTCATGCTCAGGGGGCGGAGCCTCATATGAGGGACCTGTGACAGTCTATCATAACTGGCGGTGGTGGCTGCGCATGTGCTTAGTGGGGGTTAATGAGCATGTTAATTAACGTTAATTATCCCCAATGTGAGAGGACAGAGGTTCACTTATGTCTGGGGTGCTGAGATTAGCGGAGTGGACGTGCTGGAAAGTGTGTGTGTGTGTTTGAGTGTATAGGGGAATTTTCAACGACTCATGCCCTATTTTTGGCGGCTTGTCTGACCTCATGGTCCCGACTGCGCCTTTCAAAGTTCAGACGTTTCATTTAAATGCGCACACACACACACACACACACACACACACACACACACACACACACACGGAATCAAAGTCTTCGGAATCAAAAGGGAATCGTCGGCCTCATTTAGGCATGGAAACAAAAGTTGCATCTGTTTTTTAAATATGTCTACACACACACACACACACACACACACACACACACACACACACACACACATATATATATATATATATATAAATATACAGTATATAAATACACATACATACGCATATATATAAATAAATACACACACATATGTATATACAGAGAATATGTTGTATACAGGGTATATGTTGTGTGTATATGTGTGTATGCGTATTTGTGTATGTTTGTATATATGTGTGTGTGTGTGTGTGTATATATATATATATATATATATATATATATATATATATATATATATATATAT
>JAFMOD010000786.1:404446-468693 GCA_019802435.1 Corydoras maculifer
CAGCTGTCTTATTTGGTTGCTCTGTCTCTCTCTTTTTCTCTCCTGCATTTTTGTCCACTTTTTATCACACTTTTTTCTCTCTTTCTTTTTGTCTTTGTCTTGCGTTCTCTCTCTCTCTCTCTCTCTCTCTCTCTCTCTCTTTTGCTGTCTCTCTTCTTGTCTGTCTCTTTTTCTCTTTGTTTCTTTTTGTGTCGTTGTCTCTATATTATTTTCTCACTTACTTTTGCTCCCTGTTTTTGCCGTCTTGCATATTTCTCTTTCTTTTTCTCATTTTTGTCTCGGCCTCTCTCTCTTTTTGTCTCTCTTTCTTTCTCTTTTTCTCTGTCTCATTTTTTGTCTCTATATCGCCTTCTTACTCCCTCTCTCTCTCTCTCTTTCTCCCCCTCTCTCTCTCTCTCTCTCGCTCTCTCACTCTGTCTGTCCGTCTCGTCAGCTGTCTTATTTGTTTGCTCTGTCTCTCTCTCTTTTCTCTCCTGCATTTTTGTCCACTTTTTATCACACTTTTTTCTCTCTCTCTTTTTGTCTCTGTCTTGCTTTGTCTCTCTCTCTCTTTTGCTGTCTCTTTTCTTGTCTGTCTCTTTATCTCTTTGTTTCTTTTTGTGTTGTTGTCTCTCTCTATTTTTTTCTCACTTACTTTTGCTCCCTGTTTTTGCCGTCTTGCTTATTTCTCTTTCTTTTTCTCACTTTTGTCTCGGCCTCACTCTCTTTTTGTCTCTCTCTCTTTTTGTCTGTCTTTCTCTTTCTCTCTGTCTCTCTTTTTGTTTGTCTCTGTATCGCCTTCTTTCTCTCTCACTCCCTCGCCCTCTCACTCTGTCTTAAGTCTTATTTGGTTGCTCTGTCTCTCTCTCCTGCGTTGATGTCCACTTTTTTTTATCACACTTTTTCCTCTCTCTCTTTTCTCTCTTTTTGTCTCACTTTCTCTATTGCTGTCTCTCTTCTTGTTTGGCTCTTTTTCCTCATTCTCTTTATCTCACTTACTTTTGCATTTTGCTGTCTTTCTTACTCTTTCTTTCTCTTTGTTTCTTTTTATGTTTGTCTCTATATTTTTTTCTTACTTTCTTTTGCTCCTTCTTTTTGCCATCTTGCTTTTTCTCTTTCTTTTTCTCACTTTTGTCTCTCTCTTTCTGCCTATCTCTTTCTCTCTGTCTCTCTCTTTTCGTTTGTCTCCGTACCTCCTTCTCTTTCTCTCTCACTTTTACTTCTGCTCTCTCTTGCTGTCTTTCTGTCTTTCTGTCTCTTAGGCTTTTTAGTCACTATTCACTTTCATTTTTCTATTGCTCTGTTTCTCTTTTCCCCAACCCCCCATCCGTCTCTTTTTCTCTCTCTCCCTCTGTCTGTCTGTCGCTCTGTCTCTCTGTCTGTCTGTCTCTCACTCTGTGAAGTTTCTCAGACTGACTGTAATTGAAAGTGTTTGTTTAACGAAAGCACTCAAGAAGCAGCAGCAGCTGTGTGTGTGTGTGTGTGTGTGTGTGTGTGTGTGTGTGTGTTGTGTGTGTTGTATGTGTGTGTGTATACACACACTGCTGGTGTCAGCAGGAACGACTAAACAGTGGGGAGGGGGGAATGGGAGGGGGTGGGAGTGAAAAGAATAACTGTTCCTCTGATAAGGAATCCTTAAGTGTGGTAACAGTGAGACATCTTTACAACATGTACACACACATACACACAGACACACACAAACACACAATTACAACCGCCCACACAGAGTACACACAACCCCCCCCCCCAACCCATCGTAAAGCACTCAGCCTTATCATGAAAGGCTCCATCTCTCACAGCAGTGATGTCGGTTACACTCCGCTGGATCTCCATCATTCTTACTCACACACACATACACACATACACACACATACATACAATAGGGGCGATGGGTCTTAACCTTATCTCGAGTAAACAAACTCTACATCTTTATCTGTGTCAGTAATAAATGAAGACTCCGATAAGTTGTGTTTAGGGATGCGCCATTGACTGACTCGGGGTGTGTGCGTGTGTGTGTGTGTGTTTAAGTGAGGGTTAGAGAGAGAGAAAGAAAAACTTTGTAAGTGCCTCATTTTGCCCTTTTAGGGGGTCATTCAGGCTTCTATGCCTAAACACTCCCTAAAGTGGTGTGTGTGTATGTGTGTGTGTGTGTGTGTTTTCTATGCACACTATATGGACAAAAGTACACACCCTATTTACTGTGTCCTATTCTGTCCCCTCACCACAGGTATGCTTCCAACTCTGTACTAACAGTTTGGGGAAGGCCCCTTTCCATTCAGAAAGCCATGACCCTAATGACCCACACAGAACCCAACACCTGTGAGATAAACTAGAACTGAGATGGCAGAATCAGAAGCAATAGGCCTCTTCCCCTAACTGTTCCATGTCGGAAGCATAACAGTGACACAAGGCCACGAGTTCCACTAGTGGAAGACTTATTTATGACTGAATCCACTCCAGACTCATCAAACCGGGACCTTTCTTTACCATGCTACAGTATATAAGGGCCTTCCCCAAACTGTTCCAGCTTTTGGTTGTCTGCTAAATGTCTAGGTGCTTGGTTTTAAATTCAGTAATGGGACTGAATTGACACGTGTCCTAATACTTTAAACACACACGTAGTTTCATAAAGGAGACTATTTAGGTAGGCACCCTTAATGAACCCCTTAGTGTTATTTAACACCCCCCTGCAGTGCTGTATGTGAAGTCCTTAGTTGCCAGGATGCTGTGTCTGTTCTTAAAGTTCCTCTGCATGTGTTTCAGGTGCACCAGCTGCTTGGGAACTAAGTGGCGATGTTACTGGGACCAGAAACAGAACTCATGTATTTCGGACAAAAGTAAAGCTCAGGGTTCAGTACTGGAGGTGAGTGCCTGTCAATCATCCCCCGTGCTCATGATGTGCATGATGCCCTTCAGTCAGTTCCTGAACTGTTCTCGGGTCCAACTCATTGATAGTAATAACTTGTACGAAATTTTATTGGTACGAACTTTTATTCTAGGTACAAACAGGTTGTGCTTTAAAACGCAAACAGCTGCATGCCAGCACCAGGATTTAGTTCCTGAACTGTCCTCAGGAACTACTCATTTTCACTCTCTTCTACATTTTGTTAGTAATAACTGGTACTGAGGGCAGCACGGTGGCTTAGTGGTTAGCACGTTCACCTCTTAGCGCTTGGGATTCCTGGTTCGAATCCCCATCTGGGTGGAGTTTCCATGTTCTCCCCGTGTCTGTATGGGTTTCCTCCGGGTTCTCCGGTTTCCTCCCACAGTCCAAAAACATGGATCAAGTGGATTAGTTCTCCAAATTGCCCCATATAGAGTGTGTATGTGTCTGTGAGTGTGTGCCCAGCGATAGATTGGTGCCCTGTCCTGGGTGTATCTGCCCAGCGCCCGAGACGTTCTCCCCTGGATGGGCATGGGGAACCCCCCCGCGACCCTAGTAGAGGATAAAGCGGAAGATAATGGATGGGTAACTGGTACTGAATGTTTAAAAGTATCTACTCTGTGCTAGATACCAACAAATAAACCTCAGACAGCTGTTTGCAAGGATTGATTTCCTGAACTGTCCTCAAGACCTCATGTTAGTGATCTGTATCTTATTCTGGTATTAATGACGGACTAAATGTTATCAGAACTCAATAAGTCCTAAGTACTAAGAAACCTTAGATAGCTGCTTGTCAGCATTTAGTTTATCTGTGTAACTTGCTACAACTGTCATCCGCTGCTTACTATACTCGCACTGCCCAACTCATCACACTGAAAATCCCTCAAACAAACACAGTCTTTGGTTTATCTTCATTTCAATCTGCGGCTGCCAGAGACTGGAACTCCTTGCAAAAATCATTAAAAATGACTGATTTTATACCCATGTCCTCTTTTAAAATGCTATTACAAATGTTCTTACTGAATGTTGTAACTGCAATGATTTAGACACTTTATAATGTTTTTGTTGTCTTATAGTGTTGTTTGTGTGCTGTATGTTTTTTCTTGTCAGGCTGTCATTGTAAATAAGAATTTGTTCTTAATGATTTGTCTGGTTAAATAAAGGTCAGTAAATAAAGGTCAGTAGTTCCTAAACTGTCCTGCTCCGTGATCTAGTTCTAATCGGAAGACCAGCTTTTGCATTGAGGTCTCAGCGATGTCCATATAGAACCTTTTATCTAGAACCAGACACTTCTAGACAGTACAGTGCGGAAGTTCTGAGCAGACGGTGGGCGCTGTGGCATTAAGGTGGAGAAACTGTGGCTCGAGATGCTTTTCCATTGCGTCTATTGTTGGAATTAGATTGTTGTTTTTTCCCCCTCAGTGATGCGTAGCTTTTCCTCTTCGGTCACCCTCCTACACCCAGCTGCACCGCCAAACAGGAAGAAGGGGGTTGTTATGGTATCTATTGTTTTCTATCATTCCTGATTGTCTCTTCCTGTTCCTCAGAATGGCTTCAACTGTCCGTCTGTCATGGCAAAGGAAATCCCTCCTTGGCCCACGGGGGTGACCCAAGACATCAACCTCCGCCTCAGCAACGTGGAGCAGGTAGATATTTAATCCTCCACCTGCCTGTCAGGGTCTATATACTGTGAGGGTATATAACGGTCATGTTTTATTGGTTACACTGTGACGGAATTTACACACTGGACCTTCGTCGAGATTCGCCTACGTAATGGCAGGTACTAGTTCTGATCTCATCAGTGCTGATTGACCTGTAAAGCAGTAAGTATGTAGTATGCATGATGCCTACTACGTATTAGTATGTAGGACTACTAGTGGGCTTGCCTACTGCTTTAGACCTACTGTGTATTCAGACATACTAGCCAGTCTCGCCTACTAGGAACTCTCACCACACAATCTGTACCACCTGATCACCACACGATCTCTACCACCTGATCACCACACGATCTGTACCACTGATCACCACACAACCTGAACCACCTGATCACCACACGATCTGTACCACCTGATCACCACACAACCTGTACCACCTGATCACCACACGATCTATACCACCGATCACCACACGATCTTTACCACCTGATCACCACACGATCTATACCACCTGATCACCACACAACCTGTACCATCTGATCACCACACAACCTGTACCACCTGATCACCACACGATCTATACCACCGATCACCACACGATCTGTACCACCTGATCACCGCACGATCTGTACAACCTGATCACCGCACGATCTGTACCACCTGATCACTTCACAACCTGTACCACCTGATCACCACACAATCTGTACATGTCTGTACTATACAGTTGATGTTGCCTTGCCACTCAAGGTGGAGGAGTCTCCCACTGAGTCTTGGTCCTCCCAAGGTTTTATCCTTAAGATAACAACATAACAGGGAGTTTTTTCTTGCCACTGTCGCTTCGGCTTGCTCTTTGGGGGTTTAAAGGCTTATAACACTGTAAAGCTGCTTCGTGGCAATGTGCTATTATAAAAAGCGCTACATAAAATAAATTACTTGAGCTCTGTCATACTTGCCAGCCATGCCTACTGCATAGACCGAAATAGGGGACAGTCTCGCCAACTGCATACTGTGACATACTGGCCACTTTTGTCTACTGCGTCCTCGGACATACTAGCCAGACTCGCCTACTGCTTGATGCCTACTGTGTAGTATGCAGAAGGTGCTTACATATGCAGCCTTAATAGCCCCCCACCACCACCCACAGACCCCACTGACGGCCGTATAATTTCCTTGTCAAATCGCTTCACTCTCATGTTAATATCTGAAATTGAGTTGGGTCTTAGCCCTGCGTTCTGATTGGCAGTTATTTAAATATTAAAACAACTCTGTGTGGTTTTTAATGGATATTTTAACCAAACGCATCTCATCATCTAATGACTCTCTCCAGCAGCGCAATGTCTCGGTTCCGCGGCGAGAGTGCTAGAACGCACGTTGGTCCGATCCCTCCTCCCACGCAGTTTAGGGTGCGGCTCATTTCATCACAGGGTTCCAACGGCGCCGCACGGTTCCACTGTTATCTCATGACTTGTTTCTGTTTTTCTCCTCGTCTTCCATTGTTGCGCTATTAGTCCTTTTAAAAAGACTCTTATCTGAAAGTCCTCATCAGTGTCACTGATTTGGTGTTCACACCCACATCTGATCTCCTCCGCTGATTGCTCACTTCACGGCTACAGACAGTCTGTATCTGATCTCTGGTATTTGGCCAGCAGCCGGTATTCTGGTTCCAGTCGTGGACTATTAAGTGGAACATAAAAGTAAACATAAAAGTGAAATGTTTTTCAAATGACATCTGTACTTACCCTGACTCGATTTAAGGCCTATCCCAGATGGCATGCAGACACTTGGCAGAGATATGGCACTGTTGCATGGTGGTTAGCATGTACGCCTCTCAGCGCCTCTCAAAATCTCGATCTAGGTGAAGTTTTTCATGTTCTTCACATGTCTGTGTGGGTTTCCTCTGGGTTCTCCCACAGTCCAAAAGCATGGATTCAAAGTGAATTGGCTGCTCTAAATTGCCCCTATATAGTTGTGTGTATAAGAGAATGTGTCGCAGCGATGGATTGGTGCCCTATCCTGGGTGTATCTGCCCAGTGCAAGAAAGCGTCATTCTCCACTGGATGGGAATGGACCCCCCCCAGGACCATCCATCCATCCATTATCTTCAGCTTTATCCTATGGCAGGGTCGCTGTGGGGTTCCCCATGTCCATCCAGGGGAAAACGTTTCGGGTGCTGGGCAGATACACCCAGGACAGGGCGCCACTCTATTGCTGGGCACACACACTCACTCACACTCTCTCTATATGGGGCAATTTGGAGAATTCAATTTACCTTGATCCATGTTTTTGGACTGTGGGAGGAAATCGGAGAACCCGGAGGAAACCCACGTGGACACGGGGAGAACATGGAAACTCTACCCAAATTGGGATTCGAACCAGGAATCCCTAGTGCTGAGAGGAGAACATGCTAATCACTAAGCCACCGTGCCGCCCTCCCCCCAGGACCCCAATGTTGTAATCAGTAAATCCCAATCAGATGCTGTTGTTTATGTTGCGTGGCAGCTCATTGGTTGGGGTGTCTTAATGTTCCAGTATGGGTCCTTAAGTCGGGCCCTTAACCCTCATTATGTCATGACCCCAACGGTCAATTCACGACAGTGAAGTTATGACCTCATGTACTGTGATTTCATTTACATCCTGGTACTTCAATACACATAACTGTGACGTCACGTCTGCCGGAGGTCGTTATCACCGTACCAAAAGCCTCCCATGTCCATCCAACTGCAAGTGTCCCTCTGCCTCCACAATCCCCTCCATGTTCTCCGTGGAGGTCGTAGCCACTGCAGACTTATAGCTTCCAGATGGAGCTCAGCAGTGGACTGAATTACATTTCCGGCGTCTCGCAGGACGTAATGCAACGTGCCCGGTGCCTTCTGATCTAAAGGCTCGCCGTCTGCCTCGCGCTGACCTCGAATCAGCAGCGGTGATGCGGGTGCGTGGAGATCGTCTGGGATAAACAGGAATCGGATGAGGAGGGAAGGACGGAGAGCGCAGGTTCAGAGTCGAGGATATCGGGTGTCCAAGCCATGCGGAGTTTCCCATCATGTGCGGCAAATTGGTTAGAAGGGCCTGACGAGAATCGGCGCGGCTGAGAAAGCAATTAGGTCCTTTTATTCACCCCCCCCAACCTGACTATGTCTCGTGATATCCCGAAATCGCCCTGTCGCCCCGGGGAATTCGGAATTGAATGAAGCGTTTGTAGCTCTGGGTGGGAGAACTTCATGATATTCAGTCGTTATCAGGAAAAAAATGGCACCGAACAGCGGCTCTCTCCCGAACCCTGATGGCGTCGCTTAAAGGTATGCGTGGGAAGAGGCAGAATGCCAGGAGAAAGCGCCGGACTCAGGGGGGGGGGTAAATCCGGGAACGTGGTAAAGTCTGTTGGACAGCAGTTTGAGTTTATTGTCAGTGTTTCACGCGAGATGCTGAAATGGGTTCGGTACCTCAAGGGATGCTTCTGCTGCCGGACCTTCGGAAGCACGGACCGGGAGACGGGTCCTAACCCTGACCCTAAAACATGTAGCTTCTCTGAAGATCTCCTCACGAACCATCTCCTCAGAGCTGCAGAGCTGATCGTCCTGTTAAAAGGACGTCTGGTTTCTATGGTTTTAAGATGGCTGGCCTGGTTCCAGATGTCTTTCAGCTCCACGTTGTTTCATGGTTTAGATCGGGTTCTGTGGTATTATCACATATTGGCCCACGGGGCCCGTTAACCCGTCTGCCAGCTCGTCTGAGGAGCCTCCTGGGTTTCATACGCTCATTTATATTAATGGTGATTATTTCAGATGAAGCACGCTGCTGGTTTGAAGGCATCAGGAGATGTTTACTGTTGTGATGTCATTGTGTCTGATGTTTGCAGGACACCAAGCTGACCTGTGATTTTGGGGACGGGCAGTCGTACGAGGCTGTCTGGGTGGACGGACGGTCGGAGGTGAATTGCAGAGGTGTAACAGTAAGTGTGTAATGATTCCGTTTGTGCAAAGCGGCCAATCAGAGCTCGGCTGAGGAGCGATGCGTTCTGGGGAATTAATGAGGGAACTTGTTTTGTTTGTCGTCGTGTGTGAAGCTGGGCACCACAGAGAGGAGCAAGACCTTCCGCCTCGACCTGAAGCGCAAAGGCCAGGAGACTTTTATAGACAACCCCGAATCAGTTAAAGGTGAATACACACACACTGCACCACAGACACACTGCAGCACAGACGCACACTCACAACTGAGTGTATTATGAGTGTATAATGTGGAATGAACAGAATGTATTCTAACTGTAGTATGTACACACACACACACACGCACATGCACATCTGTAGGTACACACACACACACACACACAGACGCACATCTGTAGGTGTACACACTCACACACACGCACATCTTTAGGTGTACGCACACACACACACACACACACACACACACAGACGCACATCTGTAGTTGTACATACTCACACACACACGCACATCTTTAGGTGTACACACACACACATGCATGCGCATGTAGGTAAACACACACATACACATGTACATCCTTAGGTGTACACGCACACATATGCATGCATTTCTGTATGCACTTATACATGCATGTACATCTGTACACACACACACACACACACACACGCATGCACATATGTAGGTGTACACACACTTACACATACATGCATGCACATCTGTATGTACGCACACACACACACACTCATGCATGCACTTCTGTAGGTACGCACACACACACTTACACTTATGCATGCACATCTGTAGGTGTACATACACTCACACTCATGCATGCACATCTGTAGGTACACACACACACTCACACACACTCATGCATGCACATCTGTAGGTACACACACACACTCACACACACTCATGCATGCTCCTCTGTAGGTGTACATACACTCACACAAACATGCATACACATCTTCAGGTGTACACACACACACACACATATGCATGCACATCTGAATGTATACACATACATACTTTTAACAATGTCTACACACACAGACACACAGTTACCGCACTCTCATGCACTTTCTGGCTCCGTCTGCACCTCCCTCCACTATTGTCTGTGAGGAGAAAAGGATAAATTGCTCTTGTCATTTTTTGGACATCTTGTGAGAAAATGCAAATGCATGTGGGTGCGTGCGTGTGTGTGTGTGTGTGTGTGTGTGTGTGTTCGCTCCAGTAAAAGAGCAGCTGTGCTTCTAATGTCACCATCGTCAATGTTAATGACCCTAAAGTCGTGGATATGAGACACCGGCGCTGTCACTCGTCCTCAACCTTTTACTTCATTCTTTATTTTTCTTTCTTCTCGACTCCATAATAAATCTCACCCACACCACAGAGACAGACAGACAGACAGGTTTTACATCCTGGCCTGAATAGCTGGGGAAGGTGTTTGTGTGCACTGTGAACTAAAACTCGGTTCTGCAGCACACTTGCGTCGGGTCCGATGTCATTTTGCCTGATAAATGAATGTTTATAAATGAAGTGGCTGATGGGTCGGAACATTTGCAGGCTGCGGGTGTGCGTGGTGGATGGCGCGATGACGTGGTAATCAGCACAGTCCCCTCTCAACGCTGTGGATTCAGGTTCGAATCCCAATCTGGGGGGAGTTTCCATGTTCTCCCTGTGTCCGCGTGGGTTTCCTCCAGGTTCTCCGGTTTCCTCCCACTGTCCAAAAACATGGATCAAGTCAATTGAGTTCTCCAAATTGCCCCATATAGAGTACGTTTGTGTGAGTGAGTGTGTGCCCAGCGATAGGTTGGCGCCCTGTCCTAGGTGTGTCTGCCAGGCGCCCGAGACGTTCTCCCCTGGATGTGCATGGGGAACCCCACCGTGAACCTAATGGAGGATAAAGCGGAAGATAATGAATGAAGGAATCCAAAAACATAGATTTGAGTTAAATTGGCTGCTCTAAATTGCCTCTATCTAAATTGCCTCTGTATAGTGTATGTGAGTGAGTGTGCCCAGTGATAAATTGGCATCCTGTGCTGGGTGCATCTACCCAGTGCCCAAAAATACCCCTCCTGCGCAACCCTAGTGTAGGTTTAAGTAAAAGATAATGAAAGGATGAGTGTGTGTGGTGAAGCTTTGTAGAAAAACATTGGAGAACCAACGAGATTTGGAAACTTGTTTTGAAACTCTGTTGCTAATGGACTGTCTATGAGATATTGATATTGTACTTCTCTCAATGAAAGAGAACCCTTTTGGAACCCATATGTTACCTGCTGTGCTGAATGTGCGGATGTACAACATTTAAAAGCCCCACAGGACTTCTTTCCTCTTAGATAAGGGGCAACGCAGAGTCCTGAAATCGATAATGTGAGTGAGAGACATGCTGGGTGAGACACCAGGTGAGAGACGTGGCTATAGTGGGAGAACACACAGGACGGGTGAGAGACAACATCATATAGATATGATATGATACAGATGGACGAGTTCGGGGAAAAGCATATACAGATTGATGATGTCATTAAAATGGCAGTGGACTGATGGAGGAATTTTTGGGAAACCCATCGTCTCTCTCTCTTCCTCCATCTGTTGTTCCAACCCCTGCTTCTCTACCTACTCACAGTTTGGCATCAGTCCACTTCTCACCTCTCCCTCTCCCTCTCACACCTCTCTCTCTCTCTTTCCCATCAAACTCTCCCAGTTTCTGCAATTCCCTTAATTCATTTATTGTATCTCTGACTTTCTCATTTTTAATTCTCTCGCTCTCTCTCTGTGCAGTGGAGGTGTATAACTGTGGAGGGGGGGACAGTGACTGCTCTCAATGCTGGGGGAGGGAACAGCAGGGTCACCTATGCGCCTGGTGTGATAACAGCTGTCGTCCAAGGAGCCAGTGCCAGCCAATCGCAGCGCAGTGTCCTGACCCCACCATCCACAAGGTAAGCCAAGTCCACACACACCCACACATACACACACACACACACAAACACACAGACACACACATACACATGCACACATCCACACATACACCCATGCACATACACACAAACACACATACATACACCCACGCACATACACACATACACACATACATACACCCACGCACATACACACAAACACACATACATACACATGCACACAAACACATACACACTAACACACATACATATACATGCACACAAACACACATACACACTAACACACATACATACACATGCACACATACACATACATACACATGCACACATACATAACGCATGCACACATACACATACATATACATACACACATACATAAGCACATTCACATACATACATGCTCTCAAACACATACACATGCACACATACACACATACATAAACATGCACACATACACAGATAAACACATTCACATACATACACACATACACATGCACACATACATACATAAACACATACACATGCACACATACACACATACATAAACATGCACACATACACAGATAAACACATTCACATACATACACACATACACATGCACACATACATACATAAACACATACATGCACACATACACATGCACACTTGCCCACATACATACATAAACCCTTAAACACAAATACATACACACATACACACAAATACACATACTTACACATGCACACTTACATTCATAAACACATACACACAAACACACATATACATGCACACACATATATACATAAACACAAACACACACAAAGGATTCATGCATGTACCAAATGATAAACACATGCTTGTTCATGCCTGTCTGTCTGGCTGCCTGTCTGTCTGTCTGTTGATTGTATGGTGGATGAATCATCAGGCTGGTGGTGATAATGAGTTCTGAGGTCTTTTATTTTTATCTTCCTAAAACTCTGCAATCGTTTCTTTCTCTCCTCTATTATCACCTCTGACCTCATCACACATTCACCATGTTTCACCTGCTGCTCATCTGTTCGTCTGTCAGTCACTGCAACCAGATATACATTAAACACACACACACACATACACACACACACACACACTCACTATCTGACTGATTGATGAGAGAGCAGCCTGCAAATGAGCTCTGAATATAAACAAAGAAATTTTTTCTCAGCCTATCTCTCTTTTCTCTCTTTCATATCTTTTGCTCTCACTCTCTCATATTTCCCGCGTCCCGAAAGTCTTCCTTCCTAGCGCCTCCTCTCTCCTATATCTCAAATCTCTTTCATCTCTCACTAATCTCTCATATCTCTGCTTTGCATCTCGCTTTTGTATCTCTTGCTAATTACTCTCAGAATCACTTACCTGTGGTAACAGTTTGCAGAATGCACTCTGAGTTTCTCTAACATTCTGGAACCTGTGTCTTCTCTCCAGATCAGTCCTCTCACTGGTTCTCTAAGTGGCGGAACCATACTGACAGTGCAGGGGAGGAACCTGGGGAGGCAGCCGGAGGATGTGGAGGTGTTCATCGGCGACGTCCCCTGCAAACTTGATGAAAAAAAATACACAGTCTCTGTGGAGTAAGTGGCGCTGAAATGTTTACTGATTCATTTAGAAGCTTAGAACTGATCAGGAATCAGTCGGCACACTGATGAGCAAAGGACACTGGGCTCTCTATGCAGCAGCGGAACCAGGTTCTGAGAACCTTTATGTCATTTCAACATTAATGTTACAAAATGCAAAGAATTCAGTCACTTTATTACAGGTGTTTAAAACCAGCCTCCCAGCCTCGAGACTGTTATACCCTGCCCGTGTTTCGGAAACAGTTTGGGGACATGACTGTCCGCTAAGGTCCAGTTCAGTGTGAAGGAACCCACAAAGAGCACCGTCCGAGCCCCACAGACCGCCTTTACAATAAATTAGAATGCAGACTCTGAGTCAGGTCTTCAACTCGATCACAAATAATTTAATTATCTTGGATAATTAAGCAAAAATCTGTGTGTGTGTGTGTGAGGAGGGGTAAAATATGCATTAGTATTCAATATGCATTTCCTATGTGGGCACGGTGGCTCAGTGGTCAGGGTGTTGGGCTATCAGTCTGAAGGTTGTGGGTTCAAATCCCAGGTCCACTGTAGTTACCAGTGTGGGTCCTTGAGCAAGGCCCTTAACCCTCATTGCTCCAGGGATGTTGTGTTTAACCCTGTGCTCACCTTGTAAGTCGCTTTGGATAAAAGCGTCTGCTAAAATGTCTAAATGTCCTATAATATTACCCTTTAGGGGCAGTTACAGGCTTGTGGTTAAGAAACCAGCCTTGCGACTTGAAGGTCCCCAGTTCTATTCCCATTCCCAACAAGTACTATGGATGTAGTGCCCTTGAGCAAGGCACCTCCAAGTGCTCCCTGGGCGCCGTGTACATAGCTGCCCACCACTCCAGACACATGTGCTGACTTTACTCAGTGTGTGTGTATGTGTGTGCGTGCTGCACACTGTCCTCTGTATGTAAGTATTGTAAGCAAAATAGCTCACTGTATCACGTTTACACTCCACCTTAATAAGCTCCTTTTGTGTTCTTATATCCTGATGCTTGGCTTTTCATAGAACGTTCCGAAGCTTTGATGTTGAAGTGTAAAGTTTAAGATTGAAATGTAACTGTAACATCGTTTCTTATTCTAAATGATCAGTCAGCGTCGCCGTGAGGTGATTACACAGCTGCAAGTACCTGAATACACATTTCATTAAGAACACACCCACACACACCTGTATACAATAGTATAAAGGGAACTTCACAATGGTGGAGCTGGTGGGTGGAGGGTGTAACAGCGGGGGTGTGGCCTCATCATGTTACTTTTGGAATATGGCAGATGTAAAATTAATTAATCTTTATAATATCCATCCATCCATCCATTATCTTCAACTTTATCCTCTACTAGGGTCGCGGTGGGGTTCCCCATGCCCATCCAGGGGAGAACGTTTTGGGCACTGGGCAGATAGACCCAAGACAGGGCGCCAATCTATCGCTGGGTACACACTCACTCACACAGACACACTCTATATGGGGCAATTTTGGAGAATTCACTTGACTTGATCCATGTTTTTGGACTGTGGGAGGAAACCGGAGAACCCGAAGGAAACCCACGCGGCAACGGGGAGAACATGGAAACTCCATCCAGATTGGGGTTGGAACCGGGACTCCCTAGTGCTGAGAGGATAACGTGCTAACCACTAAGCCACCGTGTTGCCCTAATCTATATAATAGTCCTTCATATTTAACCCATCCATGCAGAACACACACACACACACACACACACACACACACACACTGAGTGAAGTGAACACATGTGTATGGAACAGTGGACAGCCCTCTATACACCGCCCAGGGAGCAATTGGGGTTAGGTGCCTTGCTCAAGGCCTCTTTGAACCGGAGACCTTCAGGTCGCTTTGTTAACCACAAGCTTACGACTGTCTTTGTGATGTGTCCAAAGGTGCATGCACACTTCATACTTGCTTACTCATTGAGCTTCTGCTTTACCAGGTTAAGTAATACATACTAGATCAAAAATAGTACCTACTGTTAAGTAAGTGATGGGCTGTGGATGACAGCTCAGACCAATTATGTGTCTGATGAAGCCAATATTGCTCGAAGGAACACGTAGTGTAACTTCCTCAGATGATCTATTGAGTCAGGGGTTATTTTGAAATATAATACTGCAACACTGCTGTCCCATGATGCAACAGGAGCTGAATCACATGGTCGAGCTAAGCAGTGTGGTTATGATATATAATAGTATAACAGCCGGAGTGCATCCGAGGTTGTGTGCACAGCCAATCTAGTAAACAGGGGTCCTGCATGTTCAACAGCGTGAGACTTTTGGACCCAAGACCCAGACTATTGAAGTTTAGAAGGTGATTTCGGACGCAGCCTCCGACCTCAGGCCGTAGTTTAAAGGATAATCACTCAGTATCAGTCTGTTTAAGTGCTCAGCAGGATGAGATTACAGATTAGTGCCGGGTTAATTGGAATCGGTAGCAGATCAAGTTTCCTCACCGTTGTTAATAATGCATGTGGGATGTTATTGATCAGCCGCAGTTCAGAGGCGCAGCTCCTAAATCGAGCAGATGGGGAGGATCGGGGCAATTAATGGAGCGCACAGGCCTGCGGTGATGTGCCGTTCTTGTCCGAACATGGAGGTGGGAGGATGTGGCGGGAGCGCTTTTATACCTTGTCACGGTGACGGGGCGCCCCGGGGGTCGGACCATTCAGAGTCAGGTTTCAGCTGGTGATTCAGCCAACATCAGACACGCGTGTGGGGGGGGGGGGTGCGCGTGTCTTCCTGTTAGTCAGTAAGGTATAGTAACCACCTGAGTAAATACATCAGTGCTGCACCTGTGTATGAACAGAGTACAATAGTCAGGTTGCTCTGCTGGATTACTAAATTACACCAGCATTCAACTACATGCAGCTGTGTAAACACACACACACACACACACACACACACACACACACACACACACACAAGTGCTGATCTATTGGGACTGATGTCATTAAATCTTAATTAGTCTCAATTTCATGGTGTTAAAACATGTTCTCTAACTCGTCTGTGTTATTGTGTGTGTGTGTGTGTGTGTGTGTGTGGGTGTGTGTGTGTATGTGTGCATGATGCCCGCGGCTGTTTAATCACGATGTCCTCACACTCCTAAATTCAGACGTCTGTGTTCTGCTCGCCGTATGAAACCTTGTGCTGACAGATTTATGCTAATAGAAATTCACACCTCAGAGTGCAAAGATTTATGGACACTGATATGACTGTGATGTCATAATGCTCATAATTCATAGAATCCTCATTAGCTGCGTTCGGTGCTTTGGTCATCAGTGTTACAAAAAATGGCTGCATTTCCCTTCACGTCCACACAAACGAGTGGCGCTGTCGTGGTGCCACGTTCAGCGCCTACAGTGCCCACCATTACACTTCATATCCTTCGTGTTACAAAGGTCATAGATGTAAGAAGCCACGCCCCCTTTACTTAAGTACCTTAAGTTCCTCTATTCATTTGATGTTAAATTGGCTCCCTGTAGCTGCTGCATTCAGTACAAGTCACTGACTCTGGCCTACAGGACTATTTCTGGATCTTCCTCCTCTTACCTTCACTCTATCTTTTAAAAATACACTCCGACTCGTTCACTTCGCTCCCGTGATGATTGCCGCCTGGTGATTCCACCTCACCGAGAAGCTAATTCTCACTCCGTGGCGTTCACCTCTGCAAAATGGTGAAACGATCTTCCCAACTCTGTCCATAAGGCAGAATCACTAATCACTTTTAAGAAACTACTGAAGACGCATATTTTTAACAAATACCTGTTGTAATTTTTTTTTTTTTAAAGGGGGGGGGTCATCAAATAACAATTTTTTTACAGTGTAGTTGGTTTTCTGCATAACTACTGACTTGTGATGTTCTCATTTGTAAGTCGCTTTGGATAAAAGTGTCTGCTAAATGTAAATGTAAATTATGGGATAGCACAGTGCACGCTGCCTAATGTGCATTCGGACATACTATATATTCTCATCTACTGTGTGGTAAGAAGTGTTTTCGAACTGATGTTTCACATCATCTGCATTTCAATTCTTCACCGCTGTCCCTGTAACAGCACACTGAGCAATATGTACTAGTTTTGATCTAGTATGTACTGTTTAATAGGCTTTTAAATAAGCAAGTATGCAACTTACTACTTGATAAAATAACATATGATAAGATATGATAAGATGGGCGATACAGTGGCTTAGTGGTTAGCATGTACTCCTCTCAGCACTAGGGATTACCGGTTTGAATCCCCATCTGGGTGGAGTTTCCATGTTCTCCCCATGTCCACGTGGGTTTCCTCCAGGTTCTCCGGTTTCCTCCCACAGGCCAAAAACATGGATCAAGGTCAATTGAATTCTCCAAATTGCCCCATATAGAGTGCGTCTGTGTGAGTGAGTGTGTGCCCAGCGATAGATTGGTGCACTGTCCTGGGTGTATCTGCCCAGCGCCCAAAACGTTCTCTCCTGGATGGGCATGGAGAACCCCCTAGATCCTAGTAGAGGATAATAATGGATGGACGATAAAATGAGATGAGTTATGATGTGATAAGATAAGACAAGATGAGATAATCCTTTATTGGTCCTCACATTTCTCAGCAGCAGAAGTGACTGTAATTGGAAAAGTTATAGATACATCTAAGGTATCTATAACAAGAAGTACTTTAAAAAAGAAAACTTTTATAGAAATGGAGATCTGTGTATACAAAAAAATTAAAATATAATAAAAAAGAATAAAAAACTACTCAATGCCTGCTGTGTATTCAGACACACTGGCCATACTGACCTACTGACGCTCCGACTGTGTTGTATATACTGTTAGGCGGTTTCAGACGCTGACTTGGTGTTATACGTCATGTGTTCCACTCTTTCATAGTGTGCTGCGTCTGAGATATGATAAGATGAGATGAGATAATCCTTTACTGGTCCCACAGTAGGGGAAATTCACATTTCTCAGCAGCAGAAGTCACAGTAATTATACTGTGGAAAAGTTATAGATACATCTAATGTATCTATAACAACAAGTACTTTAAAAAGAAAAATGTAATAGAAATAGAGATCTGTATATACAAAAAAATTAAAATAAAATAAAACATTCAGACACGAAATATAAAATAAAATGAATAATAAAATAAAATAAAATAAAATAATAAATAAAATAGCGGCACGGTGGCTTAGTGGTTAGCACGTTCACCTCTCAGCACTAGGGATTCCCGGTTCGAATCCCCATCTGGGTGGAGTTTCCATGTTCTCCCCGTGTCTGCGTGGTTTTCCTCCGGGTTCTCCGGTTTCCTCCCACAGTCCAAAAACATGGATCAAGTTAATTGAATTCTCAAAAATTGCCCCTATAGAGTGTGTCTGTGTGAGTGAGTAAGTGCCCAGCGATAGATTTGCGCCCTGTCCTGGGTCTATCTGCCCAGCGCCCGAGACGTTCTATCCTGGATGGGCATGGGGAACCCCACCGCGACCCTAATAGAGGATAAGCGGGAGATAATGAATGAATGAATGAATAAATAAATAAAATAAATAAAATAATAAAATAGAACATTCAGACACACCAGCCATACTGACCTACTAACCCTCCGACTGTGTTGTATATACTGTTTCAGATGCTGACCTGGCGCTATCTGTCGTGTGTTGCACTCTTTCACAGTGTGCTGCATCCGAAATCGCCTCCTGATCAGTCGGTACTAGTTAGGTTCTTACTGTAGCGTGTGCTTCTGTGTGCTGCAGGGTTGTGTGTGAAACTGGGGCCTCATCCAGTGTGGCTACAAACCCGGTGGAGGTGCGAGTGCATGGAACAGCAACAGGTTATTCAAGAGAGACTTTCTCGTTTGTGGTAAGTTTGCATTTTTGCTCTCGCACACAATCGGTTTCGTTCTTGTTCTTTCAATTTTCAATTTAATGCTTTATTTGCATGACAAATATACATTTGTGTTGCACAAAGCTGGATTATAAAATAAAAAATAGAAATAAAAAATACAAGATAAAAATATAAAAATAAAAATAAAACAATTACAGATTTACAAAATTACAAAGAATTTACATGATATACAAATACAGTGGTTTTTGATGTACATATATATAGATATTTCTATAAAATCAGAGAGGTGTGTGTGTGTGTGTGTGTGTTGGTTTGGTCACTCTCTGTCCCTCTCTTGGTGGCAGGTGTATATATACAGAGCTGCCAGTACACAGCTCTCCCTGTGTTCCCCCAGTAGGTGGGGCAGTTTTTGTGTGGGGGTGAGGGAGGTGAAGTCGGGGGTGATGTGGTTGAACTTGGTGTAATATGTTTCTCTGATCTCTGTGTATCTGGTGCATTCGGTGAGGAAGTGCAGCTCTGTCTCAGTTTTGTTCAGGGGGCATCGCTGACACACCCTCTTCTCTCGGGGCAGCCAGGTCTGCCGGTGTCGCCCCGTCTCGATGGCCAGCTGATGTGCGCTGAGTCTTTCTCTTTCTCTCTTTTTACATCTTTCTCTCAAACGTCTGCTCTCTCTCTCTCTCACACTCACACACATATTTGCACTCACTGTCTCCCTCTCATGCACTTGTTTCTGCTCTCTCACTTTTATTCCTTCTCTCTTGCACACGCTTATCTCGTCCTCTCATGCTTATGCTTTCTCTTCTTCTGTTTTTCTCTCTCTTTTATTCACTCTCTCTCACTCATGCTCTCTTTTTATTCTCACTATTTTGTTTTCTCTGTCTCTCTTGCTCACACTGCCTCTTGCTCTTTTTGTCTTATTCATAAACGGTCTCATTCATAATCTTGCTTCTGCTTTCTGTTCCTCTCTCTCTCTTCCACTCACACACTCATAATCTTGCTTACCTTCTCATATATGCTCTCTCTCTCTCACAGTTTAAAAATTTTCAATTAAAAAGCTTAATTTGCATGACAAATTTTACATTTGTATTGCACAAAGCTGGTGTACAAAATAAAAACAAGGATAAAATTACAAAAAAATGTACGTAATATACAAATACAATAAAATAGTATAATATACATATATATTTATATATTTAAGTATAGGGGCGGCACGTTGGCTTAGTGGTTGGCACGTTCGCCTCTCAGCGCTAGGGATTCCCGGTTCGAATCCCAATCTGGGTGGAGTTTCCATGTTCTCCCCGTGTCCCCGTGGGTTTCCTCTGGGTTCTCCGGTTTCCTCCCACAGTCCAAAAACATGGATCAGGTCTATTGAATTCTCAAAAAATTGCCCCATATAGAGTGTGTCTGTGTGAGTGAGTCTGCGCCCAGCGATAGGTTGGCACCCTGTTCTGGGTCTATCTGCCCAGCGCCTGAGACGTTCTCCTCTGGATGGGCATGGGGAACCCCACCACGACCCTAATAGAGGTTAAAGCGGGAGATAATGAATGAATGAATAAAAGTATAGGCGTGTGTGTGTGTGTGTTGGTTGGTTTGGTCTCTTTTTCTCTTTAAAAAATCCCATGATGTACTCGTTGGTATGTCTCATACACTGTAGTTTGTAAGTTTGAACCGCACATGTAGAACCACGTGTTCTGTTAAGAACCTTATCCCCACATCACCCTTCACGACATCGCAGTGCGTTTCAGACCCCTGTTCAGTTTCAGTTTGTCTAAAGCACCTCGAAAAGAAATCCAGCTGCTGTCTCCACTGCACCGCTGCCATGTGGAGGCTTCACACGGCGGTCCTGAGGTCGCTGTGTGGTTGCTAAGTGGTTGCCATGTGCAGATTCTGTGGTTCCTCTGATGAGCCGCGTGGGAATTGCGTCCACAGATGGTGTTCAAGTGGCAGTTCAACAGAGCTGCAGCCTGAACCCTCAAACCATCTGGTGTTACTTAGGTGCTTTAACAAATGTCTTAGTTCCTAGAACTAATGCTAAAGGAACTTTGACTTCAGGGTCGGTTCCTTGCACATAGAAACCATGAATGACGACGGATATAAACGGTCCAGGAATCCAAGGAAGCTCTAATTGTATGCTAATTAAAGCCCCTATCCAAGTGATGTCATCCAGAGTTCATAACACACCAAAGAACCCGGCACCCCCGACGCAGGTGCCGCCACGCGCAGGATTAGCTCATTACATCTTATAAATACGTTTCCAAGGTTGGCAACCACTTAACGCTAATCAGCCTCAATCACCCTCCACTGTACCCCACCCCTACCCCATCACACCACCACCCCCACCCCATCACACCACCACCACAACCCCTTCCTCATGCATACTCATCTTAACATGTGTGTATAGCCTTAAAGTCAAGCAAAAACCTCAGAGCCACGAGGTCCATGTCTCACCTGTTCCTCGTTCTCTCTCTCACTCTTTTTCTCTTTCTCTCACTCTCTCTCTCGCTCATTCGCTCACTCTTACTTTAACTCTATCTCTCTCACTCACTCTCTCTCACTCACTTTCTTGCTCACTCACTCTCTCTCACTCTCTCTCTTGCTCACTCTCTTTCTCACTCTCTTACTCACTCTCTCTCTTACTCACTCTCTTTCTCACTCTCTCACTCTCTCTCTCACTCACTCTCTTACTCACTCTCTCTCTTACTCACTCTCTTACTCACTCTCACTCTTTCTCTCACTCACTCTCTCTCTCACTCTCTCTCACTCACACATTCTCTCGCTCACTCACACATTCTCTCGCTCACTCACACACTCTCTCGCTCACTCACACATTCTCTCGCTCACTCACACACTCTCTCGCTCACTCACTCTCTTAATCACTCTCTCTCAATTCAATTTTTCAATTCAATTTAAAAGCTTTATTTGCATGACAAATGTTACATTTGTATTGCACAAATCCAGGGTACAAAATAAAACAAAAAACACTCTCTCTCTCTCTCACTCTCTCTCTGTTTCACTATCTTTCACTCTCTCTCACTCTTGTTCTCTCGCTCTCTCTCTCTCTCTCTCTCTCTCTCTCTCTCTCTCTCTCTCACAACTTTCTCTCTCTGGTCCATGTTTGATCATAAAGGAGCTGCTGGGAAAAATCCCTCTGATGTGACTGAAACCACAGTCTACGTTTCAAATAACATCATGTACTTGAGCGGTGGTTCTTATATTTCCTTAGCTGATTCCACACACACACACACACACACACACACGGCCCTCACTTAGTTTAATAGCTCTGTGTTTGTATCCAAGCTTCTGATCATTTGAATTTAAGCACTCTTCATGTTCACACCCCCGTCTGTCTCTCGCATGGCACTCTCGCGCTCGGCCCGCCGCTCGTGCATACTGATGGAGAGCTCGCAGCCAGCACGCTGAGCGCTAACAGATGCTTATATTCAGGCGTGAGGGCATATTGAACGCGCTGTCCGTGTTACGGCGGGAACGTGGAGCGTCCCGTCTCGCTCTCTCTCGCTCTCTCTCGCATGCTCTTTCTCATCCTCGGGCCCGAGCCAGCCAAAACAAGGCTCTTAGACCCACACAACCTGCGGAAACTCCCGAAAACTCTGTTCACGGCAGTGGAACAGGGATGAGACCTGATCCCGGATCAGTTTAGGGTCGCGATCGGGGGAAATTCTGCAGCTCTGTGGAAGCTGGAATGTTTAGGGTTTTTGAATGTGGGCTGGTGGATGTGAGTCATAGTGAACATGCTGTATGTGCGATAGAGTGGGTGTGTGTGTGTGTGTCACAATAATAAAACACATGATGAGCTAAACAAATCTCATGATTAACTGAACTTGTGATTATACTTATCTCGAGTGTATTCTTCGAGACAGGGGGATGAGAGTGATGTGGAGTAGAGTGAGCAAGGGAGAGTAGGAGATTAGGAGGAACACACACACACACACACACTGAGCCAAATAAGAAGAGGATGTGAATCTCCAAACCTCCTTCCTCAGCCCAAAACATTCTTCTGTTCAGGAAACATCTGCATTAGCACCCCCTCTTCAACACACACACACACACACACACACGAACACACCTCATTCCTACATATTTTACATCAGTGGTTTGTTTTGAAATCCCCAAAATGACCTGGGATTTTAAAGTCAGCCTCATACACTTATACAAATACACAGAGAGCCCGAAGCCCTCAAACCCCAGACGGCCTAAACACACACACACACACACACACACACACACAAACACACAGGAAGTGATGATCTAGTCCCTACTCACAGACAGGACGTAATGAATGTTGTGCTGTATGGAGGGGAGACAGCCGCCTCTCCACCGCAGGATCATGAGATCTCGTGCCACATTGATCTGGGCACCTGACCAAACCAAGCTGTTTATTTGTGGCTTCCTCCTTCATCCCGTCAGCGACACCTGGCATGAGAACCGAGCCGTCGATGGCATGAGTTCTCCCCCGTTCTCATTCCGACCCGGTTTCGGTTTTACTCCTTTGTAAAGCTGTTTTGATCCTGTTCCCGTCCTGCAGGAGCCCAGGCTGGATGAGCTGACCCCCGACCGCGGCCCGATCGCCGGAGGGACCCTGATCACCATCAGAGGCGCGTCACTGAAGGCGGGATCTTCTGTGGCAGTGAAGGTGAACTTCACTCAGGTCTGCGAAACCGTCAGGTGGGTCTGTGTTCAGAGAATTCATGTTATTTTTTTTATAAAACACTTCATGATTATAATATGCAACTTTTAATCCATCCATCCATTCGTTATCTTCCACTTTATCCTCTACTAGGGTCGCGGTGGGGTTCCCCATGCCCATCCAGGGGAAATGTTTCTCGCGCTGAGCAGATACACCCAGGACAGGGAGCCAATCTATTGCTAGGCACACACTCACTTACACACACAGACACACTCTATATGGGGCAATTTGGAGAATTCACTTAACCTTGATCCATGTTTTTGGACTGTGGGAGGAAACCGGAGAACCCGGAGGAAGCCCACACGGACACGGGAAGAACATGGAAACTCCACCCAGATTGGGATTCGAACCGGGAATCCCTAGTACTGAGAGGAGAACATGCTAACCACTAAGCCACCGTGCCGCCCGCAACTTTTAATCAAGTTCCAAAATTCATTGGGGTGCCTCAGTAGCTGGTGATCTCGACTGAAAGCATCAAACTTCTGGTTTCAATACCCAGGTTGGGACAAAGTAGGATGTTTTGGTGTGTGGTTTGCATGTTCTCCCTACACCTGTATTACATTTTCTTCCATCATTCAAAAACTTGATGCTGCATCAATTATTGAGGCAAAGTCTCCCCGTAAATGTAATAATCTGGCAACCTGGTTCAAGTGTCTTCCTTTACCTCTCCAGTGATTGCTGGGATAGGCTCCAGCGATCCCAATCAGGTTAAGCATGTCAGCATGACTGACGTATCACAGATTACATGCCCCGGATTTCACAACACCCGTCTCCACCCTCTAACCCAGACGTCCATGCCTTCTTTGTTTTGCAGCTTGAGCGATGATGTCATCGTGTGCGTGATGCCCTCCGCTGTGCCCGAACTGACGGACAACGTGACCGTGTGCGTGGAGTTTGACGGCAGGCCGTGCGAGGACAGCCTCTGTAGGATGTTCTCCTATGAGAAGAACCCCACCATCAGCTACATCAAACCTAAAAAGAGTTACCTTAGGTTAGTAATTTACGTCTTATCCCAGCAGCTAATGAGGTGGAACCTGGACGACGGCAGGATTTTAAAGGCACTGGGCGGGGCGTTCTGAGGGCTGACATATACGATGCGAGTTTGCAGTGAAGTTCTTCTGGGTTCCGTGTGGGGAATGTGTTTGTGATTGTGTCACTCAACATCACGCATCACTTCTCAATGTAAAGCTACCAACTGAAGGTGATCGGTTTGTGTTGCAGTGGTGGGCGGGTCATCTCGGTCACCGGGCAGGGTTTCCATCTGGTTCAGACCGCCAGCATGAAGCTGGTGGACATCGGCCAATCGGTAAGTATTTTACTACTTATAAAATTTATAGAGAGGGAGTAAGCATGATGGTGGAGTACACCCATATAGAGTGTGTGTTTATGTGTGTGTGGGTGAGTGTTTGCTCAGTGATAGATTGGCGCCCTGTCCTGGGTGTATCTGCCCTGCGCCCAAAACATTCCCCCCCCCCCCCCCCGCGCGACCCTACTAGAGGATAAAGTAGAAGATAATGGATGGATGAATAGAGAGAGAGAGAGACTGTCTGGCAAAGCTCTATTCTTATTTCACTCACTACCTAGTGCCCTAAACTAGCACCCTTATTACACTTAGTAGCACACACAGAGTAGGAAGGGGACTTAAACATACTACTGTATGGTGTCCACATATTTTTGGCTATTAATTGATTTAAATAAAGCACTAATATTTGAAGTTACTTCAAAGGAACTACCTACTGTGAAGGTTCTAAGGGAACTATGAACCTCTGTTACTAATTTCTCTTCTTCAAACCGACCAATCAGATTCATTTGTTTTTTTGCACCCATTATATTTCTTTGGATTTTTTTTATCTTTAAAAAGGTCCCCTTTATAAATTGGTTTCTAAAGGGGTACTTTTTCTAACAGTTCTAAGAACCCTCCATAGGACCTTTACACTGCTGTTTGATTGGCAGGACTGTACCGTCGTTTCTCCCACCCTCATCCGGTGCCACTCACCCCCCGCCAGCCAATCGCAGCAGGCCGTAGCTAAGTTCTACCTGAATGGGATGTTGTTCCGAGGAAACGAGCATGGCTCCTCTGGGCTGGACCCGGACGAGGAGGACGAGTCCCAGGTGGATCAGTTCCAGTTCGAGTATGTGGAGGATCCTCAGTTTTACATGGCCAACAAGGAGAAGCTCATCAAGCATCATCCTGGAGAACCACTCACGCTTATCATCAACGTAAGTGTGTGTGTGTGTGTGTGTGTGTGTGTGTGTGTGTGTGTGACTGTATGTAGTTATGCTTGGGGTCTTGGGGAGGTCCAGCAGGAAATGGAAACCTTGGCTCGGGATGTTTGTTTCCTGCAGAAGAATAGCAAGATGAGGAAGGGAGGGATGGGGAGGATGGAGGGAGGATGGAGGAAGGATGGATTTTAGCAGAGGTGCGTCTGTGGGGTAAGAGACCGGATGCTGCAGTGATTTAAAGTATGGAGGCGATCGAATCATCAGACTGTAGAAGCAGTTTATTTACATAGAACATCTACGAGGAGGTCTTGGTTCTCGAGTGTACTTCTAACAACACCAGGAACCAATAAAGTTCCATTGTTTTTTGTTACACACAGCAACAAAATGAAAAAGGTGTATCTAATAAAATGTGTGTGTGTGTTTGTACATGTTGTACATGAACATAAGGTACACACTGTTTACTTGGTTTTACGTTTTATTAAGATGGAATGTCAATGTCCTGTTGCTCACACAGCTGTGTGTGTGTGTGTGTGTGTGTGTGTGTGTGTGTGTGTGTGTGTGTGTGTGTGCACGTGCACGACAGAGAAAAGGGACACGTCCTCTAGAGTTTAATCAGAAGTCCCGGAAATCTTCCTGTGTAAACATTGTTCCCCACATGCGCACACACACACGCACACACGTACAAGCACGCACATACACAGACTTGTGTATTTCTGTAGATTAATTTAAATTTCCTATTAAAACATTTCGGTAAGTTGGTCCTCACACAGGCTCCCGCTTTCCCCTCATCGCGAGGACGCGTCTCCATGGCGACACAGGAATGTAAATAGCATCCAATGGTGACGTGCGGTTTCCACAATGGCTGTTTAAATGAACAAGTGGTTTTAATAAAAGCTCATTTGCATGATAATTAGACTCTTAATTAACCTCGTGAACGCAGTTTAATTAGGTTCGTGGGGTTGGTGTGCAGCGTTGGTTGAGTCGGAGTCGGACGCTAATGCTGGGGTATGAGGGGGGGTGGGTGGAGATCTGGAATGCCTGTGGTGTTCAGGCTCTTGGGTTCACCTCCACCTCTCAGGTTGTTCATCTTCTTTTCGTTCCGCAGAAAGGGCCGAGCGAGCTGGAGCTGACCCAGGACGAATACTCAGTGCTGATTGGCTCCGAGCGCTGTGACATCAGCTTCGGCAACAAACAGTTGTTCCACTGCACCATCAACAGGACCCTGAGTTCCAGGACCGGACAGCTGTCAGTCACCGTGAGTCCGCCGTTCTGTCACGTTGTAACAGGGCGGGCTCTGATTGGATAACCGGTCCGGATGCGCGAAGGCCGCGGTTAAAACGCCCGTCAGCCGTCAATCAGCTCGGAACGCGGCAGTATGTTGGAGGTTTGTTGAGCCGAAATGGCGAGATCTTATCAGCGGAGGTCATTAGAGAGACGAAAACAACCCGCATCAGCCGCAAAAATGTTACTCTGTGAAGCACGCATGCAATACACACACACACACACACACACACACACACACACACGGTCCATATCAGCATATTTCATCATGTCTCAGCGACGTGGAGGACGGCGCACACCCACAGCGACACAAAACTCATCCCGAAGCTATTTCTCTCCTCGCGGCCGCACTGCGCTCAGAGAACCGCCGTCAGGATGGGGCTGAGAATCAGTTTGAGTCACTGATTCACATGGGGGGTAGGAGGGTGGGGGGGTAGGGTTCCAAAGAGAGACAGAAAGTGCAAAGAAGGGGTGAGACTGAGAGAGAGAGAAAGACAAAGTTAACGAGAGAGAGACGGCCAGGAAAACCATACATTCATTTATTATCTTCCGCTTTATCCTATATTAGGGTCGCGGGGGGTTCCGTTTCGGGGGCTGGGCAGATAGACCCAGGACAGGGTGCCAATCCATCGCTGGGCACAAACTGGTCACACAGACACATTCTATATGGGGCAATTTTGGAGAACTCAATTGACTTAATCCATGTCTTTGGACTGTGGGAGGAACCTGGAGGAAACCCACGCGGACACGGGAAGAACATGGAAACTCCACCCAGATGGGGATTCAAACCAGGAATCCCTAGTGCTGAGAGGCGAACGTGCTAATGTGACTGTATGTGACCTGTGCCTGTGATTCTGTCGAAATTGGCTTGTATTCTGTGTGTGCGTGTACGTGTGTGTTATGTGTATTGTGTTACATGCGTGTGTGTGACCTGCATGTTGTGTGCGTGTGTGTGCGCATGAACCGTGTGTGTGTTTTGTACATGTATTTACATGCGTGTGTGTTATTTGTGTGTGTGTGTGTTTCGCTATGTCTCAGTGTATGTGTGCACACAGGTGCGTGTGTTGCGTCTGCGTGTGTGTGTTTTGCAATATGTCTCTGTGTGTGTTTGTGTGTGTGTGTGTTACATGTGTTTGTGTGTGTTACATGTGTTTGTGTGTGTTACCTGGGCATGATAATGAATGAATGTATAAATATCATATTCAGGGTGGCATGGTGGCTTAGTGGTTAGCATGTTCTCCTCTCAGCACTAGGGATTCCCGGTTCAAATCCTAATTTGGGTGTTTCCAAGTTTCCATGTTCGCGTGGGTTTCCTCCGGGTTCTCCGGTTTCCTCCCACAGTCCAAAAACATGGATCAAGGTCAATGGAATTCTCCAAATTGCCCCATATAGAGTGTGTTTGAGTAAGTGAGTGTGTGCCCAGTGATAGATTGCCGTCCTGTCCTGGGTGTATCTGCCCAGCGCCCGAAATGTTCTTCCCTGGAGCATGGGGACCCTAATAGAGGATAAAGCGGAAAATAATGGATGGATGGAATATCATATTTATATCTTATTTTCTTTTAAAATGTAAGGTCTAACTTTAATAGAACAGGGTCTACGGGGTCCATGAGCCATAATTTCATTACGGTTTCATGTACCACATGCAATACAAATGATAATAAAACTTCCTTGAATCTTGAACTACAAAGTCCATCTGATGACTGGAACTGATGATTGATATTAATTCTTTGTTTCAGGTTCACGCTGGTAATTTTCAGAAGGTCATCGCTACGGTTCAGATGGGGGGCAGCGAGTTGGCCATTACTGTCACCGTGGTGGTGTGTTGTGTACTCCTGCTGCTGTGTACTGTCGGTGAGTGTGTGTGTGTGTCAGTCAGGGAGACAGATGCTCCAGATGTGGCAGAGATAAAAGGGAAGCTATCAGGGTCAAAATGTGTCTCAAGATCACACATGTAGCATGACGCTCTGCTCTGCTGTGTGTGTCTTTAATCTTGCATGTGTGTGTTTGTGTTTGTGTGTGTGTGTTTGTTTGTGTGTGTGTGAGAGAGAGAGGGAGAGAGAGAGAGAGAGAGAGAGAGAGAGATCAGTGCTGTACTTTATACTGAAACTGCAACTCAACAAATATTGAAAGAATTGATTTTTTCCACTCTCACTCTCTTGCTTTCCTGCTCTTTCACTCTCTTTTTCACTCTGTCACACTCACATTCTCCTGCTCTCTCTCTCTCTCTCTCTCTCTCTCTCTCTCTCTCTCTCTCTCTCTCTCTCCCTCTCTCTCTCTCTCTCTCTCTCTCTCTCTCGTTCTCTCCAGCGCTGGTGGTGTACTGCACTAAGAGCCGGAGGGCAGAGCGATACTGGCAGAAGACCCTCTTACAAATGGAGGAAATGGAGTCTCAGATCAGAGAGGAGATACGTAAAGGTAACACACTCATACACACACACACACACACACACACACACACACACAGAGGTGCTGCAGGCCAAAGTTATTGAATGAGTCTTAACAGAGTGAAAATCTCATTTCGGCTTCTAAGTGTTCGCAGGAGGGTCGAGCAGACAGAGATGTATGTGTACTGAGTTCATTAGATGACTTCGTACTCGTAAAAGGAGAGATAAAAAAGAGTGAGGTGTGTGTGTGTGTGTGTCTGGAGGGTCAAATATTTAGGACCGCATCTCTGAGTGCGAATCGGCAGATTTATTGTCCTCCGAATGCAGAATTGAGTGGAAACAAGGACATGAGAGTGGAACAGCTGAGCCGTGAAATGACCAGAAGGATGTGGCCCTGTAGGGGGTGGAGGAGGGGGGGTGGTGGTGTTAGGGAAACAGGTGGGGCTCTGAGCCTGTCCTCACACCTGGGTCAATTCAGTATCTTCATTAGGAAACCCATTCAGAACGAGGGGTAGCTTACAGGTTACTCCAACACATATCTTTGTGGGGCCCTTGAACAAGGCCCTAAAGCCTCATAAACCCCTAAACACTTGACCCTGTGCTCTGACCTCACAGATGCTTGTAAGTCACTTTGGATAAAAGCCTTTGTTGACATTGTTATGTAAATGAGGAGAACATGCAAACTCCAAACAGAAGGGAACCGTCTTTGTTCTGACTAGGAAACTTTCTTGGAGTTCATAATGAGGATAAAAAGGAAGTCCTGAAGTTGCATGTTCCCTGAAAGCAGAATTGTGAAAATCCAAGCTGCCCGAACAGTGGACCCTGAGGTACGCCGGTGACTAAAATATGATTTAAACCCCAAACCGGACTGTCATGTAAATGGTTCGTGGAAGACAAATAAGTATTTGTATGTAGGCGTGTGTTCCGTTATGGAATGGGGAGTTCTGTTCAAAAGGAATTTCATGTGGTCCCGCTGAACACCCTGGCCACCCACAGTCTCGTTCGCTAGGAATGGTGTTTGTTCTCCATGTCGCGGTTCCTCCGCGATTAAACCCCTCCTCCCCAATATCCATTCTGACATGTTTCCACAGTGACCGGTTCTAAAAACACGAACAAACACACTTTATTTCCTCCCCCTTTTGGATCCCGTGTCGAAAACAATACGAGGTGCCTCTCGCTTCCTGTCGTCTCCTTAAAGACTCCCACACTTTCAGTCCCTGCAGAGCCGATCTAATAACATGCCTCGATGCCGTAACTCGGATCAGGAGCAGAGAGGGGTATTGAAAGGCCATCTTTTAGGCCTTTAATAACCGTGTTCTCCAGCAGAGCGCCGACTCAGGGTTCCCGGGCCGAGCTTGTAGACTCGCTCATGGAACCGAACCAAGTTCCCATCCGGTGGCTGTTTTCTGACAGAAGTCAGAGTCGTAGCTCTCACTAAGCACTCGGTCGAGGAGCCGCGAGAGCATTGTGTTTGTTTAACTGCATGTAATACGCGGCGTCTCGCGGAAGACCACATGTCTGCTAATTTTAGACAAGATGCAGAATGCGGGACAGAAGGAGCGAATGTTGGAAAAGATTGGGAAATCACTGGGGAGAACAGAACCCCCCCCCCCCCAACACACACACACACACACACACACACACACACACAAACAACACACAGACACACAATCATTGCAAATTCATTACCTCTTTTTTCTCCCATGATGCCACAGACCACACGCTTTCACCATAGTGCACATTGTGTTTTGCAAGATTTGGCTTTGTTCATTTTGCAACACATTAAAATTCCTCACAACACTCGCGCTGAAGGAAACCGGCAGCTGAAACGCTGCACAGACCCCAAGAAAGGCAGTTGTGAATGCGGCATGGTGCTCGCACCGCAAGTCGGCCTGTGTGAAACGGGAGACGGGGCGGACTGGTGCGTGCGGGGTCGGGATGGAAAGGCGTTCAGGTGACGCTGGTTAAGGGAACCGTGATCAAATAGGGTTTCTGGAATCGTACGTCATGCACATTCCCGGTAATGTGAAACCTAAGTGCATGGCGCGTGTCTGTGTGTGTCTCTGTGTGTGTGTGTGTGTGTGTGTGTGTGTGTGTGTGTGTGTGTGTGGGTGTGGGCGTGGTGGGACTGTGTGGGTCATGATGTTCACAACTGACCAGCTCAGGACAGAAGTGTGAAGTATCCACAAATTAGAATGTAATAAAACAAATAGGACAATTTGTGTGTGTGTGTGTGTGTGTGTGCCCCCCCCCCCCCCCCCCCCCCCCCCCCCCCCCCCCCCCCCCCCCCCCCCCCCCCCCCCCCCCCCCCCCCCCCCCCCCCCCCCCCCCCCCCCCCCCCCCCGTGTGTGGATTTATACATGTGTTTGTGTGTATGTACATGGTGTGTGGATTTATACATGTGTTTGTGTGTGCATGTGTAGTGTGTTTGTGTGTACATAGGTGTGTGGTGTGTGGATTTATGCATGTGTTTGTGTGTGCATGTGTAGTGTGTTTGTGTGTACATAGGTGTGTGGTGTGTGGATTTATGCATGTGTTTGTGTGTGCATGTGTAGTGTGTTTGTGTGTACATAGGTGTGTGGTGTGTGGATTTATGCATGTGTTTGTGTGTGCATGTGTAGTGTGTTTGTGTGTACATAGGTGTGTGGTGTGTGGATTTATACATGTGTTTGTGTGTGCATGTGTAATTTGTTTATTACTGTGTGTGTGCATGTGTTGTGTTACTTAATGTGTGTGTATATATGTATATTTTTACACATGTATTTGGGTGTGTGTTTAATTGTGTTGTAGGTGTGTGTGTATGAGTGTATCTAGTGTGCGTAATATTTCCATGTTTTTGTGTGTGTGTGAATAAATTTGATTGTTCTAAATTTGTGCTGCACCATCCATCACACAAATATACAGTATGTTAATGTGTGTGTGTGTGTGTGTGTGTGTGTAACAGGTTTCGCAGAGCTTCAGACTGATATGACTGACCTGACTAAAGAGCTGAACCGCAGCCAGGGGATCCCGTTCCTCGAGTACAAACAGTTTGTCACTCGCACCTTCTTCCCAAAGGTAACCCCTGGCTTCCTTTATATCTATAACTGAGCTTATATATAATTTTTTTTATTGAGAAGTCATGATACAAATATAGAAAGTAGTACTAAATATTTACCAGACTTCAAAAAAGATTTAACCCTATTTTTATCCCCAAGACAAAACACCTAGTAAAAAAAAAATGTATTACACACCCATACATGAATGTAAGATACTAATAAAAGTGTAAAAAATAAATAGATAGATAAATAAATAATAATAAAAATAAAATAACTAAATAAAATAAAATAATAATAAATAAATAAATAAATAAAAATAAAAAAGGGGGGAGGTAAGACGAAAGAGGGGAGGGAACTAGAAGGAGGAAAGGTAGCGTGATTAGTCAGCAGGCAAAGATTGAAGAGCTTTGAAATAAGAAAGAAATGGTTTCCATTTACAGTAAAATTGATTATAACTGAGCTTATAAACCACTAAAGAACCCCTATAGAACCAGTTCTGAAAGTTAAGTTCATCCATGAACAAGGAAGATAAAGCCCACAGTGATACGACCCCCGTAGCTCCGCCTCTCTCTGGTGTAGCGTCCATGTAGCATCATCAGCATGATGAATTATGAAGAACCTCGTGATTCAGACACTCCAGGAGAAGAATGTACACAGAAGAAAATGTTGCAGGTTCTGAACTTATTTCTTGACCTCAGAACCTGATGGAGGAGATTTTTGGACAATCCCGATTTACATACCATCCTCGTCACGACCCTGAGGTCCATATATGGGCGTGATAAAGACTACAGAACGAGGACCTCAGAGCTCTATATGGTTTATCATGCAGCAGATGTATACACTCAGTGAGACGCTGCACACACGAGGCATTATAAAGGTTTATAAAGGAGCAACAAGGTTAGGAATGTTTATCAGCACCACAGTCCCAGCGGCCCACGGGCTGAGAATGACCGCTGTGAGAAATGCAGGAGAACCAACTGGAAATGGACCGAGCTTAGCTGATTTCCAGATGTGCTGTGTGTGTGTGTGTGTGTGTGTGTGTGTGTGTGTGTGTGTGTGTGTGTGTGTGTGTGTGTGTGTGTGTGTGTTTTATGTCTGACTTACTGTTATGTTTTCAGCCCAGAGGGACAAACTGTCTGCATGTTTTTTTTCAACTGGTGTTAAAAAAACCGCAAGCATTACAGTTTCCATCCCCACCGTCTGAACAATAGTGGGCATGTAGACAAGAACACACACACACACACACACACACACACACACACTGACCTTGGGAGCCTAGTCATAAGTAGGTTGTAAGTAGGGAAAAGTGTGTAATGACTAATGTTTTGTAATGGGATGGATTTGTGTGTGTGTGTGTGTGTGTGTGTGTGTGTGTGCTGATGAAACACAGCATGAACTGAAACATAAATACTTTTATTCTGACCTCAGCACTTTTCACACTATTGAAAGTGTGTGATCAGTGTGCAGCTCAGTTCTTTTCCATGTCAACAACTTCTTATCATATTTGTGTGTGTGTGTCTGTGTGTGTGTATGCGTGTGTGTGTGTATTTGTGTGTGTAGATGTCTTTGGACTATGAGAGGACTCTGATTCAGCCCATGTACGAAAACGATGCTCTGGGACCAAGGGCTCTTCCTGAAACCCATCCACTCCTGCAGGACTGGCAGGTATACCAAACCCCCCCCCCCACACACACACACATTCACAAATACACTCAGACGCATGAGATGCACACTACAGATGTAGTGCAAAAATGTGATGCAGCTGAGTTTGCAGAAAGTTAGAGTTTGCTGCAGAAAATAACGACGAGGTCGTCGTCTGACACAACATCCCATTACGGCGTGATTAATGGATGCATCTGTATGGAATGTGTGTGTGGGTGTGTGTGTGGGTGTGTGCACGCATGTGTGTGTGTGTGTATGTGCATGCGCGTGTGCACGTGTTAAACACAGATTTCAGGTCAGGAGACTGGGGGCTCGTCTGCAGCAGTGATGAAGTGTTTCGCGCCGGCGATTCGCTTTAAAAGAAGCGCCGACTGTTTTTTTTCAAATTATTTTCTTTTCTCACGTCAGCAAACATAAATCATCCCTCTCCCCCACCCCCACCTACCCCACACACACCACCTCACAGGGCCTCGCTCCATTTCTATCAGGAACATATGGGAAGCGTCCTCGGGCCTCGCTCCGTTATGGCTCGGCTGAGCGCGCTGATAAAAGCCTTAAAGATAATAAAGATGACTCTGAATCGATTGCATTCACAGTCATTTACCCAGAAAGTCGGAGGAGGTCCCAGTTTTTTAAAAGTCCAGATTTGTTTTGGTTTGAATTTGAGATTTAAATGTGTGTTTATTGATGAAGAACGGAATTTTAAACCATTCACTTCTGAGCGAACTGACTCACGGAATCAAGTGATTTTGGTACATAATTTTGACACATCCATCCATCCATTAATTATCTTCCGCTTTATCCTGTACTAGGTTCACAATGGGGGGGGTTCACAATGCGCATCATGGGGAGAACGTTTTGGGCGCTGGGCAGATACACCCAGGACAGGGCACTCCCCTATCTCTGGGCACACACTCACTCACACAGACACACTCTATATGGGGCAATTTGGAAAATTCAATTGACCTTGATCCATGTTTTTGGACTGTGGGAGGAAACTGGAGAACCCGAAGGAAACACACGTGAACACAGGGAGAACATGGAAAATCCACCCAGATTGATATTCGAACCGGGAATCCCTAGCGCTGAGAGAACATGCTAACCACTAAGCCACTGTGCTGCCCAAATTTTGAGACAGTGAATCCCAATTAATCTCTCATCTGTCTCTCTCTCTCACAGCAGTCTAACTCCACCAGACCTAACGTAGAGGAAGGAATCACTCTCTTCTCTACCCTCCTGAATAACAAACACTTCCTCATCACCTTCGTTCACGCTCTAGAGCAGCAGAAAGACTTTGCCGTGCGAGACAGGTATGTGAGACGGCGCCTGATATTTATTTTGCACTGCTTTCCATTTTAATCCCCGTCCCACTTTCGCAGGTGCAATCTGGCCTCGCTGCTCACAATCGCCCTCCATGGTAAGCTTGAGTACTACACCAGCATCATGAAGGAGCTGCTGGTGGATCTGATCGACGCTTCTGCGTCTAAGAACCCCAAACTGATGCTGCGGCGCACGGAGTCAGTGGTGGAGAAGATGCTCACCAACTGGATGTCCATCTGCATGTACAGCTACCTAAAGGTGGGGAACGGTCACATGTTTCTACACCCGTGTGTTGATATAAAGTGATCAGTGATCAGTTTTTAAAACAAACTGTCTTTTCAGGAGACGGTTGGAGAACCATTCTTCCTCCTGCTGTGTGCCATCAAACAGCAGATCAACAAAGGTTCAACAGACGCCATTACGGGGAAGGCGCGCTACACCCTGAACGAGGAGTGGCTGCTGCGGGAGAACATCGAGGCCAAAGCGCTGGTGAGCTTCTCCATCTCCAGATCAGTTAACACATCAGTTTCTATCTTCCAGTCGGTCAGAACCTGACGCTGTTCATTTCTTCATGCTGTTTTTTAGAACATCAACGTCTCCTTCCAAGGTTTCGGGATGGACTCGGTGAGCGTGCGTGTCATGAACACTGACACCATCTGCCAGGTGAAGGAAAAGATTCTGGAGGCGTTCTATAAGAACCTGCCGTTCTCCCAGTGGCCGCGAGAGGAGGATGTGGAATTAGGTGTGGCATCAGTGTTTACACCCCTGTGTTGTTCGGGTCTCTGAGGTGGGACGGGTGTTTGGAGCACTGCAGGGTGTGATGTTCTGATGGTCTGGTTCTTCTCCTCAGAGTGGTTCCCTGGTGGAGGCTGCAAAAGCCGAATACTTCAGGATCTCGATAACACGTCTGTCATGGAGGACGGGAGGAAGAAGCTCAACACTGTACAATATTACCAGGTGTGTGTCTGTGTGTGTGTGTGTGTGTGTGTGTGTGTGTGTGTTCATGTGTTCATGTGTGTGTGAGACCGCTCATGTGTGCATGAGTGTTTGCGTGGAGTATGTCTGCGCTTATATGTGTGAATGTGTGTATCAGTCTGTGTGTATACGTGTACATGTGTAAGAGTGTGTGTGTATATGCATGTGCACATGTATACGTGTGTGTGTAAATCCATCCAGTATCTTCCACTTTATCCTTGGGTCATGGTGGGGGGGGGTTCCCCATGCCCATCCAGAGGAGAACATTTCGGGTGCTGAGCAGATACACCCAGGACAGGACACAAATCTATCGCTGGGCACACACTCACTCACTCACTCACTCACTCACTCACTCACTCACACACACACACACACACACACACACACACACTTTATATGGGGCAATTTGGAGAATTCAATTGACCTTGATCCATGTTTTTGGACTATGAGAGGAAACCGGAGAACCCGGAGGAAACCCACGTGGACACGGGGAGAACATGGAAACTCCACCCAGATTGGGATTCGAACCGGGAACCTCTAGTGCTGAGAGGAGAACATGCTAACCACTAAGCCACTGTGCCGCCCTGTGTGTGTGTGTTTATATATATATATATATATATGTGTGTGTGTGTGTGTGTATATAATGTATGTATATGTGTGAGTGTGTGTGGGCATTTGTGTGTGTGTGTGTGTGTATATATGTGTGTGTGTGCATGCATCTGTAATAAACATTAAGTATGTGTCAGGTTTCTGTGTATACAGTCATGATCCTGAGCTCTGAGCACCGTGACCGTTCAGCTTGAGAGGTGCCACAGGGAATGAGCCATGAAAAGTGTGTGGTGTGTGTGTGTGTGTGTGTGTGTGTGTGTGTGCGCTCGTACATGCGTGTAAGCATGCAGAAGAGCTCCATTCGTGGTTCAGTAACAAAGCTGTCGAACTCATTACACAGTTATTTAAACTCCTCCGACTCAATGAGAACCTGCGTCTCACGTGAGTGGAGCTGTAAACCTCTGACCTTCATGACCCCTAAGCTTCTGACCTCTCACCCCTGACAGATTCCTGACGCGGCGTCGCTGGCCATGAGCATGAAAGACAACCGGGAGAACACACTGGGCCGAGGTACTGACCGTGACCGTATGTGTGTGTCTGTCTGTGTGTGTGTGTGTGTGTGTGTGTGTGTGTGTGTGTGTTGACCCAGTGATCTTATTTACTGAGAGACACAACCGTCTCCCTCAGAGTCCATACATCAGTCGATAGATGAATAATGACCTGATCACTGTATAGTGTCATGTGTATTACGAGTAACCAATCAAATGGTAGTATATAAACATTAAAATAGCTCTTTATCTTTAGAAATTGATAATTATAAAAATAAAAATAATAATAATAATAATAATAATAATATTTACTCAGAAGCAGCACTCTGGTTGAAAGAACCGTTTATTTAGTGGGTGGTTTACTGGCTACTTTATGAGGTATTTATTATACCACCTTATTTCTGCACCACCATAAAGCCGCAGTAACGTGGACTGCAGAGCAGGGATTATTTGGGTGGTGGATGATTCTCAGTGCTGGAGTGACACTGACATGTTGATCAGAATCAGAATACTTTATTGATTTAAGGGGGAAGTTGCAGAAGTTGATGGTATGTCAGTGTGTGTTGTGCAGCTGGAGTTTAAACCCTCACTCACTATACACTCTATTACACACCTCCACCTTATTGCTCCACATTGTAGATGTTAAATCAGAGACATTAGGTCAACTGTTGCTATACCATTTGTGTTAGTCATCCTCTAATCCTTCATCAGTAAGAGAAGACACCACCTACAGGATGCTGGTGGCTGGACAGTTTTCTCAGTCCTGTAGTGTTTAAAACCTGCAGCACTGCTGTGTCTGATCCATTTGTACCAGCACCACCACCCTGTCAGTGTCTCTGCAGTACTGGAAATCATCCACCAGCTTTATAATACCTGCTCTGTGAGGGTCCTGATCATCAGAGAACATAGCAACGAATGGACTACAATCTGTAATTCAAGAACTACAAAGTCCCTCTACATGTATGGCAGGTGGAATTGATGGTCTAGAAACAGGGAGGTGATCTAATAAAGTGGCCGGTGGGTGTCTATTGTTGGAATAACAGAACCGAAGAGACAAATCATTTTTCGTTAAGGTTCTGTACAACGTTTGGAGTATTTTTAAGCTTGTTTGAATAACATTCTAAATCCCTGGTCTTGTTTCTTTGCAGCTAAAGATCTGGACACCGAGAAATATGTACATCTGGTGAGTGTTAACACCCCACCCCCCCTATTATTCACCCCCAAACAAACCTTCCTGATAGGTGGCACAACCTGCTGTGCACTCAATCCAGCAGTCTCCTGATGAGGCGTCGGGTCGATGAGAACTGGAGCATCAAACGCACACACACACGGAACACTTCACCTTTATTACTCATTACATCATTAGCTGTTCCCTTAAGGCTCTTTGTGGATGAAATGTGGGGTTAACCCCCTGAATGGGTCACTCTGGGTTTCTTGCACATTTGCATTACATTTAGTCATTTAGACACTTTTATCTGAAGCACCACAGAGAACATCTGCTGAGATGAAGCGTCCTTAATTCACCAAGGATGTTTTTTTCTGAGACGGCACGGTGGCTTAGTGGTTAGCATGTTCTCCTCTCAGCACTAGGGATTCCTGGTTTGAATCCCAATCTGGGTGGAGTTTCCATGTTTTCCCCGTGTCTGCGTGGGTTTCCTCCGGGTACATATAGAGTGTGTTTGTGTGAGTAAGTGTGTGCCCAGTGATAGATTGGCGCCCTGTCCTGGGTGTATCTGCCCATTCTCCCCTGGATGGGCATGGGGCCCTAGTAAACAATAAATCGGAAGATAATGAATGGATGGATGTTTTTTTTTGATTGGAGGAAACCCACTCAGATATGAGGAGAACATGCTAACTGTATTAATCGGAAGGATTACTGAGGATTTTATCCATTCAAACTTAGGAAAAACATACCAACTATGACAGTATTAATTGGGAACCGAACCCAGGGTCTGTCACTGAGGATGTCATCCATTTAGACATGGGGAAAACATACCAACTATGGCAGTATTAATCGGGAACCCCCCCCCCCCCCCCCCCCCCCCCCCCCCCCCCCCCCCCCCCCCCCCCCCCCCCCCCCCCCCCCCCCCCCCCCCCCCCCCCCCCCCCCCCCCCCCCCCCGACATGGGGAGAACATACCAACTATGGCAGTATTAATCGGCAAGCAAACCCAGGGTCTGTCACTGAGGATGTCATCCATTTAGACACTGGGAGAACATACCAACTATGGTAGTATTAATCGGGAACCAAACACAGGGTCTGTCATTGAGGATGTCATCCATTTAGACATGGGGAGAACATACCAACTATGGCAATATTATTCGGGAACCAAACACTGAGTCTGTCAATGAGGATGTCATCCATTCAGACATGGGGAGAACATACCAACTATGGCAATATTATTCGGGAACCAAACACTGAGTCTGTCAATGAGGATGTCATCCATTCAGACATGGGGAGAACATACCAAGGCTTTCGACAAGATTTTGGGGTGTATGTGGGATTGTGTGACTCGTGGCCCTTCCCCAAAAAGTTTTTTTTCGTGTTGGCCGGACCCACAGCCCGGTTCATGCCTGACTATTTGTGTGCCGGTGCAGGTGCTGCCCCACGATGAGCTCGCAGAGACGAAGAGGTCTCACCGGCACAGTCACAGGAAGAAGGTGCTACCTGAGATCTACCTGACCCGCCTCCTCTCAACGAAGGTACCGCTCCACCTGCGCGTCTCACACACCGTTTAGTTTTCGGGGCGTGGCTGCGTCAGCGTCTCTTAACATTTAACGGTCCTCCGTTCGCAGGGAACCCTGCAGAAGTTCCTGGACGACCTCTTCCAGGCCGTCCTCAGCATCCCGCCGGAGAAGCCGCCGCTGGCCGTCAAGTACTTCTTCGACTTTCTGGAGGAGCAGGCTGACAGGAGGGGGATCACAGACCCCGACACGCTGCACATCTGGAAGACCAACAGGTAGTTTGGGGGATGGTCTAGTTCTTTTTGGATGATGCGTTTTTATTTTAATCCTGACGACGGCGAACTCATCACCTGAGCCGCGGCGCTCTGTAATTACACCCGCCAGCTCCTTCACACGCTGCCAACGCTGCCTTCTGCTTTTCACTCTGCCGACGCCGCTGCCAGCTTCCCGCTCTGCCGGGGGGACAGGGTTCAGCTATTTTTTTCCAGAGGTCGTGAGTTTGTGCCGCACAAATAACGCTGGATTTCAATGACTATAATTAGACATGGTTTCATCCCCACAGTCTGTTACAGTCCAAGTGCAACGCTGTACGCCATTAATGTACTTATTCTGGGATGTATTTCTTCCTCATATGTACTTTATCAGCGTCTCGCCGATGCAACGCGTCATCTTTAATTTACCTTCAGGTGGCTTAGTGGTTAGCATGTTCGCCTCTCAGCGATAGGGATTCCCGGTTCGAATCCCCATCTAAGTGGAGTTTCCATGTTCTCCCCGTGTCCACGTGGGTTTCCTCCGGTTTCTCCGGTTTCCTCCCACAGTCCAAAAACATGGATCAAGTCAATTGAATTCTCCAAATTGCCCCATATAGAGTGTGTCTGTGTAAGTGAGTGTGTGCCCAGCGATGGATTGGGTGTATCTGCCCAGCGCCCGAAACGTTCTCCCCTGGATGGGCATGGGGAACCCCCCCCCCATCCCCCGCAAACCTAATAGAGGATAAAGCGGTAGATAATGGATGGATGTACTTTATTAACGTATTAACAAGCTCAGTGTCATGGTTCTCACTCCTTCACCTCTCTGTGGTCCCTCAGTCTGCCGCTGCGCTTTTGGGTGAACATCCTGAAGAACCCGCAGTTCGTCTTCGACATCGATAAGACGGATCACATGGACGCTTGTCTGTCAGTCATCGCTCAGGCTTTCATCGACGCCTGCTCCATCTCTGACCTACAGCTGGGAAAGGTAGGTGCAATGATACACTCGAACACAAACTCTTCCATAGCTCTTGTTGGGTGGAATGTGGGGTTAACCACCTGAATGGGTCTCGCCGATGCAACGCGTCATCTTTAATTCACCTTCAGGTTTGTTTTTGGACTGTAAGTTTAGACATGGGGAGAACATGCAAACTGTTAGTATTGATTGCCACACAAGAACTGGAACTTCTTATTTTGTGGTGTGTGTGTGAGAAAATGTGTTGAACACAACATGAACAATAGTATTGAGACACCTCCAGTAGCACCAAACTGAATGACATCACTCATTATGCTTCAGTGCAGAAGTTAAGGTTTTAATATCAGTTGTGATGTTATTCGTGGTAACACATGATGTCATGGTGCAGGTGCTTTTATCCAAAGAAACCTTCAAGTATCCCAACATTTTTGAGGTCAAAGCGCAGGGTCAGTCATGATATAGCGCCCCCTGGAGCAATGAGGGTTTACGGATTTAATGGATTTGAACCTCAGTTATTATGCCTTTTGTTATTTACATATGAACTATATTTCGTTTCTTAAGAACAAACGGCACGGTGGCTTAGTGGTTAGCATGTTCTCCTCTCAGAACTAGGGATTCCCTGTTCGAATCCCAATCTGGGTGGAGTTTCCATGTTCTCCCCGTGTCCGCGTGGGCTTCATCTGGATTCTCCGGTTTCCTCCCACAGTCCAAAAACATGGATCAAGGTCAGTTGAATTCTCCAAATTGCCCCATATAGAGTGAGTGAGTGTGTGCCCAGCGATGGGTTGGCGACCTGTCCTGGGTGTATCTGCCCAGCGCCTGAAACGTTCTCCCCATCGCGACCCTAATAGAGGATAAAGCAGAAGATAATGGATGGATGGATGGAGAACATACAGCTACCCTGACGCCTTAGCCTGTTACCTAGCAACATATAAACCCAATATTAAGTGGCGTTTTCGGTGAAGTATTCGGGAGGTTCTGCGTCAACGTGCCAACATTAATGATCCGGTTTCTAATCACGTCTAATGATCTTAGTGATTGTTATTCATGCTGTGCATGTCGTGAGGGGGCTGTAATGTCACACATATCGCCACGGTGACAATGGTTCGACTGTACCTGTACAAACGTTTGTGGCGTCTCCTTCGTCCTATCAGTGATGTTCTCAGGGCACTGTTGTGGATAATAGAGAAGAATAAGGGTCGGGGTCATCAGACAGACGGTGGGAGAGCGGGTGGAGGTGTGAGACGGAGACGGAACGGCGCTAACGAGGTCCCGTTTCACAATTACTGTTTGAATGATTAATTATGCCTTAAACGTCTGACTCAGCTGTAATTAGCCTCCTGTTTCTCAACACGGAGGATAATGTGAGGCTTGGATCCGTAATCACACGTCATCCTCCGCTCAGATTCAAACCAGCCATCCATCCGCCCACTAAATGAGGCTATTCAAACCTCTAACGAATGGACATCCCATCAGAGTACAGAGTTTTAGAATAGAGTGACCACAAGAAATATAAAAACACCTTTATTTTTTGTACAGTTTACTTTACGGTGAAACCTTGATATTCTGCTCGCAGCAGCCCACAATAAAGCACGGTAGAGGTAGAGGGTATTCAGCAGGGAAGCTACTTTAGATGCATTAGGAGTCTCTGTTACATTTACATTTACATTTAGCAGACGCTTTTATCCAAAGCGACTTACAAATGAGAACACCACAAGTCAGAAGCTATGAAGAAAACCAACTACACTGCAAATTCATCAAAGCTGAATGTTATTCAATGTTTTTTTTTTTTTTTTTTTTTTTTTCCTTTTTTTATTACAGCAGGTATTTGTTAAAAAGATGTGTCTTCAGTAATTTTTTTAAACTGTTCAGTGATTCTGCCTTACGGACAGACCTGGGAAGAGCATTCCACCATTTTGCAGTGGTGGATGCCACGGAGTGCGACTTACCTACTCGGTGAGGTGGAATCGACAGGCGGCAATCATGGCTGGAGCAAAGAGAACGGGTCGGAGTGTATTTAAGAAAGATGGGGTGAAGGTAGGAGGGGGAAGATCCAGAAATGGTTCTGCATGCTAGAGTCAGTGACTTGTACTGAATGCGAGCAGCTACAGGAAGCCAATGGAGGGAAGTGAGTAAAGGAGTGACATGAGTTCGCTTGGGCTGGTTAAACACAAGTCGGGCTGCAGAGTTTTGAATTAGTTGAAGAGGTCTGATTGTGGAAGCTGGGATACCGGCAAGTAGCGCATTACAATAATCGAGCCGGGATAGGCTGTTGTGACTGTGCTTTACTTTAGTCCTTTAGAGCGTGGTAGCTCAGTGCTTAGGGTTTTGGGTTATCAATGTGAAGGTTGGGGGTTTACTGAAGTTTACCAATGTGAGTCTTTGAGCAAGACCCTTAACCCTCATTGCTTAAGGGATGTTGCGGCCAACCCTGTGCTCTCACCCCAACCATAAAATTGGGATACTTGTAAGTCGCTTTGGATAAAAGCGTCTGCTAAATGACCAAATGTAAATGTAATGTAGTCCTGCTTTCCATCCATTCGCTTCCACTTAATCATATATTAGGCTCACTCACACTATATAGGGGCAATTAACTCCATGTTTTTGGACTGTGGGAGGAAGTGAATATAGAAACTCCACCCATATAATCCAACTTATTTGTCTAAAAACAATTCAGGAACACAAACAGGAAGCGTTAGGATTTAATGCAGGTCTGTAGTGAGTGCGATGTTTCGCCGTCAATTTGAAAGCTGTGGGGTCTTGGGCCCTTATTGCTCCAGGGGGCGCTATTTCAACCATGCCAAATTTACACCGGGTTTAGCGTTAGATTAACTGATTGGATAAAAGCGTCTGCTAAATAAATGTAAATGTAATGTAGTCCTGCTTTTCATCTATTCGCTTTCACTTAATCGTAAAATAGGCTCATTTACACAATATAAGGGCAATTAAGTCCATGTTTTTGGACTGTGGGAGGAAGAGAATATAGTAACTCCACCCAGATACCCAGAAACTTCACCACTATGCCACCCTTAGTCGTACTTTAATTAGCTCAGTTAATCTAACACTAAACCCGGTGTAAATTCGGCTTGATTTGCCCCATGGGCGGGGCAACTTTGCGTCCTGTCAGAACACAGTGGAAACGAGCAGCTATTTAAGATTTTTCCACACGATCTGAAAAACCTGACAGGCAGCTTCATGAAGTTTTTCGTCGCCAGATGTTTCACACACGTCCCAGATTTGATGAGGTGTCATTTCCACCCAAAACCACGGTGTGAGAGGAGGACATAACCGCTTCGGTTTCCAACTTAATTGTCTTAAAACAATGCAGGAACACAAACAGGAAGCTTTAGGATTTAATACATGTCTGTAGTGGGTACGATGTTTTGCCATCAATCTGAAAGCTGTGGTGTACTTATAGCCCCTTATTGCTCCAGGGGGCACTGTCTCAACCCTGTGATTTAACCCTTACGTTTTTCCCCCAAAATGACGTCTTACTATAGCCTTACATTTTTTGCCATAATTACATCTTATTATAGACTTAGGTATTTTTGCCAAAAATGACGTCATACATAGCCCTATGTTTTTTTTGCCATAATTACGTCTTATGCCTTAGGTTTCTTTTTGTCAAAAATGACGTCTTACTATAGCCTTAATTTTTTTGCCATAATTGTCTTACTATAGCCTTATGTTTTTTTGCCATAAATACGCCTTACTATAGCTTTAAATTTTTTTGCTATTATTATGTCCTACGTTTTTTTGCCATAAATACGTCTTACTATAGCCTTACATTTATTTTTTCCATAAATGACATCTTCCTATAACCTTATGTTTTTCCCCAAAAATGGCGTCTTACTATAAAGCCTTATGTTTTTATAGAAAATCATGTCTTACTGCCTTATGTTTGTTTTTTGCCAAAAATGATGTCTGTCTTAGACCTTATGTTTTTCCTCCCAAAAAATAAGTTTTTACTATAGCCTTACGTTTTTTTTGCCATAAATGACGTCTTGCTATAGCCTTACGTTTTCCCCCCCAAATTGACGTCTTACTATATAGCCTTACGTTTTTTGCCATAAAAAAAAAACGTAAGGCAAAAACCATAAGATGTCATTTTTGACAAAAAAAACAAAAACATAAGGTAAAAAAGTAAGACATAATTTTCTATAAAAACGTAAGGATATGGTAAGACATATTTTTAGAGGGAAAAACATAAGGGTATAGCAAGAAATCATTTTGGGAAAAAACTTCAGGCTATAGTAAAACCTCATTTTTTGGGGAAAAACGTAAGGCGTATTTTTTTTGGGGGGGGGGGGGGATCATAAGGCTATAGCAAGACCTCATTTTGGGGGAAAAACGTAAGGCTATTGGAAGACATAATTTTTGGCAAAAGACATAAGGCATCATTTTCATGAAAAACATAAAGCTATAGTAATATGTATTTTTTGGAGAAAAACATAAGACTTAACATGCTTGAATATATATATAAAATACATAACTATGAACATGGATATAAAAATACAACCTTATTTGCAAGTATGTACCTGTACACCAGTCACTGGATTCAGTCGTCCTCCTCGTGTCATTTCATCAAATTTCACCAAAACATTAAAAAAAAAAAAAAATTTTCATAATACCAAACATAAGCTGAACATGGTCGCGTTATTATGAAATCAGCGTGACGTTTGTACACCATAATGAAGTATATTTTGATTGACAGGATTCTCCCACCAATAAGCTGCTGTATGCGAAGGAGATCCCAGAGTATAAGAAGCGGGTGCAGTCCTATTACAAACAGATTCAGGAGATGGCGCCGCTTAGCGAGCAGGAGATGAACGCTCATTTAGCTGAGGAGTCTCGCGTAAGTAGCTTAAGATAAATACAAACACTACTTTTACAGACCATGAGTTTATCATGGAGGAGATTCGGGCCTGTAGGCTTTGTGCTAATGTCGCATACTGAAGCTTTAACTACATCTGCAGCTTGCCAGCAGATCTAAACCACCTGCATTTATTTCATTTTGCACAGAAATACAGGAACGAGTTCAACACCAACCTGGCCCTCACTGAGATCTACAAATACGCCAAGAGATACCGCACTCAGGTGAGAGTTCAGATCCAGAGCACCAGCTTAAGCTGCATGTGCTCCCTCACACACACAAGATAAGATTCTTCTCATCCTACCTCACCTGCACTACAGAGTGTGAATGAGTGCGAATGCGTGCGAGTGTGCAAGCGAGAGCGTCCCGGCTGCCTGATGTTAATCCCCACGCCTGTTTTAACGCCCATTCTTCGGCCTCAGCGGGGGTTTGGAGCGGCGCAATGAAAAACATGGCTGATTGTGCGCGGTTGTGATTGAGCTCATTCTCTGCACACATAATGCTGAGCGAATGGCTCTGCTGGACCTGAAAGAGCAACTGCATGTGGGTTTGGAAAACATTGGATTAGCTGGAACTGCTGGCTATTGTGAGTCAGCACGCTGACGCCCGCAGCTCTTGCTGTGCCATGTTACCAGATGGCGAGGTAGTCGTAATTTTTTTTTTTTTAAATTAAGGTGAATCAAACCTGCATGTCTCAGCACGCCCAGGTTGAGCCACGTTCTCCAAGAGCTTAAGGTTGCAACAGTGAGATCCATTTAAGACAAGACAAGCTTTAATGGTTAAAGGAGGCTGTTTTGCTATTGGCTCTGACCCGTCCTGTGTTTCTGACTCAGGTGGTCAACGCGCTGGATACGAACCCCGCCGCACGGCGCACGCAGCTGCAGCACAAGTTCGAACAGGTCATCGCGCTGGTAGAGGACAACATCTATGAGTGCAGCAGTGAAGCCTGAGCCAACCCACACGCGTTCCCTAGAGTCCCTGAGCCGATCATCAGCCGACATGGCCACCACACCACCACCTGAAACGGGGGTCAGGATGAAGGCGACGGATGGATGGACACTTAACCGGAGCTGTAAACAAAGACAAACTCTCAGCACATCTCCTTTCTTTCCTTTCTTTGAGAGATTTCAATCGATATGCAATCAAACCAACGCAGGGCGGAGACTGGACGCGGCGTCTTTTACAGGAGGCTTTCCACGTGGACTTGTGAGAGCAGGAGGAGTTCCTGCAGTAACTGCACACACTGACCCCCAGCTGGGGGAGGAGCCAATGATGCACTGGACTGTATAGTAAACATTTCCATAGCAATATTTATAGCTTTGTGTATTGATTTTTTTTAATATAGCGTTATAATTCTTCAACGTGAGAGGACGGTTTTGAGGACAGGGACGTGTCCCCCTATCTCTCTCTCTCGCTCGCCACTGCTCACAGGTCATAGCTGCGTCAGGGTTGAGTCTGGGTTGTTAAATTATTCCTATTGCAGACACTTTAGATTTCGCAGCTTGGCGGGTGGGCAGGCTTTTGTGCCGATTCGGGAAGGTGAAATACGAGGTTCGGATCGGGTCTGAACCAGAACCTGATTGTATTTGAAAGTTGTTGTTTGTGTTTCATGGACACAGAGGGAAATTTTAACAAATAAACCTATTTGAGAGAAACAGTCGGGCTGATTACTGAAGACATTTCTATAAACACGTTACAATCTAATTGGCTGAGCTGCCGGCAATCGACCGGGTCCAAGCAGATTTTGTGGTCCAGATCATCAGATAACAGACTAAAGAAAACTAAAAGTATGTAGAGAAACCGATGGACTACAGACTGTAACTGTAGAACTACAAAGTCCATCAGTATGCGAGGTGAAGCTGAAAACATGGACACTGGAGACAGAAAGCAGGAGGTAAATCTAATAGAGATCTGTAAGTGCAGGGTGCAAATTATATCTAAAGGACAGAATGAAGAAGAAACACCCCGGTGATTAGAAATGCACATCTGTGTGTTTATTCTAAAGAGAGGAACATGTTAAAGTACAGACCCGCCACCATGACTTCGCTGTGTAGACTCTCAGCAAAGAGAAAAGAAACAAAAACTATAGGTTCCTTTGTTAAAACCTGAATGCAGATCTTGGTGCACAGGCGTCTTTGGGGGGTTGAAGATCGGCGGGTTAGGCGGGTGCCACCTGGCTGGTGGTGACCACAGAAGACTGGGTTTTGGTGGACGAGGTGGTGCTGGCCTCATCCTCCCCGAAAAGGTTCTTTCCGCAGCACAGAGTCGTCAGCATGCAGTTCCTGAACTACAGAGGGGAACAGAAGCACAGGTTACAGTTATGTTCTGGTGTTCAACCACAAGCCTACGACTGGCTCAGGTTAAAGACCTGAACGTTCCCAGTTTCATCCACACAGATAAACGGCATCCTAAATTAATGAATGGTGGAACTTCAACCGTGGGAGTACACACACATAAATACAGTACTCGTTTACTCCAGAAGTACAGTACTAGTTTTAGGTACTAGTTTTGATCTAGTATGTCCTGTGTACTGTTTAGTAGGGGATTTCAGACACAGTCTTTAACTCGACGTGCAGCCAACTTACAATAAAACCCAAGAATATTATTATTTACATGAATAATAATATATTGTTAATATAAAATAATTTTTTAAATTATAATATTAATGGGATTTAAACCTCACAAATGTCATTATTTTTAGCTACTTGCTATCGGCATGTTGCCCTCCTGCAGCGTTCAGCTCTCCCCCAAATTAAAACTGCATTTCGGAGGTTAAATACATTTCTAATTGCTATGCAAATGAGAATATTAGCTGATTTTAATGGGACGACATGAGTGACGTTCGACGCTGAGCCGCTGCAGCATTTCATCCGCAGGTTTCTGAGAGTGTTCACTCACAGAAACCTTTATTTATTTGGAACCACGGACTGATACTGCATGGTACTAAAGAACCTGGTGTCTGTTCTGACTTCCACAAACACTTGCTTTTTAAAAAAAGGCAGATAACGATAATGTTTGATTATATTACAGTGTAGCTGACTCATTTGTAAGTCATGTTGGATACAAGCGTCTGCTCAAAGTAAATGTAATGAATCACCTGTCTGTTGAGGAGGATGTAGATCACTGGGTTGTACAAGGCGGCGCTCTTAGCGAAGAAGGCAGGCGCTGTCATGAAGACGGGTCCGAATTCTGCACCCTGGTTGGCAAATATGTACCAGGCGACACTGGCATAGGGCAACCAGCACACGAGAAAACCAATCACCATCACCACCACCATCCGGGTGACCTCTCTTTCGGCTCGCTGAGTGCTTTCGGACTCCTGCTGCTGTGCGGCGGCCTGGAGAAAAGAAGCCGTGAAAGATTTAGGGCTCTGGATTAAAAAAAACACCCTTCTTCATCCCAATTCCAACAGTAACACCCAGCCCCCACTTTCACATCCAGATAACAGCTAATTCTTATAGACATCACTAAGGTCACATGGATAGTTGTTGAAGCCTGAAGGTGATTTGTATGTTCTTTTAAGAGCTCCAGGAACCTTCATGAGGTTTAAGCATATGGCATTGTTTGACCCACTAAGGCTTCCATCCGTCCATCTATTATCTTCCGCTTTATCCACAACTAGGGTTGGGGAGGGGGGGGTTCCCCATGCCCATCCAGGGGAGAACGTTTTAGGCGCTGGGCAGATACACCCTGGACAGGGCGCCAGTCTATCGCTTGGCACACACTCATTTACTCACACACACACTATATGGGGTAATTTGGAGAATTCAATTGACTTGATGCATGTTTTTGGACTGTGGGAGGAATCCGGAGAACCAGGAGGAAACCCACGCAGACACAGGGAAAACATGGAAACTCCACCCAGATGGGAATTCGAACCGGGAATCCCTAGCGCTGAGAGGAGAACATGCTAACCACAAAGCCACGGTGTCGACCACTAAGGCGTCCACATCACTGAAAATGCTTTCCACAAGGATTTGAGAGACCGGGTACCGATATATAAGACTAAACAGACAGCTCTCAGTTCGAGTTCTAGTTCATTCAATAGTGTTTGAATGAGATTCAGGTCAGGGCTCAAGTTCTTTCACACCGATCTCCCTGCCTTCATGGACCTAAGGACCTTCCCCAAACTGTTCTGACATAAAGCATATTTCAGCTCATTAAACCGGAGTAAAACCATAAGCATCATCAGTTGCTGAGCAGCCTAACAACGTGCTCTGGACTTTTATCCGGCCTCTGTCGTCAAGGGCCTGTCCGCAAACTTCCGACGCCAGGATACGTAACCTACTTTCTCTGGGTGGGAGTGGGAGTGGGACTCACCGCGCGGACGGTGCACAGCAGGCGACTGTAACAGAAGAAGATGACCAGGAGCGGGATGCTGAAATGAAGGATGAACATGTAGATGACGAACGACGTGTTGTTGTACTCAGGCTTCGGGGTGTAGTAGTCGATTCCACAGGAGCACTGCATCCCCTCCGGAATATACCTGCGATAATGAGTTCCACACAAACAGAGTACAGAATGAGACTTCTTTAATGTTCTTTATAAGAACACAGAACCAGGAACAAATCAGTCTTCAGACAACATCACAGATATATCAGTGTGTCCATATTATTGGTTGATATGAGCCAAGTGCAAATGATTCTGAATCATGAATCGGAAGAGCAGTTTGTCCACCAGAGGGCATGACACAAAAGGTTTACATTTGTTTAGTAATAAACGACATGTTCTTATGGATGCCCATTCTCCACTGTATCAGCTTCAAGGTGAATGTGTGTAATGAAGTGTATAGTGAAAGTTTATAAACTCCAGCAGCACTGCTGTGAGTGTGCCCCAAGTACCACCACCCCCAAATAACACCTGCCCTTCAGGGTTTTGTTCATTGGGGTAGATTAGTAGATGTTCGTACCTGGACCAGCCAAGCAGAGGTGGACAGGCGCAGCTGAGGGCCATGACCCAGGTGAAGCCGACGCCCACAATAGCGTGCTTCTCCTCGAAACGGAACGAGGTGAGAGGCTTACACACCACCACATAGCGCTCAATAGCCAGGACCACCAGCGACCACAGGCCAATCTCTCCTAAAAGACATGGTTATAAAGCATCAGACAAGCTCAGGGTGACTGCCAACCAATCAGATTTCATGCAAGGACAATATTACATGCGTTTTACCAGAAACATCAGTGGACTCAGGGTTGAGCCGTATGGTACACTGTAGTTCCAGTGTAGTTACAACTTACCTCCCATGGTGGCGAAAAAGCCCTCAATGTTGCAGCCCGTCACGCCCAGGACGAAATAGCCGTGCAGCGCGGTGTACAGGGTGACGGTGAAGCCTCCGATCACCATGAACAAATCGGCCACGGCCAAATTCAGCAGGATGTAGTTGAGGGGCGTGCGAAGTTTCTTGTGCTGCACGGTAACGTACAGCGTGAGGAAGTTGATGGGAAAGGCGGTGATCATGAGGAACAGCATGTAAGCAGCCAGGAGCGAGTACTTCCATGGTTCGGCTAAATAGTACTGTGGCTCCTCGAACGGGCTGCGCACCAGGCCCGTCTTGTTGGACATCGGCACGTAGAAGTTCGGACCCTCCGTCCCGTTCATGATGGCTGGGGTGTGGTCGGAGGTTAGGGAAACAAAAAGTGACCCGCGAGAAGTATAGAACTGACAACTGACAGAACACTCCCTGAGAACAAGTACGCTAAGACAGGAGATGGACTCTGCAGGACACCCAGCGGCTCTCTTATATGCCCCCCTCCTGGGGGATTAACCTCACAGAAAATGGGAGATTAGGGGAAAACCAGGGACTTTGAGAACCAGGGTGTAAAACAGATTGAGGGCAGTAATCCTGACCATCTCCTCAAGGACAACAGCGGCGTCAAGGTTCCATAAGTGGAAGAGAAACTGTTGCTATTGGCTAGTTTTATTTACACACCTACACCGTTAGGACATAGGTTACAAATTTTGTGGGAAGCCTCGTTAAAGGGGTGGTACCTGAAAAACAGACGACCTACAGTGTCATAGTACCCGTGTTAAGCACAGTGCCTAAGAGTCCTCTAATTCATCCCATTCATCTTAAAGAGGTTCAAGTCCAAGAACTCCCTCACCAACACATACAACACCTACAGGACCTTTAGGTCATCTGTATAAGGTGCCACGCCTTTGTCAAGGCTTTTTGCCAGATTTGGAGGCCTCACAATTGCAGTTCTAGTTCAATTATAGCTCAGGAGAGCTTGGGCGCGGTAGCTCAGTGGTCAGGGTGTTGTGCTATCAGTCTGAAGGTTGGGGGTTCCAATCCCAGCTCCACTGAAGTTACCAGTGTGGGTCCTTGAGCAAGACCCTTAACCCTCATTGCTCCAGGGATGTTGTGATTAACCCTGTGCTCACCTTGTAAGTTAAGCTAAATGACCAAATGTAATGTAATCAGAAAGCATTGGCGTCAATAAACCATGCTGTTGCTTTAAGCAGTGGGGTAACAGCCATGCTGAATAAGGAATGGGCCTTCCCCAAACTGTTTCCACTGCTCAATTAAACAATCCTTTGGCCTATATAATTAAAACACACCAGAAATCAGTGCTCAAGTCACGTCCTCATACTTCTGCTCATATTTAACAAAGGAATTAACAAAGAAATAAAATAATCTGTTTATTGGTAATAAATAAATTAGATTATTTAGAAAAATGTGAATGCTGTAGTGTATTTAAACTACTTCTACATTATTAGAGGGTTTTAATGTTCATTTCATGCTGATGTTCAGGTTCCTGGTCCGAATTCGGAATGACAACTAGATGTCCTTGCGAAACGAATCAGAGCGGCGTAAACTCAGTAATCGCCTTTCAGCGGCTAAAGACTCGGATCTCTTTAATCCTATCAGAGTGATCAGCTGAGGTGGCGCTTTTCTTACGGCTCGAGGTTTATCCTCGACTTAAACACCCATCCCATCAGCTCCACACACACACACTCATTACAGCCACCCCCACTCTCCCACACACACTCCTGTAATAAAAGAACACAGTCGTTCATCTGCAGTTAATCTGTTGGTCCTATAAATACGACCTAATCGAAGGCGGGTCGGAGAAGCTAGTTGGGCTCGTCTAGGGGTCTCCGACAGTACGGACAGCAGTTATGCTCGAGAACCAGAAGCTCATAGTCCTCACTGTGAAACATCTGAGAAAGAGAGAATGGGAAAAAAAAAGGTGAGAGGAAAATTTCAACCACAGAGTGAGACTAAACCGTACTACTCCACCCTGCTGTGATCACTCCAACGGTTTGGGGAAGGCCTTTTCATATTTCAGTACGATAATATTAGTACTTATTTAAAGATGATGATGATGTAAACAGCTGCATGTACCTGAAAACAAGAGGGGCACATGGTGATGCTGACGTCAGGGAGCAGCGAGCGGTAGTACCGCCACCAGAGCGGTCTGGGCCAGCGCTTTATCAGAACGTCTCTCCGAGACATGGACCTCAACACGGACCGACTGACTACGACTGGAATGAAGTCACAGCCTCCCTGCTGTATCACACACACACACTTACCTATATACAATCCCCACAATAATTCCTCACCTCCTCTGCTCATCTGTCTCTCACCTCAAAACTTAGTTTGGCGGTGAAGGGATCATCTTCACACTGCTCCACATCTTCATCCAGCTTCAGGAACTGGACGTCTTAACCCACTCTGTTAAGGACAGCTTCACAAACACGTCTATTTATCACCATCTGGTTCCTTTACACCATCTCATGTTCCTCTGATAATTAACGCAGCATAATGAAATGTTGCGCTGCATCTTATCTTTAACCGTTTACACTATAAATAAATACTACACCAAGCTGCTTAACTACTTCATTATCGCACTGAATACCCGATGTCTCCTGCTGCTTTACAACGGAACAGGCTTCACACCTACAGTGGGATTTAAGGGATTTTATTATAATAAATACTCCCATTATATTAGATTCACCCACCATACAGAAGGACATTGTAGGTCTATATTGACAGACTGTCCTAGAGCAGGTATGATTTGGGTGGAGCATGATTCTCAGAACTGCATTGACACTGGTGTGTTTGTGTAAGTGTATCATACACAGCAGTGCTGCTGGAGTTTAATCTAGTCTTGTAGTCTGTGGTCCAATATAATTGCTATTTGGTGTGAACTTGTATGTAAAGATGTACGTGTGCGCAGGATGTGCTGGGATAGGCTCCCAGAAGCACTAATGATAAAAAAGAGTCTGGAAAATGATTGACTGTATAACAGTGTGTGTGGGTCCTCGAGCCTGGTGTCCTTCAGATATGTAACCTGATTAACTGGGATAGATAATCAAACACTGAGGACCCTAATGGACTAATACCCCTAATAACTAACATACACACACACAGATTAAAGGATACCACCGCTGCTCATCTCATTCCAGCTTTGAGTCTTCTTGTCTGCTCGCGGAACCTCCAGGTCAATCAGTGACACTGCTTCCTCATCTGTTATCCCGTCCTCCAGATAGAACTCCACCAATGGAAGAACCTCTAGACACACACACACACACACACACACACACACAGTTCTATTATCCTATTTTGATGGGTTTCACACCAGATTAAATAATCCATATGAATATTAAAGCCTCACACGGTGTTCACCGTGTACCAGTCCTCAGGTGAGTACATTAACCTGTACTGAAACCTGTCTTTGTGGGTTTCTTAAGGAGTTCTGGTCTCCTCCCACATTCAAAATTGAATGCACACAGATCTGGAGGTTGTTAACGTGCATGACCTTGTACTGGGGTAGGTTCCACAGGCTTCTACCATGTTCAGTTAATTCCCTTTAAGACAGTAATGAGAGCTGTGATTGACAGTTTTATGAGCCACTCACCGTAGGAGAAGGCGGAGTATATAAAAGGCTGTCTGCAGTTGATGCAGGCGTTTCCCTGTGCGTTCAGCAACGGGTTGTTCGTGGAACAGCGGTAGCACATGGGAATTAATTCCTGAAAAACAGAGGCAGTCGAGGAGCATAGTGTTAACCCCACAACAACTAAACTCTAAATGGTCTATAACTGGACAGAACGTTAGGACTGGAACATTCACTTTTACATAGTTTTTCATTAGGAGCTGTACACACAATGATGTTTACACCATGATGGGAGCTTTTCAATGAGGGTGGAGCCCAGAATTAGCTGGCCAGACCTTGGGAGCAGACCCTCGAGGCAGATGGGTTACAACACCCAGAGAGCAGACCATGTCTGGCTGAGAATTTAGAATTGGCCTCATTAATATGACCCACATGTATAAACCACCTGCAACCTATATAAGAACTGGAACTCAGGGGTCCCAAGCACACTGTGTAAAGATCTGGAGGGGTGCCTCCATGTGAGCAACTTCCGGCTGACACAGCGGGTCTAACCTGGTTCATACATGGCCCAAATCTTGCAGCCAAATGCCAACAATATGTGTGGAACACAGGTCAGCTCTAGGTCATAACAGTGCATCTGGTCACATGAAAAATTCCTTATAAAGAGCAAGGAAAGCGTTTCAGGAATAGGATACACAACATCACGCACCTCATTGTCATGGTAAGGTTTGGAGTGGACGGTAAGCGAGCTGAACTCCATGCTCTCCTGGAACTGGGGTGGGATTCTCAGGCCCTGGAGCTTCTCGAAGGCGTGTCGTGCCACTTTATACGCCCCCAGCGCTTTACTCTGCTTCGCCAGGGCATACAACGTATATCTTTGCCGGTTGTTAAAGACCAGACACTGATCAGAGACCTGAAAAAGACTTTGTTTACAGCATCTTACAATTAATACTAAAAGATCAGCAGCATCCTGAAAGCTTTAACACTGAAGCTCCATCATTGACCTCCGACCAATGTCCTCATTTCCTTGCACCATACTTATACTTTCTATTTTTTATATGGAGAGAGTGCACAGTGCATAGCCACGGTGTTAAAAGACTCACAATACACACTAAAACACCCCTACCTGGTTAGTGTCACCCACCCTAGTAAGAAAAGTATGTACAGAAAGTGATCTAATAGTGATTCTATGTGGTATTTGATGCGTTTCTGCTTTTGCCTGCAATACTGCCTACCACCAGAGTGGCCACCAAATCCATCAGATCCTACAGATCACATTAAGCGGCATTATGACAATTTAGTTATTACTGTTAATTGCTAAATTAATTAAAATTTATAAAATGTAGGTCCATCTGCACAAATCAATGTCCCTAAACATATGGTGCGATGAGTCTGCAGCAGATCGGACCTCCGACACCACTGATCAGACTCGGAAGATATCAGAACATTGACTACACTCGCGTTCCACATCAGCACTTGGCGTCAGAAAAGTGTCTTAAATCCTATTTTCGTCCTGGAGGAAAAAAAAGGCAAAGCTGTGAAGACTGATTTCCTCTCCACTAAACGCGTGTGACAGCGGCGCCGAAATTCCAGCGATGTATCACTTCTCCTCAAACTCTCACTGTTAATTATAAAATAGGTAACAGCTGCCATATGTTCTTCTCGGTGACATGTACAGCTGCTGGCTCCAGAGACAAGAGTGGAAACCTGACAATATGTGTGTGAAAGACGCGAAGAATGGGTGCGCGAGCCCACGAGCAAGCCTGCGAGAAAGATGGAGTGCAGCTGAGACGGCGACAGAGTGAAACGACTCCAGATTTAAATGCCGAACTGAAGTGGCAGAAACGCTGCAAATTTATACACGCCTTTCCTCCCTCTCACATCACACCATTTGCAGCGAGGCTAAATGCGGTGTACTTTCCTTGAGTGTGCTCAAAATTACTCCATTTTAAATTCCAAGAACCACCGTGCATTCAGTGCAAGGCGGATAAAACCCGTACAGGAACCGAGAGGCTTCCTCAGCACGGTTTAAAAGAGCGGTCGATAGGAGGACCCTCCAGATGATACGAGTCGGCTGTGTACACAAACAGGCATGTGTGTATGCGTGTGTATGTGATAAAGGATACACTTTGGAGATGCCGAGTGGAACCTCTTTGGTCAAGTTGTGGAAAAGGAATCTGGAGAGGTTGAAGAGATTCTCCGGCATGTTGGAGCTGAAGGGCTCGACCTGGAACATAAACAGTTTATCAAGTAATTAATCCTTTATATTACTAAATACAGTCTCCGGCGGCACGGTGGCTTAGTGGTTAGCATGTTTGCCTCTCAGCGTTAGGGATTCCTGGTTCGAAACCCCATCTGGGTGGAGTGTCCATGTTCTCCCCGTGTCTGCGTGGGTTTCCTCTGGGTTCTCCGGTTTCCTCCCACAGTCCAAAAACATGGATCAAGTCAATTGAGTTCTCCTAATTGCCCCATATAGTGTGTGTATGCGTGTGTCTGTGTGAGTGAGTGTGTGCCCAGCGATAGATTGGCGCCCTGTCCTGGGGGTATCTGCCCAGTGCCCGAATGGATGGGCATGGGGAACCCCACCGCGATAAAAGCGGAAGATAATGAATGAATGAATTACAGTCTCCCCCTGCACTCCACACCACGATTAAAGCAGCATCACCATAACGTTAACACATGATAACATGTGTTGACATCACTTACACATTCATATAGAGGAAAAGGTTCAAAGAAATCCATAAGCCTTGATCTCAGAAGAAACGTAGCCTTAACCTTAAGTCAGCAAACACCTGCTGCATTTACAGCATCCCACAAGATCCCTTGGCCCAATAATGTTTTTGAAATCATAACTAGCATGTCTCTACACAATCATGAATATGTAAATGACGGAGTAAAAGGTGGCTTCGTTAGTGCCAATACAACAAAAACGATTAACAAGGTTAATTTGTTAGGTATCTGAAAAATACAATGGGTTCGAAAATCTGCAGGGTCATCTAGGATCTCACAATGAACAGCCAAATGGTGAGCGTAGAATATGGGGTCCACACGGAACAGTGTTTTCACCTCTAAAATGTTATGCACTTAATTTAAAGGTGCAAATGTGTCAAAAATACAGTAAGGCACACAGTCCTGAGCACAGAGTCCTGGGTTCAATTGCAGATGGGATAAGCGAAGACGTTTAAATGGTGTGGTTCACTTGTTTATTAAAGAGGCTGGACCTACCATATAGCGATGGATGGAGTGGTAGACGTGATAGAGCTCAGCCAAGTGCTGAAATCGGTGGAACTTCCTTAACATCTCCTCCTTCTTTTCCTCATTATCTGTCAATCAAGGCATTTTGTTTAATCTCCTCATAATTAAGATCTGATGTCAGATTGCAGAACACATTTACATAAGTACAGTGGAACCTCTTTATTTTTATTTCAACCTTTTCAATATTTTATGTTTAGTTTTTGAATATTTCCTTTTTTTGTAAGCTGCAAATACAAACCTCGTGCGATATCCAGACACTGAATGGACAGCATCCAGTAATAATACGAAGCATCTTTAAATCTGCTCTCCACCACGGCATTGTGGGTAAGCTGCTCCAGCACACGTACGGCCTCGTCCTGCCGGCCAGCCTTGTGGAAAGCTGAGGAGCGAAAGATCATCACAGAGAGTTGCATTCATCAGCTGCGGAACCCAATCTGCTTCCGTACAACAAAGTGATTCACTGATGCGAGACAGGGGAACATGTTCCAGACTCCAATTCAATGAGAACGAACCCAGTACTAACAAGATCAGAGGAATGACATATGTATGTCACTGTAACAGCTGAGTTACATTAGTCACATGAGTTACAGTTAAATAGGCAGCTAAAGTAAACATGTCCAGCCAAAAGCATCCTGTAGGAGTCATGTAAGCACTGATGACGGATTAGAGGATGATTAACACAAACTGCCGAAACTGATGACATACTGTCTCTGATTCTACAAGGTACAGCAATAATGTAATTGTTTTAAAATGAATATGAATATAAATGAGACGTACAATATATAGACACTGTACATATGACGCTCCTCTGACTCCGTCCATAATATTAACCAGACTTCACTATTGATATGAAGTGAATGCAGCCAAAACCCTTCCTACCCCACAGATGTTCTTTTTTAATTTGATTTTCACAAAATAATATCCATTCATTATCTTCTGCTTTATCCTCTACTAGGATCACGGGAGGGGTCGGGTTCCCCCATGCCCATCCAGTGGAGAATGTCTCGGGCGCTGGGCAGATACACCCAGGGCAGAGTGCCAATCTATCACTGGGCACACACTCACTCACACAAACACACTCTATATGGGGCAATTTGGAGAACTCAATTGACCGTGATCCATGTTTTTGGACTGTGGGAGGAAACCAGAGAACCCGGAGGAAACCCATGCGGACACGGGGAGAACATGGGAACTCCTCCCAGATTATTGGCATTCGAAACGTGAATCCCTAGTGCTAAGAGGAGAACGTGACAACCACTAATCCACCGTGCCACCCTTACAAAATAATATACATTTACATTACATTTACATTTGGTCATTTATTGGACGCTTTTATTCAAAGCGATTTACAAGGTGAGCACAGGGTTAATCACAACATCCCTGGAGCAATGAGGGTTAAGGGTTTTGCTCGAGGACCCACATTGGTAACTTCAGTGGACCTGGGATTTGAACCCCCAACCCAACACCCGAACCACCGAGCTACCATGCCCTATATAATAATATAATAATAATTTGTGTTATATAGAAGCGTGTGTTAATATCCTTATTTTTTTTGCAATAACAAAATGTTCTTTTGTGTTTACTTTAAATAAACAAAGAAACCTGGCACTTTTTTGCTGAAGTTAATCATCGCATGATAAACGTGATAATCGTTCTGTGGGAGGGAATGAGGAAACAAACTGACTACAGTCTGTGAAATTAGAACTGCATCCATATGGTGGATATGTTGTAGAAACAAGACATCTGAGCTCTGAAGATTTAATCAGTAAAACGTCAGGGTCACGAAGGGAAACCGCGGTGATGAGCCACTTAAATACGAACATCTCTCGGTGGCGCCTCCCGCCTCATACAAGCGTTGGACCACTTATTTAAATCCCACCTAATCTCTGGCAGCCTGACATTTAGCTACAGGCTTCAATCTTAATTTGACAAATTGCCCTCCGAAGACTTAAGAGCCTCTCAAGGACCCGGATCACACGGTCGCACATTCCAGAGCCTGGAGCCGAGGGGTGCAACGGCACGGCTCTTCCATCAGTCGCTGGATATAATACCCCTTATTAATCACTCTAAAAGGGGATTTAGTCATTTGCACGGGCATTAAAGTTCCGTACGGACAAAATCCCCAACACATACCCCTCCCCCCACCACCTCACTGACAGGAGTTATAAATCCCCTGTTTCCGCTCCGCTCTTTCAGGCTGCACAGAAAGGGAACGCGGACAAAACCCTTTCTACCCCTCAGTCGAGCGCCCGAGGCAGTTTGTTCTTAAGTGGTACGGGGCTCCTTCACTCGTAGCATAATCCCTGCCGCCGCTCGCTTCAGAGAGAAAACGAGAGGCTATGAGCAAATGTCAAACAGAGTTGCACTTGGAAATTGGAGTGGGACTGCAGCCCCGCCCCCCATCTCCACTTCCCCAAATTCTGTTTTATTTGAGCCTAATCAAACCCAGCTTTACAACAGCATGACCCCTGCACCCGCCTCCCACAGGAGGAGGCATGAGGTTCCATTAGCTCCAGACCTTTCGAGGTTGAGGAGCTATTAGGCTGAACAGTTTCACTCATTGTGAAGGTTCTCAGGGAACTAAGATCCTTCTAATGAATGAGTTAAAGCTGTGGGGTTTCCAACTGCATGTGTCCCTCTATGGGAGAATAGTTTGGGGAAGGTACCTGACTGTGTCCTCGTGGTTTACGTGCCAAGGTTCTCCGCTGCGGCGCCAATGACAACTAACTGCTCAGTTAAGTATTTCAGTGTAATATAATTCCTTATGTTGATTCCCCGGTGAATTAACTCCTAAAATGATTCTGAGCTGATTCTGGAGCTCAAATGCAATGGTTAGGGGTCAAAGGATGGAGTGAGTCTGGGTACAACACTTCTGGAGCACTGAGGGCTAAGATTCTTACTTAAAGCTCCACAGGGGCAACGTTGAATGACTCTTTAAACCCCCCACCCTTTAACCTGCTATTCAGAGACCCTGGCCACTAAGACACGCCCACATGATTTAACTGTCTAGAACTTTCATTCATTCATTATCTCCCGCTTTATCCTCTATTAGGGTCACGGGGGAGGGCGGGGGTTCCCCATGCCCATCCAGGGGAAAACGTTTCGGGCGCTGGGCAGATAGACCCAGGACAGGACACCAATCCATCGCTGGGCACACACTCACTCACAGACACACTCTATATGGGGCAATTTGGAGAATTCAATTGACTTGATCCATGTTTTTGGACTGTGGGAGGAAACCGGAGAACCCGGAGGAAACCCACGCGGACACGGGGAGAACATGGAAACTCCACCCAGATGGGGATCCGAACCAGGAATCCCTAGCGCTGAGAGGAGAACATGCTAACCACTAAACCACCGTGCCGCCCTGTCTAGAACTTTGGGAAACAAATAAATGATAAATAAATTAAGATATTAAATCATCAGTGAAACAAATCATTAACCCTAAAGGAATAAAGGTTTTGCCTTAAAAAAATTAAGGTTTGGCTGCAAAGTAACATAATAAACACAGTGCAGAGAGGAATGTGTGCGCGTGTGTGTGTATGGGGACGTCTGTCCCTTAAAACATGTCTCCCGCTGCCAATTATAATCAGCTGCAGCACAATGGTGGATTATGTCCAGTGAGATAATCAGTGCTGAACAGAATGATCCACTTTTCTGTGGGACAATGCAGCAGGACTTTATCCCCCCTCCCCAACACACACACACACACACACCCACCCACCCACACACTCCCTCTCCGAATGTACCGCGAGTATATAATTATAATCTCGAAGATTGCTATATGTGAAATCCCGACGGCGCTGATCTGAGCGATCTCACCTTTCTGAGCCTCCTCGAATCGGTCGCTCTCCGCCAGCCACCGCGCATACGGCACGTAAACCTCGTCTTTATACTGCGGCTGCTTCTCCACCACAGCGAAGGCCTGTAATCACACAGGCTCCTATCAGCGATGTGAATGTATGGTTGGGGAAAAAAAGAGGAAGGGGTCACCCTGACTGTCCTCAGATCAGCCGGGTTCGGCGGGTTTAATAAGAACTGTGGGTGCCGTTTTGTTTGGTGCTTTAGGGTGTAATTGCTGGTAATCAGCAGCTAAAGGCTGTAATTAGTGGTTGAGTAGTTAGTAATTCGGACTAAAGGGAAACTCAGGGCTGTGAGGACAATGTTAGAAAACAATGACAATAGAACAATTCATTTGTATAAATGGGACCGTCAGCCCACCCACACACACAAACACACACACACACACACACACACACACACACACACACACCTCATCCCAGTGCCTGGCCTCCACATGCAGCTGCACCAAGGCTTTCAGATCTCCCATTTTGGAGAAGGTCTCGGCCGCGTAACCATGGTTATTTAACTTTTTGAAGAACTCAGCACACCTGGACAGAGGCTCTCGTTCGGCTTTATCCAACTTCCGAGCTAAATCAATCAACCTGAGAGAGAGAGAGAGAGAGAGAGAGAGAGAACATCAAAAACTCAAACATGAAACTTAAAATAGAGACACCAAAAGATAGAGCGAAAGACACAGAGAGACAAAAAGAACATATAGACACCATGAAAATGAGACAACGAAAGACAGGGCACAAGAACACAAAGATGTACAAAGTAAAACACCAAGGAAAGACAAAAAGAAAGACTCAGAGAGAGAAAGTGAGAGCGAGACAAATACACACACACAACCAAAGACAGAGAGACACACACAAGACAGAAAGAGCAAACGAGAGGGACAAAGAAAAAGTGAGACAAAGTCTAAGAGAGAGACAGAGAATGTAAAATAGAAAAGAGAGAGAATATTAGTGTGTGGAAAACCGTGAGACAAAAAGGAGAGATAAGCGTAGCAAGACATAAGATAAATAGTAGTGATACAGAAAGAAACAGCGAGAGAGAGAGAGGTGCAAGAAGAGAGAATCAAAGAAAAGAGATGGACAGGAGAGACATGGAAACCAACAGAGAGAAGTGTGAGAGGCAAAGAGATAAATAGAACAAGACACAGAAGATGGAGAGAGAGTGTGTGAGAGACAGACAGAATGTGAGACATAAGATGACATATGAGATCAACTTTCTCTATCTGATATGAACAGTAGAACAATAGAACGTGGACGGTGACGTGAGCCATCAGCCATGAAATTACTCCAGTCACTCCTCTGTTCTAATTACATGTCCCTTACATAGTTATTATCCAGTTCATGTGGAGGTAACGAATTTAATGTTCTAAAGGCCTCTCTCGCTCTATATCTCTCTCACACACACACGCACACTTTTGCTTTATAAACATTTGTTTGAATTACATTCACTTGTATTAAAGATCCACCTTAACTGGTTACTGGACTAATAACCTAGTAGATACTGAAGCCTCATCTTCCACTTTGTCAGTCCTCTTCACTCTGTTCTCTGATTATTAGGACCCCCCCCGCTCACCAGAGCAAGTATTATGAAGATGGTGGATGATAGTGAAATAAATGGACAACAGAATGTAACTGTAGAACTACAAAGTCCATCGATATGAACAGTTAGTGTAACAAAGTGTGTGTGTGTGTGTCTCACATATCCACCCAGCCGTGTTCTCCGATGATCTCGATGGCCTTCATGTTCTCTCCAGCGTTCAGGTACATGTCTGCAGCGGTACGTGGTTCGTTAGTGTTCTCAGCCCAGTCTGCTTGTTTCTTCATCAGCAGTTTGGTGTCTTTCGGGTCTCCTGAGGCCAAGAAGTCCTAAAAAGTCCACACACACACACACACACACACACACACACACACACACGCACGCACGCACGCACGCACGCACGCACGCACACGCACGCACGCACGCACACGCACGCACACGCACGCACGCACACGCACACGCACGCGCACGCACACGCACGCACACACACAATCTGACGTGCATGTCTGTGTATG